>JACCIC010000011.1:4605000-5082500 GCA_018907035.1 Sycobia sp. Sy_11
ACGTTCCGGCATTTAACACTTGTACGTCCCGTTTATTCGTCGTTTCCTTTATGCTTTAGAAACGAGCGTTTCAAAAAAATTTCAACACTCGGAATTTAATATATTTATTTTATCGGCACGTATAATAAATAACGTTACTCGAATAATCCAATTTAATTACGTGAGAGCGATATACAAATGATTGGATCCAGCTCGATTTCCATTTAAATTGCCCAAAAAATATTGTTAATTAATCTACGATATCTGTAAAATATATGTTAAATAATTGACTGGTTATTATTTCAAAAGGCGTCTCTTGTAAACTTTAGAACTCGCGAGAAACGTATTCTATCTCCTTCATAATAGTTTTCTCAAAGTTATACGCTTCGTAAAAGCTACGTTTTGTCCTATAGGGACACCTGTTGAGCTCGGTGTAAGGACGACAGCCGAGACATTTTTAAGCGTACAATGGAAACGAAAACTGTAGCGCAACTTCATCCCATGCGAAAGACTATTTCGATCGTGGAATGGAAAAAAAAAACAAATAAGTTCAGGAAAACAGCTCTTGCCAATGTTCAACTTTTAAACTATATAAAAATATAAGGATTTTAAGAACGAACGCCACGTCATCTATTCGATATCCAGTAATAAGCTACAATAATATACAGTCGCTGATAATTCACTCGGTTATTTGGTGCGTCCCTTTAAATTTGAAAAATGCCGCGCATAGCGAATTGACCCCGCCTTTCATCTCGAAAAAAAAAGCGAAGGCAAAATCTCTTTGTCGTACTCGTACGTGGAGCAGGGAGTGGGTGAGAGGGTGGGAGGGGGATGGGAGTGATTACACTACGGCACCGGGCTTTTGCGCGGGCTCGCGCGCACAATGCGAGGCAAAATGACGGATTTTCAATGCGCCGGGCGTCGCGCTGGGCAGGAGCGAAGCCCTCACGGGCTGCCGCCCCCTTTGCTCGCGCCCCTATCCCTCGTACTTCCATCTTGCCACCCTTTTCATTCCGTATTTTTGCCCGTGCTCCCTCGCCCGGACCCCCTCCCCCGCCCCTCACCATTGACGCCATACGTGTACGAAGGGGTTGGAGTGGTGTTGGGTGAGTGGGATGGGGGGGGGGCTGGACTAGGCGCGCAGGGATACGCGCGACTTCTTCGTGCCCGCGGGCGCGGAGGCGCGAAAGTGCGCTATTCAAAAATTAACGAGCCTCGATGAGCGCAGGAAAGCGTGAACGTCCCCCCTCTCTCTCTCTCTCTCTCTCTGGTGAGCTCATATCCCCCGTGAAAAGATGCCGAGAGTGGTGATGGCGGAGGATGGGGGGTCGTGAGAGATCGGAGATGCAGCATCGGAATTGCTCGTGGCTGCGGGGGTTCCCCCCTCCCCGCCACCACCATTACGTCCCGCGCACGGTTTCGCAGCTTCGACGTGCATCCGACGATGGCTGTAGTACGGGCGCACGTACGCGCCGGGCTGCGCTGACACGTCTCGTGCTCGACGCGTAAATGCATGTGCCGCGGACTCGTCAACATTTCTCTCTCTCTCTCTCTCCTGCTCTCTCTCCCTCACTCTTTGTCTCTGGCACTCCATTTCTTTCTGCGCGAGAGCTCTCCCGCCTCCTATGAATTCATATGCTCGCTGCTCGGCTAGGCTTTCTCGCGTTTTTCATAAATGACGCTTTAAACGCCGCCGTTGGATTTAGAACGGTTAGTTATTTTTGAAAAAAAAAAATACAGAAATGGAATCTAACTGATGTATAGACACGATAGATACATGCATCCGTAATTTTATCTGTAGTAATATGATGCCAAATAAAATTAGTTTTTCATCCGTAGTCAGAAGAAAATAAGCTTCATTCTTGAGACTAATGCTTTAAAAGAATCGAAATATTAGTATTTTGTGCAATGTATCGTGTATATCATCGTGTAAAATCATCTCATTTTTGAGATAACGTACATCACGATTGAAAAATGTTGTTTTAAAAGAAAACAGGTCGAAAATTTGCACACGCAGGCGAAGCGTTGGAAAAATGTAAATTTTTCAAGCGTAAACTAATTTTTTTTTTTGCTTCTGATATAAAACAAAACAGATTTTTTGAAAGTGACGTATATAATAAAACGTCCTTAAATATATATATCGAAAATAGACTGGTGCATTTTTTCGTATTTCATTCACAATGCAAGCCCGTAGATTATTTAAATTTGTAGATTATTTTTATTAAAATAAGATACAAAAAGAAGAAGAAAATGAAGATAATCTGTTAACAAAATACGTATAAAACTAAGGTAAATTTCTGGATAAACTCAATAAAAGAAATGCAACAAATAGAACTATATTTCAATAGTGAATAGTACGTTGTTTTGTATATTGTTTAATAAAAATAAATCATATTTAGTTAGAAACATATTTTCATCCAAATAAAATTAAAAAATTCGATGATATTTATCAAGTGAATATAAAAGCAAATTAAACCGTTGATGTATTTATAAGAGATTTAATGAAAATTCCAAACGATTAAAGGATGTGATATTTGTTGGAAATCACTAGGAATAAACTGATATCGCTTGATTTTGGATTATCAATGTAAAATAAGCGTCACCTATTACTACATTTTGTATACGACTCACTTTAGTTTTATATATAAAGAATTCGAGAAATTGATCGAAGTATCAAAGACTTTTACATTTCTTCAATTAAATATAGCTGTGTATTTTTCTCTACGAGGACAGTTCTTTCTGATGGCACATCAATCAATTATATTGAAAATTCAGTCAATCTGATAAATCTGAGATCATATTAATTATTCGTCTAATTTTAGTTTAATTTTTTGTCCAATAACTTTCAAGTGCTTTATGCCCGAAAAAATATCCAAGTGGTTTATCCAGATTTATCGAGGTATTATACGAGCTTGTCAACTCTATGAACAAAGTTCATAATTGAATTTTTAATTGTCTTTTTTTATCCTGCAAATCTTTCATTTCGTACTCCTGTTAATTCAAAGGATGGAACATCATATACGATGAAAACTGCAATAAGTAATCATGCCTCAATTAGCTTTAGCTAAAACTTCTTTAATTTTCTTAACAGAAATTGGTATTAATTTTCAATTAAGAGAATTTTCAAACAATAGCTCGCGTTGCAACAATATCAACAGCGGTGTTCCATCGAATCGGTTCGCTTTCATACTGAAGTTTCGCTTCAGCGCCTTACTTTCGCGCCGCCTCGCAACGTTTCGAGAATTTAATATCCAAGTCCGCGGTACAGTGTGTCTGATATGTAATTGAGATTCACATAGTGATAATCCGGTCCAGTGCCAGTAACCTCTCACCCCCCCCCCCGTTCCGCAGGGTGAATATCCGATTGTTCGCGAAGCGCAACGGTCCAGGAAGTAAGTCTTTGTATATAGAACAAAGTGAGTGGATACGAAGGAGAGATAGAGGGGGGGGTGAGCAGAAGCGACACCCCCGAGCAGCATACAAGCCATTCACGCATCTTTGCCGAGGGGGATGTGGGGGGATGGGGGGAGGGAGGCACGAGCCAACACAAACGTATAGACACACGGCGCTCCGTGTTGTTTCCCGAAGTCGGGAGCGGGACGCGCTTGCTTCTGATCATCGCAAACGCGCCGATGCGGATTAGTTTCTGGAAGTTGCCGGCGCGAGCGCTCCCTCTGTCTCCCAGCCATTTAAACGAAATACACACGTCGGCGGATTCTACGCGATGATGTTTCCTTTATGTCTCGGCTTCTATAATGGACACGCCCTCGTTCTCTTTCTCTATCTTTCCCTCTCGCCGTCTCTCTCGCCGCACTCGATATTAGTTCGAAATTGCACCGCTACTATGGAGATGGGGGCGGGAGGGGTAGACGCGGGGTTGAAGAGATTCAGAGAAGCCTTTCGCGGAAGTGAAGCTAATGTCTGGCGCAGAGAGAGAGAGAGAGAGAGAGAGAGAGAGAGAGAGGACGCGTTGGTAAGCGAACGGTTGAGTAGAGGCTAACAAGTCAACTTGTATCGAGATTCAGAGTTAGATAGAGAGCGATAGTCGCAGGGCAGACGTATGAGAGCGAGAACGAATGCGAGTATAACTAGAGAACTAGTGTACCTGAGTGGAGAAACGGAGAGAAAGAAATGTATATATAGAAGGAGAGAGATTCGCTCGCCGGGAGAGTCCATGACAACGACGGTTTGATTCGAGGCAAAGTTGCCGTCAGGTATACAACAGAGACCACTGCTATTCCGCTCTCTGCACCTTTCGCGTCGCGTCGTGCCTGGAGGGGGGGGGGAGGGCGAAATTCAGAAGAGCGACGGACCGTCGCTGATCTGGCGCGCGAGCCTTGCCCGAGCACCGGCGGTGTACCCACCATTTTCCTTTCGATAGTTTCAACTCAATATATATATATATATATATATATATATATATATATATATATATAAACTGGCCAAAGTTGCTCCGCCGCAGCAGGGGCTCCCGTTACGCCGCTCTGACCTCGATGAAAATCGAGAAGTGGCTCTGACTTTCGTGTATACACATACAATGTTCAATGATAATTGGAAGTTGCGCAATAACGCGTTGTTACACGAGGGGGTTTGCTCAGATAATGCCCGCGTTATATTCGCTAGAACGATGATGATTGAAACTTCGTAAATTAAGCGCGTATATATTGACAACCGACGAAGTTCACTGGCAATCGACGGATACGGATCGAGGATGCGCGTCGGCACGTTTTTGACGGGGGGGCGGGGGGGGGGAGATTTTAATCGGAACCGCTTCGACAACGTGAATGACTCGATTGAGTTGGCGAGCAAATCATCGGTAGCTGATACGAGAGAGGAAAGAACGTCCTTTCAAATCGACCTTTTCAAAGTTATACCGGTCCAAAATTCACCGCGACAGGGTAATTTGCGCTTCGTCCGGGCCAACCAGTTCACCGAACATGATCCTTAACAAGGAAATTGTAATTGCGATTATAAATTAGCATTGCGTGCCTTTGATATATGCCCGACCAATCAGCTGAGGTCAAAATTATCCCCTTATTGTACCGAACGAAAATTCTGAAACTACCTATAATAGCTCTACTACAAATTTAGACGCAAGCGTTACAGACACTTTTAGAACAAATTAATATTGATATTCGAAATGTAATGCAATAATGAAGATGCAGGCAGTGATATCATATCGCGATTGAACATTGCGCAAACAAAGACAGAGCAGACTGACACCATCGCCGACATTTCCATTGGCTTTCCGGACGGAGCGCTAAATATAGCTCTGAATAAATCGAACTCAATTAGCTTGGCACGGTAATTCGCCGTATTTATAGCGGCAGAAGAAAATTGAACGAGCCACATACGGGCAAACTATAAAATGCTCCCCATCCGTACAACGCCTTCGAGCTATAACAGAGAAATCCACTCGGACGATCCATTAATGCGAGTTGTCCGAGAAACAAATTGCTAACATCGCGAATAAAACTATTGAACCAGATGTTATTGGCGCGCCCGATAGAAAAAAAAAAATGACTGTATTAAATGCCGAATGAGCGTCGGCTGTAAAACGGTTAAAGAGGAACACATCGGGAATAAAAAACATTTATGGAGTACGACATAGATTGCATGAATAAGAAATGCCGCGTTCGAGATTCTGTCCACCTCATCTCCTCAACCGTCTTACTCGATGAGAGAGAAAATTACTACAACGAGAGTAAAAATAGGAGATGCGAGACTTACACGTGCTCATAATCTGAATTAAGTAGGTAAATACGTTGGTAGACACGATGATAATACTTTATTAGTGTTTCACGTGGAAATTCGATCCGAGGTAAAATATATTTTAGATCGCCATAAAAATGATACAAATTAATTAACGTTCTCGCAGTCAGTACATTTACTCGACTCATTCTGAGTACAATTTTCTAGTTGTGCCATTTTTCCAAGTTCAATTCATTAAACCTACCCAACTCTACTTACATTCTCGCTGATCAATTTGAAAAATTGCTTTACATAAATTTCTAATATACCTATTAAACTACGTCGTAACTATAAATATGTACACAAATAAAAAAAATGGTGAAAAATAGTATTTGACTTTATTCAGTTTCGGCAGTAGCCTTGAGTCTTAAATATTTGAATGTCACTGCATCCTTCGCTCCTGAAACAAGCTGCTACTACGGCCACATTATGACCGGCCAGCTCTTCCTACAAGTGCAACCGATTAAGCGACGTAATTGACTCTTATTGCGCACAACTGCGAAGTATACCTGCAAATAACGTTCAGCTTAATTTCCCATTTGTCGCGCTGCGATAAATAAACTCATACATTCGCGTAATTATCAATACGATTACGTTTGATCAACGCCAACAAACGGGATTGCAGTGATTTTCGAAAGGACTTTAAATTATCTGGATCTGGAGACCGCGGGGGGGGGGTTAAAATGTTTCATTTTTACGTTATAGCCTTTAATAAAAATTAATGCAACCCGCAATGAAGCAACGGCTTATCAGTTCCATAAAAGAAACGGCAAAAGAAAGAATACGGCTGATGGACTTCTTATCTTTAACCTACTTCCAGCGCTTCGCGCGCCATGAAAATCTGTGTATTAAAGTTCGCGCTCGCCCTGGCATTTTACCAAATAACAGCGACGCGAGAAATAATTTCGAGAGCCTATAGCCTGAGAATGAATTCGCCGCGGTTCGATTCCATTCGCCGTAATACTGACTACCCCGCCTTCCTGTGCGCTTTTTCTCGGCTGGGCCGTAAAACACGGCCAGTTAAGGAAGGGAAAGGGGGGGGGGAGCAAGTGCGACCGGAAAGCGGGCGCGTCATGGAGAAAAGTTCGATTCCCCGAGCACACCTCGAAGCCTGCTCGGACGCGGAAAGCGTGCGCTTTATCAATGGGCGAGTCCGTATTCGTCGTAGCAGCGTCCGGCGTCAAGACGGAAATGCCAAGACACGGGAATAAATAGAAAATGGAAAATGACTACGACGAACGAAAATAGCCCGAAGACTACAAAAGGCAGCAGTGCCAAGGGTAGGAATTTCAGCTGGGTTATATATGTATACGACGTATAACCTAGAACTCTACGAGCTTCTCGCGTATACGGAGGTATAGAAAACGATGGAAGCGAGTATACGTCATTTTACTGCGCATACTTCACCGAGCTCACTGTATATATATATATATATATATATATATATATTCGCATATACGCACTAAGGCCAGAAGGGAATACGGGCTCTCTGGAAATACCGCAACGCGCAGAACGTCAAATCGATTTCTACGTCGCCCGCTCTGGGTTTTCACTTACGGGGGCCGGGGTAAATAGATTATGCTTCTCTATTTATGCTTATTAAATCGACCACTCGCAATAACAAGACTTGCCGTTTCCCATAAGTTACATATTTTTCTGTTTTTGTAGCAAAAAAAGATATTTGCATGTATTATAGAGCCGATGTTTAGTTTCGTTTATAGCTTTTCGTCCACGTCCTTTACGTACTTTCAAATTATCAGACCTTCGACAAATTGAATCTCGTCAATTTCATTAAATGCGCATAAAGCAAACATTCTAATTACTGCGTTTAATACATGAGCCGGATTATACCCGGCAACGAGATTCGCCGCCTTTTGATCGCATTCAAAACGCCGGATTCACAAGAGCGATTATAAACTATTGACGGGCGCTTAAGACCGAACGGCGGGGCCATTGGATCCGAGACGGGATTGCCTGCGTTCGCAAGGCGCTCAGTCTCTCGCCCCGCCCCCCCCCGTCATTGCAATATCCCCACGATTACAATAGCCGTGCGCGCCAATGAACCACGATGCGAGCCCGAGGCATCACCTTCTCCATTCGCGCCCCGCACCTCCTGTCGCGATTTCAAAATGTTCGGCGGAGGGCAGGGGGCGAGATTAACGGTTCGCTTGGTTTCCAAAGTGGGAGATCGAAAACGCGTTTATCGAAATTTTCTCGACTACCTGTCCCGATGACGACGACGTTTTGTCGCTATCGGAGGCTCTACGAACACGTTACATTAAGTTGTTACAACATTGGCGAGAAACGATTTTCTGGCCCAGACGAGGACGACAGAATGGCATGGAAAATTTCGCCATTGTATCAATTGCGCACTTACGGCAACAGACGTCCATCGATGGACGTTTAAAGTGTCGTTGAAAGGTGGCCAAAAGCAGCCGAGCAAAGGGAAAGACGAACGCGACCGAAGGCACGAATTTACGGCCATCCTATTATAGAGTCCACTGCATTTTCGCGAAACTGACACTTACCGTTGGATTTTTTGCCCCCTCCCCCCGCCCCGTCGCACAAAGGCTCGACGCGACGACAACAACGACGACGACGACGACGACGAAGATAAAAAAAAAAAACGAGGAGGAGGCGGTGCCGAAAACGCGACAGAGACGACGAAAAGATAGCCCGCGTCGCCTGGACCCACCTACCGAGCGCTTCCCTGCCACTTTTATCCACTTTCGAGAGACCGCCGTGACGGCCGCAGCTCCCCCTCGCACTCGGTCTCGGCTGCGCAAACACAGGAAGGAAAAGCCACGAAATTTCCCAAAGCTCGGAATTGAGAAAGGCGCGCCGAGGCGCGCGGGGTCGCGCCGCGGAATAAAGCAGTCGGGCGTAAGAAGGTGGATGAAGCGAGCGCTGGAAGGGGCTGGGGAGACGAGAGCGCGCGGAGAAGGCGGGGAAGGAGAGAGAGAGAGAGGGGGGGAGGGGGCATTGTAGCGAGAGGGCTCAGCAGACTTTCGGCCCTTTGATCTGAGCTTCGCCTAGCTTTTGTTTTCTAACCGCCTCCGTCGCGAGGAAAATGAAAGGGCCTTAAAGTCCTAAACATACGAAGCTACGGCTTTCTCTATTTCTCCGGCCCCCCCTCCCCCATCACTTTATCTCACTTCGGTCCTCGTTCGCCCGACTCCATCCCTGCTCCTCTCGCCGTCTTATGCCTTATACACGCCCAGGTGGAACGGGAGACAGAGAGAGAGAGGTAACGTAGACGCGCGCGCGCGTCTACGCGAAAGCGGCGCGTAATCCGAAAGAAGGAGAATAACGCGAGCTTACGTTAACGCGAGCGCTTTGAGTTTGCGTTTGGCGGGGCCGTATCGATACAAATCGCCCACGGAGGTAAAAGCGGCCGCGGGATATAAGTGCAGTTTCGTAAAAACAGAGCAAATCCGTTGATCCCATTGTGCGCATTTAATTCGAGCGATTGTTTTTACGGATCCGAAGACGCGGAATAATCCGAATATCGACGTTTTCCATATTCGCTTTGTTACGGCGGGCGTATTATTGCCCTCGATGTTTATCTGAAAATATGGCTCCCACCTTTTTTTTTTGTTGCATTTATATTTTGTAAAATAGATGAAATTTCATTCGCTGCATTGGACTCGTAACGTTGATAATCTTTCAGCGTAATTGGAGCTTGTTAATACTCGGGTAAATATCCACGTGGCTTACTGGAATTATAACGCGCGACTAGTTCGTTTCGTCGGGACGTAAAATCGATAAAGTCGGCTATTGCCGATCGAACGATGGGGCGTCGGACGGTTTTTATAATTTCGCAGTTCTTCCAAAATTGCTCTTGTAAAGTGATATTACCGAGTCATTGGAACGATATTACTTGTTAATAATATTGATCTACGCAATTTTTTGAAGTGCGAGAACGTGAAATTTTTTTAGAAACATAATTATTATGAAGAATTAGTCAAATCATTCTCGACAGGGTCACTTCGGCTTAACTTTACTCTATCTGAGATTAAGCGATGTCAGTCCATCGTAAAGGGTGGCTTGAATAAGCCGCGAATAAAAGAGCACGGTATAAAGTGTGTTTTACCACCGGGCGCTGAGGTGCCCCTTTTAACACCTGCATTTCTCACTATTGTTTGTCGAGTAAATAATTGCATAATATAATCTAATTTCAATCATACCAGATCTCAGGTCGGTATTTCGTTTAAGGAATCAATTTAGTAGAGATGATACTGTTCATCCTATATCGGGTGTATTTCGCATTACGTTTTAATAATTTTTTCATCTGATCTAGACGATGGTCTTTAATTTACAAAAACATTTAAAATGAAACTTTTTTATTACAAAATAACTGTTCGAAGAGCGTGCATGATGTTTTTTTATCAAATATTATAGTATGAAGAAAATAAATATTAAGTGTTCTCCTTAAATTATCAAATGATTTCATCGTCGTAAAATTCTACAGATGATGAATCGAAACCATCCTGTTGTCCATAAAAAAAATGTTAAAATGATCAAAATTCAATTTAGAATATCTTTTTTTAAATCCTATGAAGACTTTCCAAATTTCAAATGTATCGTTTCCACTAAAATATCCAGTTATAGAACAAATCTTATTGAGATGCTGGTGTAACGTTTTCTATATGCGTTTCCACCTTTAACAAGTAATGCGTGCGAATGTAAAATTGGAATTATCTGTAATTTATTTTTAGTCAGAATCGTAAAAACAATCGTGGAAAGTAACCCTCGTACGATTGCAAATCCATTTTCTAGGAAATGGTCAAATGTTTTTCAAGAGTGAATATTCCACTCCTGCACGGAAAATTGTCATTCGCTAACACTTAGATTGATGGCAAACGTGGGGAGGGGGGCGAGATAAACAAAAATGGGGGACGATTCAATTGCAGCGAATCGGATATCCTCGCGCGGCTGCGCGTTTTGAAACAATCAATCTTAATCGTGTAATAAAGGCATTAAATTGCCAAGTCCAGGTTTTGCCGACCCTGCCTCCCCACCCCATCCAGCTATATCCGGATGATGTTACAAGCTGCGCGTAAAAACCCGTGTACTTTAACAAGTGTCCCTAATAGAGGCGCGCAAAATACAACTCGTGGGATTGCCGCGCTCCCGGGAGATGGATCGTCATGTGTGTGAGCGCGCTGCGATTTCCCCTGCCTCCTCTGTAACCCCCACCCTCCTTCTGCGGGACCCCTCTTTTAACGTATGTATATATATATATATATATATATATATATATATATATATATCCATTGTGTGCCGAGTTCTCGCGGCACAGCACAGTCCCGGTTATTGATTTATCGGCTGGGAGTGCACCACGCGGGGCTCTGCGCCACCTCCCCCATCGCGCGGCTATTGTACGCGTGTATATACATATATATATATATATATATATATATATATATATATATATACATATATATTCACATATATACATACATATATAAATGACGTCGACGTATAATAATTTCGCGGACGATAAATGAGGGGCGTTATAACGCGTATCGAATGCCGGGTTCGACACCGTATAGTCGCGCTCTCTCCTAGCCGGGGCGCGGCGAGGTCCGCGATTTTGTCGCAGTTAATTAATGAACCTTTCGTTTCAATGAGTGCGCGCCGCGCGTCGTACGTTTCCTTTTTTTTTTTATTATGGAGAGACAGAGAGAGTGAGAGAGAGAGAGAGTGCGAGGGCATGCGAGGGCAATTCCGACACATCGGCCAAATGAACAATGAATTTCGGATGGGGCAGCGGAGGGGGAGGGGGACGACGCCGCTGCCGTTGCCGCTGGCCGCTGGCGCGGCTCCTGCACGCCGGCTCTTTTTGTTTCGGGCTCGACGGGCGCTAGGAGGGGGTTGCTCCGGGAATATTTATTGGACTTGTTATGCTTTTGAGCTCTGCTTCCCTTTGCCAGTGCCATTACCCTGAGAAAACAGCGAGTCGCACGCATAGAGCGAACGCGCGACCTGCTGCTCGGTTATAGGTTGGAGGGGGATGGCGGTGGACTTTGGGGTCACCGATTCTCGCGAATCTCTTTTTTTTTTTGACGAACTAGCTCGTACTGCACGGCCCGTTCAAGAGAATAAAATAAAACAGATGTTTTTTTTATCCAGAAATCGTAAATTTTAAAGGTAGAAGTTATATTAAATCAAATAATAATTTAGGTGTTGCTGAATAATTAATCGAAATTAGTATTGGCATGCGAAAATATATTTATGAAGGATACAGGCTATAATAAGTTTCAGTCATTGCGCGAATATTTCAATAAATACTTTTGGAATCAACGAGCCGCTGCTAAATATTCATGAACCCCTTGGTTACAATGCTATACTTGCCCGGACACATGTCATAATTCCACTTCTAATATTAGAAGTATATATTAGAAGTATATATATAGTCCATGCAATATATATATATATATATATATATATATATATATATATATATATATACATACTCAATGTAGATTAATGAAAGAACATAAATATTTATTGGTGTTACTTTATAAACTTTCATCATAATATTATAATATAACAATATAATACATTCATCATAATATTAGACAAATTGAATAAAGGAATCGTTTTGGAAAAAAACTTTCAGAATAAAATGTTTGCAAGCAGTGATTGAATTGTAATATAAACTGACGAGTTTTTCTAACAGACGTATGATATTTATAAAAAAAAAAAGACAATCTAATTGCACAATTTTGAATCTGCGCCACTTATAGCTGACAAACAGAGCCGCGAACTTATATAGACACGCAATTTTCTTGATTTGTTGACCATAAATAAAGAACGTATAACAAATCTAGCGCAAGTCAACAAGTATTCCATCCAATGTTATTTATCGAGTCATTCTCTTCTTTTTTCTTCAATATTTTTTAGTATTCAACCTCGTCCGCTGCAACGATAGCAAAATAATATAGAACTTTGTTCCATTTTGACGGATAAACGAGTTTAGAAAGTTTTACGACGTTTTATTTGCTTTTAAACATATGTTTCTGAAAAACTTTTACTCCTGTTACTTACAGAGAAGGGTTGGATCTCGATGGTTATATGCATCCTTTATCATTCTATCGATACCGCTATTCCTGATTTCAAAAGTTTAAATTCAAAATTTTTTGATTTAATATCTGTTTCTGGTGTACCTGCTATTCCTTTACTATTTTAGTATAAATTTAATTTTTGATTCAATATACGATTAGTTGAAAGTAGTGTAGAGCATCATATGCTTATCCTCTATCATAATCTCTTCAAGTGCATCATCGGATTTAATGAATGGGCATTCAATTGTGTATTCATACTAAATGAGATTAGCTTGTGGTTATCAATATTCATTCTAATACGAGCAGATATATTTTTCAAGAAAGTGACCTGATCTTTAATAAACCAACTGCTAGATAGGATATACAATGAATAAATTCATAAATAAATAGAAATGAAAGATTGTTTAATTTTTTTCTACAAGCTTAGCTTTTGAAAAAAATATGTTGGATGACAATTGTAAATCGATTTATTATGCATGATTGTGTTTTTAAACTGAAAAAATGACCTTTTCAAATGAAAATTTATTATTTGATCAATTGTAATGTCCTGAAATTCCTCTGATAAATGTTTTACTGTATATATATAAAGATGTAAAAAGAATTCCTAAAAATCACTGCAATAATATAACAATGATTAAAATGATTTTCAGTATTCTTTCATTGTAAAACAGAAAGAAATAGCAAAGAACCGAAAGAAAGAAGGAACAAGGCTCGAGCATCTTGGCCAATGCAATAATTACATATTGGCTAAAATAGACAATTGCAACTATTAATAAATGAACATAATTACGAGGTTTCTGGATAACCCGGTTATTAGAGGGGGAGCAGCGGAGGGGGAGAGAGAGGTAGTGGAAGAATGTCGGAGTCGATCAACGCAAACGTACTTGGAGGGAAAGAGAAAAGGAGAGATAGAGAAACAGAGAGGGGGAGAGAGCACGCGCGAGAGTAGCGGTGAGTAGCGCGGAGAAGGGAAGGCGCTTATGTGGACTAGTGGAGTAAGCCTCGATATAGTCGGCCGGCTGGCTAGAGGCACCTGGCGCTTATGCGCCTTTACTTTAGATGCGCTCTACATTATTACTCAGCTAACTAGTGACGTTGCCCACCCCGTCCGCTCCTTATGCATATTACAGTGGCGCTATGTCTTTTGTTTTCGCAGTCTCTCTCTCTCTCTCTCTCTCTCTCTTATGCTTGGGTATATATTTCTGCTTTTGTCAATGGCCTGCGGTCAATTGCCTGCGTTATTTCTGAAGGGAATGTTCTTGATAGATTATTTAATGAATAAGAAAGAGCGAGAAAGAGAAGGAGGGATAGAGATAAAGAAAGAATTGACTGATTTTGCTCAATTTTGCCATAAGTTATAATCGTATAAAATTTTTTAAATAAATTTTTTGAATCGTGTAAATTAAAAATAAATTTACTAAATATAATTATTAAAGTTTATTTGCATAATATACACATATGCATATACATAGAAGATTATTTTAAAGATTATGGCCCGATCGATTAAAAATTATTATTGATCTCTGAATATAATTTAAACGTCTGTGGGAGACTTGCAGTATGAGAAAGGATACGGATTCAGAAAGCTGCAAGTTAAATTCCATAATGAATAGGGAAACCGGAAATTAATTGGAATAATGCTATTCAGTTCATAATTTCGTAAATTTTCTAGAATACTGAGTACGTACAATTATGTATGCAAAACAAAGAATGCAAGACAGAAGAAAATAAAATGGTGTAAGTGACAAAAAACTAAAAATAAAAATTATTAATATGATTGTTTATTTATTTATTTATTTGAACGTGTTTCGTCAACTATATAGTAAATCTTCTACAAATTTTATAACGACATATTATTTTTCCATATACAATATCTTTGGCTTGACGCCTAGTTAACTTTTTTTTTATCATGATCCATTCGTCTAGAATTTATCGAGAATCCAAAGAAATATTCATTCGGCAATTTAGCATAATACGAATTTCATTAAAAACCAAATTGCCTCCGCACTTATACTTTAATGCGCCGGTAAAGATCGAAGCCGGAAAAGTCCAGCTGAAGCGTGCCGCTCGACCGCCGATACTTTCCGATCGTGCCTGGAGGAAATTATGATGATGGAAATGAAGATGTCGGATTGGAGTCAGCGGGCCGCGAGAGAGTCCCTTCCCCCATACTTCTACCAGCTTCGTCACTCGATCGGGTTATTTGCGCGGCTAATCCGAATTTAATATCCAAGGGATTTATTGACATAGGCGACCCAACTGTATTTCATCCGATACCGCGCAGTCAGTACAAAAAGGCAATTTTGAAATTTTTTCCCATGTATTTCAGATGTGTATATATAAACTGTTTTGTCTCTAGATTTGACTGGCGATTTATCTTGTGACTCGCAATATTTACACAAATTCTTCGAGATCATTTTTTATTTTTGAGTTTTGACATTTATGAAAAAGGATAGATCAATTGAGCTTCTCTTTCACTTTTAGGTACACAATAAGAGCATTCGGGTAAATGTTATTCCACATGTAAATTTCAATATAATTTAATGCGTAATAATATTTTTTAGCTTCTAATGGTTCTGCTATGTAGTCAGCTTAATTAATAATAAAAATACACCTCAAGTTCTTTTTTAATAATAACGTTTTAGATTACTTTATTATATTTGACCCCTTCGCAAGGCAAAACTATAACAATTATTAATAATGAATGTATATTTACATTCTTATTGTTACCAATAATTAAAAAATATTTTTCAAAAAACTCTATTAAATTTTATTCAATCAGTATAAATAGTTGTAGGAATAAACTATTAGCGGTGAATATCGGCAAATACATAACAAATCTATGGAGGTAATAACAGGCACATAGAATCAACTATAGCTTTCCGTAGAACAAATAAGACAGCAATAACGATACTTAATATGAACATAATCATTTGGAATTTATTACTATTTTTAATGGAATTGAATATCTGATGCAAAATTTTTGTATTCTATTTTTAAATTATTCGTATTATATTGTCTATTTAAAGCCCTTTACTGATTATGAACATGTATTACCTCAGAAAAGATTCGTCTTTTATATAGATATTCTTAATCTATTAACTTTATTTTATCATAATCTTTATTTTCGAAGCAATTTATAAATATTTTTCAATCAGATCTTTTGCTACTTTCACTTATCTCAATGCACTCATAATCTCAAATATTATTTCGAGTGGAAATATCATTAAAATATTTTATGATACGCAATAGATGTACTTAATAGTTTGCAAAATACCATCTTATTATTTCTTAGAAATTTCACGCGAATGATATCCGATTATTTGTCGGAATTTCTCGCTGTTTCCCATTGCAAAATTTAACAGGATTTTCAATTCTCAACTATGCATGAAAATTCTCGGGTGTATATCCTTAGCATTATCCACTTCTTGCCTCTCTTCGCGTATCATCTTCGTTGCGCGAGTACTCTCACGGACTGTTTCCTTTTTCATTTCTTTTTTTTTTCTGTCAACTGCATACAGAAGTCGCTTAAAGTTGCAGGTAATCCTGCAAACCATGACCATCAAACAAATCCGAAGAAAAACCATCAGGAAAACGTACTGGCTGAAGGTGGGGGGGGGGCGTGGCGAGCTTGACATACTCGTCCCCTCCAGATATCCGGGCTAAGATCCATTTTACAACGGCTCTGCATATATCGATCTCTGCGACCGACCGACCGATCGACCGACCGGGCGAGCGTCCACTTCCGCGCTCCCGCGCGGGACCGGCCGGCTCGAGCCGCTCGCTCCGATTCAATTCTCCCGTACGCGGGCGATCTCATTAAATTTAAAATTTACGATATCCGCATCCTACGAATGCCGGGGCTCGGTAGGATGCGGCGGTGGGGGGGGCGGGGTAAGCGAGCTCGTCGACCCCTTTGTAATCCTACTTAAAATCGGCGATATGTGGCCGAGGGTGGGAGAGGGGTCGGGAGCGTCGGCCGGACGGACACACTTGCACGCGATCCGATAGCTCAGGGGCTAAAGAGCGCCTCTCGCCGCTCTTCCTTTCTTTTGTCCGGGGGTAGCGGGAGGAGGTGGGACGTACGCGGCAGCAGTAGCGCCGGGCATTTACTTATTCATAAACTGCGCGAGTCGTGCTCCCTCCTCCCCCTTCCCCGCCCCGCGCCGACCCTGCGCACCGAGAGAAAGAGGGGATAGACGGCAGAACTGGGACGAGCTTTGAATTCTTCATGGGGCCAACCTCGGCGCAAAGAGAGAGAGAGAGAGAGAGAGAGAGAGAGAGTGAGAAAGGGGAGGGGGGATGGTCGTAGAATCGAGGGGCATTGTTGCGAGCGCGCGCCACGGCGGTCACGTTGAGAGCGACGCGTTAACTGGACCCGCCATATAATGGCGCTCTCTATACGACTCGGGATCGCTGGCTCGCGCGAAGAGTTCGAATAGCCCGGCGCTGTCTTCTCGGGCCGTCGATATGGCCCGAGATGAATTACCGGGTGTGACGGGCAGAGAGCTGGAAAGGGGAACGAGTCGATGCGTCGATTCGATGCGTCCGTTACGTAACATATATATATATATATATATATATATATATATATATATATATATACACAAATACATATACTATATATATCTGTACTTATGGGTATCGATCACGGGCCATTCCAGTGACTTTGATGGGAAATGACATTTCGCAGCTCTTCGCCCGTTCTGTACGTGGCTTTGGAAAACGATTTTATGTAATATTTTTTTGCAGACAAGACAATGTTCTTTTGACGGAAATTTCGAATTTTACCGTCACTCACTTTTTCGCATATTGTCAAAGTTCATACTTTCTTGGGATGTATCGTAAAATTACTTCAAATGCAGTTTTGAATGAGAACGCCAATCCTGCGCGATCAATTAGTGCCCCCCGCCCCGCTTTTGAATTCGAGCGTCCCTCAATTCGAAGACAAAAGTTACGATATTTTTTCTTTCGGCGCGTGAATCGGAGACTGTGCTTTACTTACATAAGACATTATCCTTTTCCCCGTGGGGATCTGGAATATGAGAGGTAGAAAAAGAAGAATAGTATTCAGATGAAAAATAAATTTATTCACTTACTTTTTCTTTTTATGATACTTGTGGAACTTTCATTCCCCCCCCCCCTTATTTCTTATTCGCTGGCTGACTACTTGTAAAAATTGTGAATTAGTTCTAAAAAGTTAAATTTATACTAACGAATAAAAACTAAGTAACTAGCTATGGACGAAGAAGGAATTATAATGGAGAATAAAAGTATAAGTAATACGGGCTTCGAGCGAATCCAATCTGGTTGATTTAGTCGCATGCCTTTAGCTTGTAAAGATTTTCAACCTCACGTCGTTAGTGATCGACAAAAAAAAAGCTAAAAACAAGCTGGTAGACATGTTGTCGGCAATTTCCTTCTCCTTATTCTTACTATTATATGCAATTTCGACTAATTAGAGATTTGGTTGGTTCTTATAGTTGAATTATTTTATTGTTAGAAGCCCTGAATAAGAAGAATAAGAATATAATACAAATATTGATAAGAGAAGAATTTTCGTAAAATTCCATAGAATGTGTAGGATAGCACTTAAAACAAATCTAAAGTTGGGTAAATTTCAAATCTAATCAGAGAAAATCAAAGAATCGATTTCCCGTGAATCTTGGTTTAAACTAATTAAACATTGAAGAACGCCTAACTCTACGGGGCACCATAATAAAACTTATATGTAAATGGGTAAAAAGAGAGGTCTAACTCTTTTCGTTAATAAGATCCTCAATGGATGGCAGGATAACCATGATCGTATTCTCTCTCTTAATATCGACGAAAATTGTTTTTCCAAGAACCACTCTGTTTCAGATAATCGCGCTCCATGTGCAAATCGAAGGGTTTGGCAAACGCGAGAAAAAAAATACAGCCCTCGGCAGCGAGGGAATAAGTGAAATTTGCCCCGTAACTTCTAATCGAAACCGGAGAGGAAAACGCGCGGGCCCGTATACACATGCACGGGACAACGTCGAAAATTGGGAAAATGGGAGGGGAAACAAAGCCAAGTATCCCGTTCCGTTCCGCCTTTAACAAAACCAAAGCCACGGGGCAATCGAACCCCGTCGAGTTTCTCTGGCCGCCCCCCCCCCTCCTCGCCGCAGCGCCCCGTTCCCCGGGCCGCTGTTTTGCCTCGGCATACGCTCGCGCGGCCGCGCCGCGCCCGAAGCTTCACTTAGATCCTTCGTAAAAGATGCATGGACCAATCAATTTGAGCTCTGCATCTTTTATCCCGGCGCCCGCCCCCCTCTCTCCCCGTCCCTCGCGCTCTAGCTCGACTTCTGCCCCTCTCCGCCGTGCGTGGGTAGGGGTCGCGACGAAGGTGGGAGGGGGAGGGGGAGGCCGAGGGAACTTTTCCGCGCGCTCGAGCGTCCGCGACGCGTCGCGTCGACTCGCCCCGATCTCGCGTTCCTCTTTTATTGCCGATTCGTGGCGGGATTTTGAAATTGCCCGTCGGGCAGACCCGGGAGTCGCCGGTTCTGATTGGCCAAGTTGTTACGACTTTTTGCGACGCCCGTCCCGCGCGGACCTCCATCTCGAACCCCCCCCTCCCTCTCCGCGCGCCCCCGCCGTTTTATCGCTGATTCTTACCGCTGTTTCGCGGAGGGAGCGAGCGAGCTCTAGGATCTTCCCCCCCCCTTCACACGCGTAATCGAGTCCCGCTTTATATATCTTTTTTCCTCTACGTCTTCAGACCCTCTTCCTTCCCTCGCTCCGGCTCCTCATCGCTCGCGGATTCTCCCCCCTCCCCTCTGTCCCGGCCTGCTCCTCCACTAGCCGCGGTGCTTGCCTCTCTTTTCGACACGGGCGCTCGCGAAAAGGATTTCAAGTGTTGCCCCAGCGCGGCAGTCCGTATTTATACCCGCGGGGAGAAATTGGCCCTCTCTCCTTAGTAATTTCCTTTGAGAATCCTCAATTTTATTACTGTCTCGGCTCGCTCGACCGTTCTCTCCTTACCGCTGGCAAAACTCCACTTAATTAACGTTAAGTCTGACAGGGCATTTTGTTCGTACTAACCTGGCGCGGATGAGTTTTTAGCGTTTGATTAATATATATTTTGCTGGAGATGCTTGGACTTAGGCCTTTATCGGGTTAAAAAATAAAATATTTCCGCGTCTAATACTTGTATCTAGTGAATAAATTATTTCGAACTTTTTTTGTACGAGCCAATAAATTATAGAAAACTATCTAGACAAGGAATTTCACAAGGAAAAATTGATTAAGCAGTTGGACAAAAAAGAATATTATCATATTCGAACTAAAAATTGAGAAAATTGCTCAAATGCGAAAAAATAATTTGTTTGCAAGTGTTTCGCATGGAACATCAATGTAAAAGATAAATTAAGGTAAATATATAATCTATCCTTAAATATAATTCTTAAAGCCGATCGCATTGGCACTTAATTTTTATGATGAAAACTACAAATGTATAAATCGCAAATTGATGTACGTCAAACGTAGTTTTCTAATTTTCACGCACAAAAACACTAATCTATAAGCCAGGTTTGGAATGAGAAGCTTTGTCTCATTTTGATTTGAGATTGATCGATTGTTGATTTATGTATTTCAGGTTCATTCATTTGGGGCATATCGATTTAGTGTTGATTCGATTGTAATTTGTAATTATTTGAATTTATCGATTTAGGATTGGTGTGCTTATGATTCGTTCCTAAGGTTCTATAAATTTAGAGGCTATTCTAATGAATGGCAGCTACCAAATAACGATTTGGTAGTAACCTTTGTTTTTTCATTGATGTAATTATTGAAAGACAATGAAAATTATGTTTTTTAGTCTTTCTTTGCAATTTACTTCTAGCAGACAATATTATTTTTTTTATAAAACTCTGATTATTCAGTTTTAATTAACTTTAATATATGAATCTATGAATATCTTATACAGATGAATAAACTATAAATTAACCATTTGAGGAGGTCAAAGTTATGTTACGAATCATAAAAAAATGTCACCCACTTCAGCTATTGTATAACGTATTTTTAAATTGATGAATATGATCTTTCAATTACTGAAAACATTCTATGAAAATTCAACCACAGTTATATATCACGTATAACGAGATTAAGTATATAATCTAATTAGTATACGCAATTACAATGTAATTAGTTTAAGAGACAGTATTAATTCACGATAAAACCAAAGTTCGTTCTATATATATATGTATGTGTGCATGTTTTGTTTCAGGTAAGATCGGAGAACGAACGCTGTACTGTATGGGTTCTGAGGGTAAAAAGAGCGATACGGGCCGCTAAAACTTTTCCGGAACGAGGTAAGGGAGCTTTAACTACTTCTGCGGGGTGGGGATGAGGGGGAGGGTTGGGCAGAGTATCGCGAGATTCACATATCGTCGACCCTTATCTTAATTGCCCGATGGCCATTAAAGCAGCCGGACTCACGCGATTTTACCGGGAAAATGCGGCACAGCCATCAATTTACATCAAATTATCCGCGTTACTTTAACTGATGAAAGGGATTCAAAAAATTTTTTTTTTATTCTTTTCTTAAGCCTCCCCTAAAATAAGTATTTTATACATGCTTTCGTTAGAAATGCATTATGTTTTTTTTTTAATTATACAGTGTAATAAAAGTTAATGCTTGACAAAATGTTTTACATATATTCTTTGACTATTCAGACAATTTTGTATTTTTAATCCGATTAAGAGTACAGAGGAGTATATGCAGAATTAGGACGCAAGATTAATACTAAAATTTTTTATATTGGGATCATATAGATTGAAAAAATTAATAAGAGAAAAATAAAAAAAAAATCATATATCTGTAATGGACAGAAGCAAAAAGCTTGTTAAAGATATTGATTTATAATCCTCGACTCTCGAAGACGCTCAATCATAAATTAAATGTACTTAATATTAAAAAAAGAAGCGAACGATTTTTATAATTTATAACGAGAGCTGTGATTTTTATAACTTAACTTTTCAGATAATTAACTCTAAGGTGTGGAACTGGGGTGGGGGAGGGACAGGAATAGCAGGGGCGCTTTCCAGCAATCCTGAAATTATTCGAACTCGTAAAGCAATATTCCAGCAAAACCATAAATCTCCTGTATAGCATCCTTACAAACTCAGCAGTAAACTAGTTTCTAAGTAGCGCGCGGTATAAATTAACCCCCTCCTTAAAATCCGCCCCCTCCCCCGTCGGCGAGAGGCCGCGGGAAGAAGCGGGCGAAAAAAAGCTGCGAAGCTAAGGAAGAAAGATCGGGTGTCGAGGAATCTCCAGGCTCGCCGCGAGACGACGACGGGGCGGCCCTTAAAAAGAGAAAATGAAGGGTGGGGGGAAGACTCCGCGGCGGCCCACTGCCCGAAGGTTGAGCGGGGCTCTTGCTCCACGAGAAGTTGGCGTCGGGGGCCGGGGGGAGAAGGGGGTGGGGCTCGAGAAGGCAATAACAATTTTTACAGCGTTACGCCCGATGCCTATCGTCTTAATCTTAATTCGAAGCAGAGCGCGGGGCGTCGCCTCTACCCACCCCCTTCCGGGCCCCGCTCGTTCCTACCCCGAAGCTCCGTGACAAATAGCTTTTAATTTCTCGGGGGCTGTTTACTCGCCTCAACCAGCCGCCGGCGCGGGCGGCGTCCTCCCGCTCTCGAATTAATTGCCCCAGGGGCGGGCGCTCGCTCGCGCTCCTCTCGCGGACGTTATCTTATCGTCGGCCACTTAAACCGGGGCCGTAACAAAGCAGGCCTTCGTGCTCGTGAGCTCGTCTCTCGCTCTCTCTCTCTCTCTCTCTCTCGCCCCCCCTCCCTCTCCCCTCCGCGCCCTCTTTGAAGTATGTAGAACCGAGAGCGAGGCGGTCGGCTTTCGGGGTGTTCTCCGACGAACGGACGGGGGTGTGGCCCGGGCCTCTCGCACCGCGCGACGGGGGTGGGACGGGGAGAGTTCTGATCTAAACGAACGATTATGAATGCAGACAAGCGTGTGGAGCCTCTTCAAGGGTTCGCTTTCTGTATGTCTCTCTCTCTCTCTCTCTCCTTCTCTCTCTCACCCCCCCCCCACACTCTTCCACCGTTCCTCTTTCTCCGACGTCTAGGAGGGCGTCCTCTCGCGCTGTTTGCTTTCGCTTATGTAGCCCGGGTTAACTCGTGGGACGAGCAGTCGACTCTAACGGGCCGAAGGAGAGTGGGTGAGAGATACGGCGAGATTGTAATTTTAGAATTCGGCGGGTTTGCCCGAGCTGGGCGTCGCTCGGCTAGTTGTGCAGGAAACTGAATTTTTCTGAGGCTATCTCGAGGTTTGCAATTTTTTGTCAAGTCGCAACTCAGAATTCCGGATAAATTTTTATAAACATTGATTTTACCTTGTGTTTACATTGCTTTAATTATAAAAATTTTAAGTCTATTAATATTGACTCTCTGTTGAACTAGTACGTAATAATTTTATCACGTTTTGAATATCATTTTATGTCTAGCAAAAAAATTTTAAATATCATTATATATCTAGTAAAGTTAAAAATAACTTTTAAGCCAATATCAGTGGAGACCTTCTAAAATTTATAGAAATTCTAACAATTTTATTATTCCTTTGAAAATGACTTCTGCGTCATAATTTAAGCTAAATTTTGAAATAAACACGGATGCTTTTACAATTATCCATTAATTCTGATATAAAAAACATAAGCCCGTAATTCAGTTAGATTAGCAATTTCGTCCATTTTCATAAAAGCTCGACTTTCATTCATAAACTATCATTTATATATAACATATATAACATATAGAACGAATGCTATATGCATGGGCAAAAGTTTGAAGACCACATACACACGGCGATATATTTCTTTTATTTCGGCACATTCACTAACAGAGCGAGAGCTTTAGATTTGTTCGCAATACTCGCATGACCAATTTGAGGCATTCAATTATTTTCTTTTTTTCTTTTTTTTTTTTTTTTGAACACAAATCAAACTTTTCAAAATTTGACGAAAAAAAAATCCGAGAGACACCAGTGATTAGCGATAAAAAACAAAAAATAACTCCCTTCCATATGCCTACTCGTACAACGCCAATAACGCCGCGGAAGTATATATAACTTAAACAAAAAAAAAAAAAAAAAGAAAAAGAAAAATACACCGACCTCACAGGGGCGAGAACAAAGAATTCCGACGGGACGCCGCGGGAACGGCAGCAACAGCGTCGAATCGTTACTGTATCGGCACGCGATATCCCGGCCCCAAACTTCGCGGGATACGATAGCACACCAGAGATGGGAGCGTTTGAGATTTGATTAACAAAGCGTCATGCGGGAGAGAGAAAGAGAGAGAAAAAGGGAGAGAGAAGGAGACGGGGGGTGAGATTACATCCTGCTCGATCGCATATAGATGCGTATAGGTGTACTGGCGAGTAGGCTTGGCGAGGTACGTCCGCCTCTTCACCCCTTTTTGTCTCATTCTCTCTCTCTCTCTCTCTCTCTCTCTCTCTCTCTCTCTAACACACATAGACACGCTGCCAATGCGCGATCGGCTGCCCGTCAGTCAGAGAGTCTGACGATCCAATTATTACGGGCGGGTATATATCCGAGCAAAAACCCGAGAGCGCCTCAACTATGCATGTATATATTATATATATATATATATATATATATATATATATATATATATATATATATATATATGTACACACATCTACGCACGTGTGTCTTATTTAAATTTCGCTCTCAAACTCTCCCCGTCTTTCTCGCTCGGCACGTCTATATGGCGATTCTGATGTCCGCACATGTATACTCTGCGTCTCTCTCTCTGCCGAAGAATCCGTTTTCGCTCTAACTCTCTCTCTCTCTCCCTCTCTGTACACTCGATTATCGACACCCATCTGACACCGGTTATCGATATTTAATGGAGAATGATGTAACCCGCGCTCCTATATACGGTTTTCTTTTCCCTCCTTTCCTGTCGCCCTCTACCCCCTCCCCCCGTCACAATCCCAACCCCTCTCACCCTCAGCATCCCCACGGCCATTTTCTCCATTTTCTCGGGGCGACGGGCGAGCTTTATCGGCTAACCGAGAGATTTTTCCAGATTTTAGTATCCGCTTTACGTCGGATTTTTTGCGGTCCCTTTCTTTCGAAGACGACGAGATAAACACGTAAATAGTGCGCTTCTTTGTAAAAAGGATCTTTTCAATGAGGAAAAAAGCAATGCATATTAATATAATGGTCGATAAATGTCAAATTAAGATTGGCAGAAAAATTGCACTCTATAGAGTACATACAAAGTGCGCATTATCGTAAGTTATTACGCCAAATGAACTAAAAAGAATATAAATGTAAGTCTTCTACTTTCGATTAGATACAATTAATAAAATTTTGCGGTCACCAGTAGCGGGACCGTAAATAGACATATTATTAATAATACGATTGATTTAATCAGGACTGTAAAAGAGACGATAAAAAATTTAAAATATCGTTGTGATTATTTACTCTTAAATGTTATTTAATGTTCTCAGAACAATACTAAATCAGCGTCACTGTATATGATTTAATTAGTCGATAAGCAGTCGATAAGTATCGATAAGTGGGACAATACAGCAGAATAATAAAAAATAAATATATTACCTTTTTTCCATTTTTGCTTTCTTTTCCTTGACTTTTAATTAAATGCTAATTTAAATGCTCTTATTTATTTTCTTTGGTATCAATAGAGTGATTAAAAATACAAACCCTTTTCAACACTTTTAATGACAAAAGGTAAGTATATTCATTAAATCTATAACGAAAAACAAAAACACTCCTTTTCAATATATATTTTTATATAAATTGATAAAAAGTTATTTCGGAAAACGAGTAAAAGCACTTTCAATTGTAATTAATCTCCTTTTAAATACTATTAAATTTATTGGAATATCGTTTTCTTCGCCATCCAGATACGATAAATTAAAATTATTATTTCAAGGCGGTGTTATGGGTTTAGATTGGTACTTGAGTTGGCTTTGAAATCGTATTCAGTTATGGTTTTCCAGTTTTGTTTCTCGAATTAAATTATATTTTATATGGACTTGGGTCTTCAGTAATATTCGGATATCTTGATCATAAAAACTATAGAAAGAATGGAGTTTTCTACGGGTAAATCGAAATAAAAATTACAAGTCTTGAGCAAATAAACTCCCAAACCAATACACTTGAGCATTTTAATCCTAAATGTCCATAACCCCAACTTCAAGGAAAAAATGGAAATTACCATATGTCGATCATGAAAAAATATTAAAACCCAATAGATATTGTCTTAGGAAGACTATAATCATTATACTAACTAGTTCTCCTAATAATTTGTGTCAAAAAATACTTCACAATCTTTATATTAATATAAATACACATTAAAAAAAAAAATAGTTTTTTAAACTCTTATAATGGGTAACCCCCCAAGCCATCACACTTGATCACGTTCCTAAAAGTCGGCCAAATTTAATATTCGCCACTAATTAAAAAGGAAAAATTCGTACAATCATCCAAAGACAATATTTCCTCGCCTCGTCCTTTAGCTCTTCCGCTCTGTCGGCTGCGCATACCACTGCATTATCAAATATCCCATTGCACTGCCCATCGATAATCACCGCTTCAGCATCGAAATCACACCCGAGCTGCCGGCGGTGCGTTGAAACACCGATCGTTCGCCGCCTCCTTTCCCGGCGAGCTCGCCTTAGACCGTCGGCGAACGGAAGTCTCTCGCGGCTCGCGCGCCCACCCTCCCTCTTACGCGTCCGCGCTGTCTGGCACGCGCTTGTTTAAAGTCACGCCGGGGCAAGGGAGCCCGGGCCGATCTCTCTCTCTCTCTCTCTCTCTCTCTCTCTCTCTCTCATATCGCTCTCCTTCCGTTTCGGCCTCGCTCGTGCGCGTTGGGAGGATGGGGGGAAGCAGCGTGTTGTATAAGAGACGGGGAGTCGCTTCGCGCGCACGTCGCATCGCTCGAGTCGTCTTACACTCGCTCCACCGCCCGTCTTCCCCCCGACCTATAGTCACCCCCCAGCCGCGCATTTAGATATGCGGAGGAGGAGAAGTCGGCGTCGCGACAGCGAGTATCTTCTTTTACTTTTCCGTCCCGACCTGCCCCTTCCTCGTCCTCAACCACCCATCTTCCTTTAAAAGCGTCTAGAGTCAAGAATTCCCCTAAGAGCTCCAAGGGGTGGGGGCTGCTGTTTACGTCCTCGGGAATCATTCCTTTCTCTTTCTCTCTCTTTCAACCCCTAGATTGCGCTCGGGGAAAATTCTCGGTGCGCGTGTGCTTATTCGTGTACGTACACGTACGTACGCTCCTCTTTTGGCCTTTCGATTGTCATCGTGACTTAAATCTTCACCCGTACGTAGGGAATACTTTCGTTGTGTCGACAATCTTTCTCCTTCTCTCTTTTTTTTTCTTTTTCTGAATAGCTTCGATGCATTTTCAGTCGTACTTGCCCAAATGGTTGTCGACGTCAGTCACCACTTCGGGAGAAGAACAGTTAGGCAAATACTTTCTATGTAATTGTAGTATCGAAGAATTTGTCGGTCAGTTTTGGAGGAGATGCTATATATTATCATTGATAAAATTTCGGAGTTTCTCATAAAGAATGTTTATATCGTGACGTTTAAATGTATTCGTGATCTCGTTGTATGAGATATACGTATATTGTTAAGAATTAATAAACTAAGCTCCAATTAATTTAATAATAATAAATTATTAAACTTATCAAGGGAGAGTTTTGAGTAACAGGTCGGAAGATAAGGTGAATTAAGGTGGATTTGATTTGCCGAAGTAAATAGACTATTCAAAATGTTGACACTTACGTATTAAGTTTGGAGATGTAGCAAAACAGTTTCTTAAGAAAAACAGACTATAAATCTTTTCTATATGCCCTAATATCACAAAATTTAGTAGCTCATCTACATCGTAGAATCTATTATTTTCTGGAATCAAGCAATTTTTTCAAGCAGCTCACATTTTTTTTAATCATCATAGAGAATTTACGAGAGTTATAGTCATAATATTAAGAAAGAGCTGAACATTGAAAAGTCAATGAGGAATAGTTGAATCACCGCTTTTTTACCCTTCATCGCGATTCGAAGTAGTATAAAAGATATAAAAACAAACATCAGTTACGTTTAGGATTAGGCTTCAGAAATTTCATCCATATTTTCAAGTAAAAGAAAAACCGAAAAAAACGCTATGGAGCAATATGATTTATCAAGCAATGATTTGGTGAATATAATTTTTTTAATTACTAGGTTTAAGCAGCGCTTTACAATACATGTATTATAATAGGTATTATAATAAGCTTGTAGGTAAATCCTAGGGGATGCTCAGTATTTTACCCAGATTATAACTTTAACATTAAGCACTGAACTGATTCGATTTCGGATTCGAATGACTATAAGCGTGGGAAGACCATTGTATTTATTTCCATGGTTTGCACATGTGTCCGTCCAATCCTTTACATAGCATTATTCTACGTATAATGAATTATCAGAAAATGTAAAAGGAAGAGTCGATTTTTTCATGTTATATGACATTCCCAAATTATATGACAATTACATTATATGATGAATGGAATGCGACATATGTGAACTGCTAAAAGCAATTTCTGATTAATCTCCATAATCGCGGCCTATCTACTGCGAATGTCCTTAGCCATCTGAATCTCTAAAGTCTTATCAAACAAAGTAAATCCAAGAAAGTGATTTTCATTTTATTTCGCTTTCCGGTAACTCACACTTCCATTCGATATATACATACATACATACATACATATATATATATATATATATATATATATATATATATATATATAGACGCATATTTAGATTTCCAGACTTATCCGGCAAGGACCCAGCCCGCGCGCGCTCGCGCTCATTCAATTCCCCGTGGAGCTTCGGGCGCTCTCCATCCGTGTCCCCTGCCTCCCCCTTCCCCTACCCATAGGTCCCTCTATACGTACGTGGTAGAGCCGGCAAAACCGTTCGCGAGCTTGACTTTGTTCTCTATGCTAATGGTCGTTAAACAAGTGTTGCACCGTAGCGCGCGCGCGCGGCATTAACGCGATATGAAATTCATCGCGCGCCGTCCGCCCGCGCGCGCACGGATCCAGAGAAGGAGAGAGAGAGAGAGGGAGAGTGAGGGTGAGAGAAAGAGAGGCTGGTTCACATTAAATTAGCATAGGATTAATCGACTTGGCTATTCTCTCTGGCCCTTTCTCCCACCTTGTCCCCCTCCAATCTCGTTGTTTTATTGCATATGCCGCGGCCGAAAATGGCGTCTAGGTGCCTTGTGGACGGAGTGGGATTGCTTCGATTGCGTTTTCCAATATTATAGCCCTTTATCTCCTCCGTACAATACAGCCTCGTATTCTGTTCACACACACACACACACACACACACACACACACACATTTTTCGTTCGCAGATGGGATGTAAAAAATTGTGCGTTGAATCACCCAGTTCCGGTGGTTAATAATTCTGAAATAGGAATACGCATTATTTGAATTTATGCGCACTGAATTGCGGTTTAAAAACGTCGCATAATGGAATAATAGTCCCAATCATTTTAAAGTAAACTTTATTATCTCCCTAGCTTAAGTTCTTATTGGATTATTTATAATTGTTCTACATATCGTAGCCGTCTTAATTTAATTAGATCCGCAATGAATGTTCTGCGAATTTTCCCTAATTAATATAGACAGGCCGCGCATAGCCGTGTGTTAAGAACTCTGTCTCTCTCTCTCTCTCTCTCGCTCTCACCCTCACTCTCTATCTCGAGCTTTTAATTTTTGGTCTATGCAGTTAAGACAAGCCTCGTGCTTCATTGTAAGTGAGACAATAAGCCGACATAAACTCGCCGACGTAAACTTAAATTGAAAATTTGGAGTTTGAAATTCGGACTCTGTGCGCGCGAGCATTCGGCAGATGGAAAATTTCCGCGAAGTTTGCCCGCCGGTATAAACGCTTTGCAACTTCTTGAATATCGAGTAATACATCTTGACTGGATATATGCACGATTACGTTTGTTTTTCTCTTCTCCTTGAGATTTAAATTTAGAAAAAACTTTTATCCTATAATTTGATTTTATCGAGAAATTGAAAAGATTGGCATAACACTATAACGAATTTAAATGAGATATTAAGTTCGCAAGATTTTTAAATTATGAAACTGTCGAAGTACAACTTAAGATACCTGGTTAATATCGTCAATGTTTTCGATTCGCAATTTGAAATTAACACGTGAATTTGAAGAAAAATCTCACAAATGTCATTCGTCTGCGGTAAAAATAGCTGGTGTTTACCTCAGAAGCCAACGGATAAATCTCTGATTACTTCGGGCGTGTTTGGCAAATTAACGACCCGACTCAAGTCCATTTGCCGCTCTGGAACCGGGGAACAATAACTCCATGTTTACGCCCACGAACCAGCCATTACACGATCGCCTAGATTTGCCGGTCTTAATCGTCGCCGTGGCAATTGAAGTCGTCAAATCTATTCGCAGCAGCGGCATTAGGCGCGAGTGGAGCTAAGCACGAAGCCGCCTGTGCGACGTTGACGCATCAAACGGCGCGAGGTGAAAACGAATTCCGCAGCGAGACGAATTCTGCCCTAATCGACGATTTTGTTTCGAGATCAATTTCGAGCTAGGAATTGGAATTGAATTTTTACTGTTATACTCTAGGTCGTTCATTTCTGTATAGAATTTTCCTTGATCGATACATCGAGTGGGAATCAAAAGATTCTCTTAAATAAATGAACAAACTAGAAGAAACTTAGTCCAGTAAGACAGGAACCGTGATAATTCATCGTTTGGCTCGACAGGCTTCAGTGGAATCTTTAAAACAGTATTTTTCTTTTATTTACCCACTATGGGCTGTTTTAGCTCCTTTGCGTAAAAAAAATCCAGGATTTTTACCGACTTCCTCCACCTTCGCTGCTCTCCAGTACCTTAATGTTTCCATACCGCGCCTATTGCCATAAGAAATTTATCAGATAAATTTACCCAATTGATCGATAAGCGAGAATAATTTCAGTGTGTCATTGGCAGTGTAGACCTTAAACTAAATAAACGAATCACAATCCAAAGCATAGTCGGCTTTCGATCTTAACTCGACGCGTTCGCTATAACATTGATTTCTAATTTCAGAAAATCTAAAGAAACAGCCTGAAATTCTATCGGACGATGCCTCCTTCCCGTTATCCCTTGATGGGAAACGAAATTTCTAAGCAATTACGGTCTGAAAGAGGGAGAGGGAAGGGCGGGGGGGGGTAGATCGCTCGACGGACGTGAGCCCGGGCGCGAAAAGAGATTAAAAAGTCTTCCAATGAAAGTAGGGTGCGAGTGTAAAAAGAAGAGATTAGTCAAGTGTACGCTCCTGCCCTCCCCCTCCCCCCTCTCGCCCCTCTTCCCCTCCTCCACGTGCAGTCCGAGGTGCTGCGCGCGCGCCGCCGTGGACCGCCTGTCGCGCAATTTTCCCGCCTCCTCGCGGGCCGCGCTCGGACTCGGCTCGCCGCGAGAGTGCGACTGGCACGGCGATTAACCTTTTCTAATTGTCGCGGGGCGGGGTTCGGGCAGGGTGGAACGGGCAACTTTCTTCATTTTATCGCTTCACGGTTTCATTGGTGCGGGCGCGCGCAAAGCGACGGAAACCCCCCCGACCCTCCTCCCCGAGCCGTATACCGCCAAGTACGTAAAGAACGGCCGCCGGCCCCTCGGCGGCGGCGTCGACGCCGCCGTTCACGAACGTAAAGAGAAACAACAATGCGCGAGGAAATTGATTATGCGGTCTTATTTAGCTGGATTTTTTTTTTCCGTTTGTGATGAATGCTACGGCGAAATTTGCATTCCATTTGGGCGAGTTGCGTCTCGGCTTTAGAGTGCGTGGACACGAATATATTACACTTTTTTATTTCTCCATAAAACTTATCGCGTAATTCTAATCATCGATTTTTCGTTAAATGTTGTTACAAATTTTATAGCTCAATCTTACATCACAAATAATAGACCATTTTGACTTAATCTTAATGGAAGTGATAATCATGAATTACCATTTTATTTCTCTATACTGTTGTTGTTCTTGAACCACTATTTTTTTTAATATAACAGTAATGCTTGATAAGCGATGTTTAAGTAGTTTCATAAAGCTAACAAAACATGGATCAATTTTCGTCCGCGCTCGATAAACCATAGTATAAAAAAAGTGCAAATTTAAAATTAATTTATTCTTCGTATTTTCGATGTTCATCTTACTATATTCATGGAATTCGTAATGCGAATACTTAAAATATATGAGGCAAGCCTTTTTCTGGACTTTGTAAGATTATTTAAAAAATCGATAGCGTCGCGTAAACGAAGATTCGAACGACGTTCCCAGTCGAAATTACAGCCAGTACCATTCCTATTTTAATTATGATTTAATAATTATTTTTCATCGATATATAACTCTATATACCTCTACACACTCTTAAGTTCAGGTATCTTAAACGTGAGGTCATGCGCACTCTTGGGTCGGATGCTCCGCCCCTCTCAACTTTATGAACATACCTGCTTCCTAATCCGTCAAGCATAGCGATCTCGTCGTTCTCTCTATTAAGGGCAAGACAAATATACTTCGAAAATTCCCAATACTATAAAATACTCGTTTCCATTTTCACAATTAAGCGAATACAAACAGGTTATGAACTATGTTCATTCAAAAGATTAAAGGAAAAAATGTTCACAATTCGACAAACAAGTCGACCATAAAAAACTTTTATAATACATTCTTAATTATGTTATTTATTGAACTATATTAATTCTGAGATGAAATTTTTCAAAACATTGTATTTATGAATGTCCACTTCACATTCAATAATGATTCTAAGCCTGTTGTTTATAAAGAAAAATTGAATTTCTCAAGTTAATTGCAGTATTTTCCCAGAGTAAAATTTTCAATTTACGCCGTTGTAACGAAAACGAGTTACTATACATTACATTCGACACATATGGCAAGCATAAAATAATTTTCACATCTCGGCGAGCGCACGTGCAGTTGGATTTTAACGTTATTCGAAAGGAATCTTTTATTACCGTTCTATTACAGCGGTATGTTTTAATTATAAGATAAATTCATCGATTAGTTTGAAAACTTTTTGTTAACTTTGCGAATGCTGATTTACAAGCATTTTTGATCCTCCCATGTGCTGCCAACTCGATAAATAAGAAACTGAATTTATAGATGGTATTCAAAACGCGTGATTAAATAGGATCGGCGAATGGCGCTTGCCACCGGGCCGTAATATCGAGAAATAGCTAACGACTGTACGGCGCGCGCGACGGCAATTTAATAACGCCGTTACCCGGTGCCCCCCGGTGAATTGTGCTCGAATTTAAAATTAATTAAAGTAAAACTGATTGGCAAATAGTTCATACAGTAGATGCTTTCGCGCTTTAGTTAGAAATTTTATAATAATGTTTCATTCGAAGGAAAAAATCGTAATTTGTATGGAGGAGCAAATTAGTCGATTGCTCGATGGGCACAGAAAAAAAAATTCGTTTGCAAAATTTGGATGATAGATGAATTTTCGATTGATTGCGATCGCATTGAGAGATTAATTATTGGTCACGACACGTTAACTATCGAAGAGAGTGTTGCGTAAATTTTTAAACAAAAGCACTTCCTGTACATCTCTGTAAAATAAATTTAACGAAGGATTAAATGAAGAGCATTTTATTTATCTAATTCATATAATATAAGCTATAACAATACTAATTAATACAAATACAATACTGTATGTGATAAATACACGATTTATTGAAGGTTCATACTATACAATGCTCATACAGCTCTATCTCGGTCGATGTCTCTCTCTTAACTAAACTTCTATAATAATGTGGAGCTCATCCTAGCACGTCTCAGTATCGACGACCAGCCAGGTTTTTCCCTTTTTCCCTGCAAAGATATAGTTTGTTCGTACGTCCCTTTTCCATGATAGGGGACGATAATTAATCTACCAGCGCCGCTGGTTCGATGCAAAAGTCACACACGGATCGGTGAAAAATCGCGATAGGTACGCGTTGATTCACGACTCGGAATTCACCGCCTGTCTCTCATAACCTCGCTCTTCATTTACCGCCTCCTAGTGCTTCATCGATACCAAGACTAAGACCAGATTTAATAGAATATCGTCTTGGTGTCGAATAAGTATCGTCAATTAAATTGTGATCTTGGATTTGTACATGTGCAAGGCAATATTTCACTAAATCTGATCTTGGCGTTGCTATCGGTGTGGCACTGCTTGTGCTTTAAAATTTCTCCCAAATCGATAAAAATCACTTCGACTCAATCGGGATACAATATAATTACAATATAAAATTGTAATTTTAATGATTTCTCATTGTGAAAGAAGAATTATTCAAGTTGACATTACCAAATTGAAAATGCCGAATCTAAGGAGCGTTTTATGCTGACTTCAATCTTGAAATTCATATACAATTTAACATCGGGATCGCTATCAGCAGTGCTTCACCAATAAAATGACCAAGATCAGATTTAGCGAAACATTGCCTTGCATATGTACAAATCCAAGATAATAATTTAATCGACGATACTTATTCGACACCAAGACGATATTTTATTAAATCTGGTCTTGGTATTGGTGAAGTACTACCGCCTCCCCTGCTCCTGGTTTTCATTACCTCTCCGAATCCTTATTCGGCAGTCGCCTTCGAAAAAAAAAAAAAACGGAAATCAAGAAGCTACGAAATTCGTATATATAAACTGCCTCGTCCATTGGCGGCGATGTAGAAAGGCAACCGTCCTTGGTCAGATATCAAGACGGTCGCGAGAGATCGCGATAGAGAAACGGAGTGCGAGAGGAGAGGGAGGGGGGAGTCAGTCGGAGGGAAAGACAGAGAAAGAGGCCGAGGGCAGCGGAGCGGGGGCCCTGGCGAGGCTCGTAAAGGAGCTCTGGAGAAAGAGTCTCTCTAACGTGCTGTTAGTACCGAATTTAACGGCGGCGTCGTAAACGCCTCGGGAGGCAGAGGAGCTCGTGAGGCCGTCGGAGCGGGTTGGGTAGGGAGGGGCCAAGGGGAAACAGAGCGGCGCGTCGTTGAAAACCGCCTGAAATTTCGCCTCCTTTCTGCCCCTGGCGTGAGCGCGCGCCGACGTTAACGACTCCCCGCGCTACACTCCGCGACGCGCGCGCGCGCGCGCGCGCGGAGAAAATCGACGGTTTCGCGCCGAGAATGCACGTCGCGTGGCGCGACGTTATAAATTCGAGAATTCGTGGCTGCGCCGTGGACGGCGGGGGGAGGGAGGGGGGGATCGAGGATGGATGAAATTTCGCGCGATTGCCACACGGCAGTTGGAGGAGGGGAGAAGAAAATGAGTGGACGACGAGTCGCAGGTGTCGCTGACGCTTCTATCGGATAAGTACGGTGTATGCGTGTGTAGGTAATCGGGGTTACTTGGAAAACTTACTCTTCGGGGTTAGTTAATGGAGCTTATTATTATACATGTTCTAACAATATTCAAACAAAAAAAAATAATACGGATCTTCTGTAATGATTCAGTCAAGTTAATTAAATGTAAACTTTTCTCCACGCAAGTTCTGCTAACAGTTGTTTTTAACAACTTTTTTTTGTAAAAATTATTGAAATAATTATACATATGCATATGTCCAAAATTTTTTTTTTATTTCATAATTGAACATCCACTTATTGTACAGATCATATTCACTTGTTAGAAAAGATCAATTAGTTTTATTTAAATAGTTATTATTAGTAATATTTATCTGAGCTATCTAATATATTTCTGTTTTGGTTGATAATTTTATATTTAATAATATAAACAATCATATATAAATAAAATTTTAATAAGTCGACCTCACAATATTTTCTATTCTTTATATTTCCTTATTCCCCTCGATTTTGAGATACTAATTCATTCGACTATGGAATTAATTTTAAAGTTATATAAAACCCGGAGTCAAGAGTTTGGCGATGATACTAGGAGACTCCTCGTATATGTTATCTTCATCCCTTTTTCGACACCCACTCTCGTGTTTAAGAGCGAGAGCTACACACACACACACGCACACACATACCCGTTTTCAGACTAAGTTTAGCCGACTCCCGTTTCCGACGTATAAAGGACCGTAGTCGGCTATGGGTATAGAGTAAACGACACGGGCGCGCTCTTTGTAAATTGGACATACTTTCGCCACCTTCTCCGAGCAGCCCTCCGTTAACTTCCGGCTAATTAAAAATTAGGAATGCCAATGACGATATCGGTTAAATGATAAACGGCGATACGTCCACGATTATATGGAAATCATTTATATTAAAGTCTTAACGATTAATGAATGTGAGGCCAGAGAAATATAACATATACAGATCGATAGATAATTTTATTCATGTATACGTTATTTTGTACAAAAGCAATATAATACATTATATCGTATAATATATAAATATATAAATATATATAATATTACTTATAATAAATTAAAACAAGAATTTATTACAGCATAGAATTGCGCTTATTAATTACTGCTAATCAATACATTTTAGAACTACACTTAAGAAGACGTAGTCAAGAATTAAATAGAACTTTATACTTGTAACATAAACCCTGTATTTTTCGTTAATAGCGATTAGTTATATAATTTTTCTGAGATTTTCATTCTTAAATCGAATCTGTAAATACGAAGCTTAGGTATAATGGTAAACGAAAAGTAAAAGAAAAAAGAAGACAAGAATTCCCGGTGACACTGGCGCACGAGGGCGTGAAAATTCTTAGTTCTACAGGGTTCGGATAACGATCCGATGCTAAAGTTCCGCGCAAAGTTGATAAGAATGCCTCGGGTACGGAAACAAATGGTTATGCACTCGTTGCAAGGGCTGTAGATATGTTTGCGGGAATGAAGTTGCAATGTGTGCTGCGCGTGTAATTCGAAAAGAGGATATTTGGGAGACCGAAGATATTAGGAAACGCCCGGGTGCGCCCTAAGGCGTAACGGCTTTTAGACGCCGTGCAGTTGTGCTTTAACATTACAAATAATTTCGTTCGAATGAATTTAATTAATTGTGTACAATGGAGAAACACACAGGTTTAAACTAAAATGTAATAATTTTAAATATATAACTTTATCAATCCTCATATTCTTGATTTAATATCAGGATAATAATTAGATATAAATTATAAATAAAAAGATAAAAGAAAACTAATTTTTTACTAAAATAATTAAATTATATCTATCTCTCATAACAAGCAATTTTAAATTACACGAAATCGAATCCACGTAACTTCTTATAATTTCGATCGTAAGCAATCATCTTTGACCGTTTGCGCGATCGACCGGCGCCGGCGTGATATCCGGGACATTGCACAGCTAATACGTTACTATTAATAAATTCTTGAACAGCCGAGCAGAAGAAAAGAGGCAAAAAAAAAAAAAAAAGAAAAACTAATCAAGGCAAAGTAGAAAAGGCGCGAAGAAAAGAAGTGCCACTATTAAATCAAAGAAACGAGGAAAAGCGACACTCCGAGAGAATTCATCCACGGCCTTTCGGAGCTGTATATGAGGAACTGAGAGGTCGACAGCGGCAGCTCGCGCAAGGTTTTATATAAGAAAAGCGCAGAGAAATAGCGACAAGATTGCGTCTTTCTCCACGTTCGCGCTCGACCCGTCTTTGCCCTCTCTGAACGCTTCTCTCTCTCTCTCTCTCTCTCTCTCTCTCTCTCTCTCTCTCGCTCTCCCTTTCTCTCTGTCTCCCTCTCGTTCTCTTTACCTTACCACCCGTTCGTTTGGTGACTCAGCCCCCCTTCCCCCTAAGAGTCTCGAGAGCTCATTCGCTTCGCTTCGAACAAGCGAGAGGGGGGGGGGAGGTGGTAGGGAGTGAAGAGGAGGGAGAACGAGGAAGAAGAAGAGGAAGAAGTATCTTCTCCCGGGCTAATGGCGTATTTTCTCCTTTAAGACAGCAACGAAGACGGAGTATAGAGGAAGCCCCCGATCTAGGGGGGGGGACGGTCGGTAGGAGGACGAGGAGGGGGGGTGAGTCCCCCGAAAAAAGGTGGCAGCGATTTTCGCATGCGAATCCCGTCGACGTCGTCGTTCCCGTTCTCGTCTAACGTCCCCGTCTCCGTCTCCGTCGTCGCAGCGTTACCGTATCGCGCTTTTATGATCCCCTTGGCGAGGAAGAATTTATATGCCGTGTTTTACGAGCCTGCCAATGTGCCTTAGCTTTCCACGTTCTCTGAACCCACCTCTTTTCTCCCGACCCACTCCCCCCTCTCACCGCTCTCTCTCTCTCTCTCTCTCTCTCTCTATTTCCCATTCTCCTCCTTGCTCCAGCGCCCCTCTCTGCTCGCCGTTCTAACTGCTAATTTTGAAGCGTATCTCGCGAGATTGATTTCCAATGAAATTCGAATTTTATAGAACATCCCACCTCTCATTTTCTACACACGCACACGCGCGCACACACGCACATGCTATCCGATATTTTCCGTTCTTTATTGGCAGTATAGCGAGTTAATTTGTTTGTCGAATGTAAGGGAGGGCGGGTTTGCGGGGGGAACGTTTATTACTCGCAGGGTACTCGAAAAGGAGCCGGATTATGCCTTCTTATAGTCGCAAACTTCCGAAAGATGGAGTGTATACAGAGTGTATGTATACAGAGAGTTATTGGATTCGTTATTACATTCGGCAATAGGTGAGGGCGCATAACGTGTGGGAATAATTCATTCTTATAAATAAGTCATCCTGCGCGAAGTCCAAATACTTGCTATAGACTATATCTGCATTAAATAGCTTGAATTCAATTTATTTAACGAATAACTGACCTGCTTCCTACGACAAACTTAATAAGATCAAAAGAGATTGGACGAAAGTTATGTTGCGGTACATTTATATCAGTGGTGTAGGAACGTCGATTGTTATCCTCGTGTGTAGTCTAATTATGTAAACATTAATTCGTAACGATATATCAAAAATGTTAATTTTAAATAAATAACCATTTTTATCTGTCGACGATTCGGTGTCGAGCGAACCGCAGCTCTCTAAACGGAGCCCGGATAATTTAGGACATCTTCCCTCTCCCGCAACCTCTTTATGGCTTTCGATTTTTCTTCACCCCCGCGTACACACATATCTCGACTAATTTTCCCAAATAAATCATAAAAACTTTGTGAATTACGCATCTGCATTATATAAATTTTCCCAGCTCTGGGCTCGCAGGCCGACGCGGATAATTTTCCCGGCGAGGCATCCATTTCTTGCCGTGTTACGCATGTTAAAAGCAGCTGCGGTGGTAATAAAGGCGATTCGTGAAGAGTCACCGGAGGCACCGAGCTGCTGAACGCTCGGTAGCGGTCACATTGCTTTTGAAAACGCTCGCGATCGAAAGCGACGATCGCCGCTCGTTAAATAATGGGAAACATCGGAGCTCGACGTTACGAACGTTCGCGTCGATCGCGCGGCGCAGCGCCTGGAACGAATCGCGGCAAATTGACGCGCCGACGAATGCCGCGACGTACTCGTTACAGCCGATTTAATCAAACTCATCCCCGTCGTAATCCTTTAAATATTTAATCCTGAAAATGTTTTTTTGGCGCAGCTGCACGCCGCGATAAATCGCTCGCTCCGCTGCTCTTTCCCGGCCCACTCTTTTTGTATCGCTTTATTAATGCCATGCCATTATTTCGCTATTTACATAGGCTTTAGGGCAATTTTATACAATGGCATTTCTGATTTGGCTAATGTATGCGCGACATTTTCATTAAAATTTTGATTATTTCCTACGGAGACGAGATACTTAACGGGGCGCTGACTACTTCCCCCATTATCAATTTAAATAATAAGCTCTCTTTTAATCGAGTTACGAATTCTGAAGTTTGCTGGATAATTTATAATAGAAAAATTCGAAAAATTCGTGTCAGTTATTGCATTATTTAACGAGATTATCAACGACTTATGATTTTAATCATTCAGTTTGACATCTATATTAGATGATAAATCAAAGCCTCAGCTCTTGGCCGAGAGCGTAAATCTTTAACTAAATTCAATTTTGGAAAAGTAATATGTTACGAAATTTTTCTCTCTATTCAAGTCAACTTCCAGCTACTTATTTATTTATATACGAATTGAATTTAACCGAGAAAAAAATTAAAAAAAAAAAAAAAAACCATTCACAAAAAGAAACGATGCAATAAAGAAGTAGCGAAATAGCTCGCGCACGTTTAATCGAATTCGTGGCTGATTTAAATCCGGTTGTCTCGCGGCGGATAGCAAATCACGGCAGGAAAGTTATAACTGAAAGTGCGCTTCTTGAACGCGAAAAAGGATACCTTTTGCACGTTTTAGTATGCTCTATAAGGTTGGCGAAAGTTCGCCTCTCGCCTCGCCGAGATAAATCTCGAGGAGAGTGGCTCCATGGCAAAAAGAAAAAAAAAAACATCTCATCCGATATTCGGGAACATGCGCACGCGCGCGATTTCGCATATAAGTATCCATGAATATTCCTTTCTGCTCATTCTAACCGTACATCTTTAACTCGTAGAATATTTCTGGTTACCTAGAATATTTCTAGCCGCTCGAAAACTTCTGGTTAATGCTCCGTCGTTTTGACGATTTCGTGTGGCTTTCGCGCATTCTGGATAGTCCAGTTCTGCCAAAGATCCGAAGATGCTTTCTTATATTACGTTTCTTCATTTTTTTTCATAAGCTAGTTCTTTTCGAGCAATGATTTTTTATAGATTGTAAAAGAATTTTGGATTGTTATGGCTAATTTTTCGTTCGTAGTCTTTCGAGAAGAGCTTAGGTATTTTATTACTGCTTACGGAAGGCTCTCAGAAATTTTGATCTCAGATGATTGAAAAGTATATAAATACACGGAAAAATCAACATTTCAAAAGACCATCTATTAGATCTCATGAAACATGAGTTTAAATTAAATCAGTTAAAATTCATCCATTAAATCGTTTAATTGCATAAACTGAATCCATATCTTATCGAATTCAAAAAATTTTTTTCATGGCACGATATTTGATTGATTGGATTGCCACTCCACTCATCTATTTAAGACATAATATTTTTGGATATAAAACTTAATGATATCTACCTCAGTAGTGGACGCAATGAACAATGCAATTTTCAGTTGAACAATGACATCATTTTTCTACACGATCTTTGCTTGGTGTTATTCATACTCGATCCTTCGTTTCTTCGGCATTCAATATTCCTTTCCCGAAGCAAGAGTCGGAAGCATTGTGATAATCTTTATCCATGGACCCTGTCAAGATCTTCGGTTAGATGAGAGGCGCTATTATTCTCGTCTAGAAAGTTTGATAACAAATGGAACTCCGTGGTCGCCGAGTCGGACGAACGAAGGAGGCGTCGATCGAACCGAGCGCTGCTCCGATACTTTGGCGGTTTTTCGGCCCTTCGTTCGCGTTGGTCATATTCGAGGGACGTACGACCGAGATTAAATTCAGCTAACCAGTTTTTAATCGCTGGCATGCAAGGGACAATGATTACGCTGAACTTCGTATGAATTGAATTTAATCATTAATCGTAAACGGTGAATTTCATGGCTGCGCCGTATTCAAGTTAATCGAATTTAACGAATAACAGGCTAAGACATCCAACTACAAAAATACGAGTAAGGAAGCTACCTGTAACTCGTCGTATAGGAATTCATAGCGCGTGATTTACCTTCATTTCAGGGTTATTTCCGAATTTTTCTTAGCCTACTGTCGTAAGCAAATCCATTCCTCCAAATTGCCAAGGGTTCGGATCCACTAAAAATTATGGACAGCTTATCATCTTCCTAGATACAGCGCAATCGCAGCAAAATCGCCCGTATTATCACGCGCGAACCGTCAAACTTCGATTACGGCTCAAAATTCCTTCGACTCGGCGCCAACGAACAGTTAATCATCGCCAGCGCGCCCGATCCGCGCGTATACGACGGAGGCACGGGCGACGAGAGGTTGGGGCGGGAGGGGGGGAGGTACGCGCGCCTTAGAGCAACGTCGTAATTAAACGGGACGGAAGTCGAACCGCCACGGTGAGCGCGGGCGGCACAGGGGTGAGAATTCCCCCGGTCCAATTGTGCATTAAGCTGTTTTGCGACTACGGGGCTCGCGCGACGTTTTGCCGCCGCGAGGAGCCGGGCGGATAACTGCAGCGTTGGCAGCAGCAGGTGCAGTCCGCGCGCACGAGCGAGGGATAGGTGGCGAAGGAGTCCTACGGTGCTCAATTTCCTTGGTGTAAGGGCGGAGGGGGGTGGGCGAAGTGGCTTTCACCGATAAAGAAAGAGAGAGACAGATAGATCTGTCACCCTAATGAATTAAGTTCCCACCGTTAATTACTACCGGCTGTTTCGTCTCCTCGGTACGTGTAAGCACGACTTTGTCTCGTTTCGTCGCTCCGACTTTCGCGTTCTTTCGAGCGCGTCGCGCGGGTCACACTTCGATTGTCGCGTCGGGCCCAAAACGACGCGCACTGCCTCGCTATACGATTTCTTCGCGGACGTTCCGTTTTTGCGCCCGATCAAGCCACCGCGACGTGGTGAACAATTGCGATAAGCAACGAGCAGTATTTTGTATTTTTGGCAAATGGCTCTTATTGCGACTTTTCTTTTTACTTCTGAGTGGTGAAAATTTTACTGCTGCAAATTGGTTATTTTGACTAATTCGGCATAATCTTGTATTGCCATTTACTTAAAGTGATAAACACGATCGCGACGAGAGGCAACTTTTGCTCGACGTGCGTAGACGTTTAACGTCGTTTCGCAGTCGTCCCTGCATTACCATTCGAATAGAAATTCACGGTTATCTGCGCCAAGTTTTTTTAAAATTTTCCCGCATACATATAAAGTGTATATAAAATGTACACCGTTGGATTAGTAAACTCGAGGATTTTCGCGATCTTTAGTTTTTATATTCTTGAAAAGTTTACGCCTTTTTTTTACCCCTTTTTATTTTCCTATTTTCTCGTCCAAGCTCACGTTCGACTACGTTAACTATTCCGAACTCTGCAACTACTTCTAGACGAACTTTTCGCCTACCCCGCTTTATATTGTATTTTCCTGTTCGCATTATTTTTTTCTTTTTATCTTTTTTACAGCTTGTCGATAAAAAGAAAAAAATAATCGAGAAAAAGCTAATATTTCTGTTTCATTCATTCTCCATTTGCACGTTCAACTTCGAAAATATAACGCATCATTGAAGAATATTTTCTTGTTATTATTTCTAGATTATTTGTTTATAAAGTGAAAGACGTTTTCGTTATAGCGATAAAAAAACTTCGAAAATCTATAAATATTTAAATTATGAGGAAGAATATTGTGACTTAGTAGCTTATCTTGAGCTTAACTTTCTTTTCTAAGTACTATCCAGAGTATCAATACAGTATTTTTATTATCAGACTATTAGTACGTTTATAAAAAATGCTTTAGTAAAATAATAGAAAGAGAAAACTGTTGGAAATAAAAAAATGCGTTCAAAATATCAATTTTCCGGGCGTACTTTTTTTCGTGTTCGTACGATGTCAAAGCAATCATCAATATGATATTTTATTGAATTGACATTCAAACGAGTGCGGGAAAAGATAATTTTAAATATACATTTTTCGTGCTATTCGGTTTCAGGTTATATTTCAATATAAATTGGAAGCAATTAATGTACGAGCAGTTAATATTTATTATCATACAAATAAAAAGCAAATTGGTGACTTTTATTTGAAAATTGTTAAAGCTGATAAAATTCTGATATTCGTCTCTTTCGTTCTTTCTATATAGATATAGTTGCAATCAGTCGAGCAAGATGTAAGGACTTGGCGCGACGACGCGCTCGAGCGAGCGGAACGCGCGCGTCGACATCCACATCACCCACCCGGAGTTCGATGTATATATACACACACATAGATTTATATATATATATATATATATATATATATATATATATATATATATCTGTATACAGAATAGCGAGCACCCTGTCCGCTGCCGCGTATTATACGCATGTAACGCGGCTTCCTGCGCGCGTCGACGCCCTTTGACTGTCCCTTTAAGCGCGCGTTGTTTGCTCCCCCTCCCCGCCCCCGCCGCCGCCGCCGTGCTTCTCGGCGTCGACGTGTCGCGGCCTCTCGCGGTCCTTGCCGTGCGCGTAACGCCGGGCCAAGCCTGCGCTCGACGTCGCGTCGACGGCCGTTCGCACGGGCAAACGCGCTCGTTTACCACGGGCTTGGATCCCCCTCTCTCCTCTCTCTCTCTCTCTCTCTCTCTCTCCAAAGGTAAAGCGATAGGCCTCCCGATGTGCTTGCTATGCTCAAATGTCTGCGACGTTCTTGTGTGTACATTGGGCATAAAAAAAAAAGAAAAACAGACATTCGAACTCGGTGTGTTATTGAGTGAATTTTTCGTGAAGCTCGATAAACAGAAGCGAAAGGTTGTTTTACGTGGAGTTGATTGCTAATTTTTATGCGGACGGGACCGAATAGGATATAATATAATTGTTTCGCCATCGAATTGATTTATTGAAGATAATTACAAAGAAGCGAGTTCAAGTAGGATGAAGTTGTATTTTGATCCTAATTCGAGGCAGCATGTAATGATTTCTTAAATAATCGGGAATAAAAAAATCCGTTACAATTGTTGGGCAAACGGTCTGCTAGGCAATATGACGGAGATCGATAGTAAGTCGCTAATGTAAAATCTATACGACACTGTTCAAGTCTTACTACTGTCATTCAAAACTATAAATGGCCAATCTAACATTTAAAATAAACAGTGTAATGGAAATAATTTCAAAGGAAGATGAAAAAAATTTATACATGATATTTAATTCTATGAAAAATTGGTTCCGGTAGATTTTACCCGATTCAACTTGGCTGTTAATACGTACACGTTCCACACTCGTCGATATTTATTAATGGAAAATTGCGTTTAATCGGCATAATTGTTTATTATAATACTTTGTGTGATAAAATTAGTAAAAATTAAAATATTTCAATTATCTTTGAAATAATTGTTGCTTTTGGCATCGCACATTATGCTACTCGAAATATGATTCATGTGATCAGTTTGGTATGGTTTCCTATAATTTGTTTTTCTTTTCAATGAAAACCAATTGATTAGCTAGTCGTACCGTTAGAAGCTATAACGTACTATTTAAGTATATTACTATTTAATTAATTCTATAAATTCCTATATCAATATAATTGTACGAGCAGTCTATTCTATTTTTTATTTTTATTCACGTAGTGTCGTAGTCCCTAGAATTATTTTAACATTTTTAATAAAAATACATTAAAAAATCTATTGGCATCGCTTGGTTTGAAATAAAAGTTTTTAAGCTCGAAACCTTTTAACAGATTACTTTGTAGCCGCACATATTTCGTTAAGCTTATAGGATTATAGGACGCTTAAAAAATTATCTTACGCTGAACTGTGTATGTTATACTGAGTGTCATATGCTGCATTTCAAACACATAAGTAGAAATCCTGATATTATTGGAAAGGTCGAAAATTATAGAGTTTTTTTCCATCAATGAATACACCTTTTTATAGATAATTAATAACGTTCGGCATAAATTTTCTCCAATCATTAGTTGGCAAATTATACTTTTACATTTGAGAGACTTTTATTACGAACGATTTTACGGTTTTCTCCTAAGCTATATAGCATGTTGAACAATATTACACGTACTAAGTAAACCATGTAAAGCTATAAGAATCTTGACTATGATTATATTAACCATAATTTTAGCAAAAATGTCTAACAAATTGAGACGGTTAAATTTATTAACTCCACATTATTAACACGATCGAGTAGCTCACTGGAACAATAATTTTTTACCCGAACCACGAAGATTTGGCAAAAATGACCAATTATCTCGATTTGGCGCTGCGTTCGATAAATTATACGAGGTCGCTCCTATTCGGCAAAGTAACCGGATAATGCCGAATCCACCGGCAGTTTTTCAACCAGCAACGAGGGCGAGAAAGAGAGAGAGAGAGAGAGGGAGGGAGAGGGGCGTCCTTTTTAAAACCATCCCTCGATATACCAACCAAGGAGCCAATTAAGAACATCCTCCCTCGTTCGTCCGGCCGTCCGAGCACGCGAGTTCCGGCTGAAGCATGGCGCGCGAGCGACAAAGTAATTGCGCCCTCTTCGGCCGCATCGCGAGGGAAGAATGCCAGAAAGCTCGGGGCTTACACACACCATCTCCGTATTTTACCGTCGCTCTCTCTCTCTCTCTCTCTCTCTCTCTCTCTCTCTCGCATTCTCTCCCGTTCGCTCGTCGCGCGGCACATCCGGAATTGGAAAGGGGTAGCTCCCGCGCCGCGCAGCCCCCTCATCCGCAATCTCTGTGCCGGGGTCGCCGACTGTTTACCGGATAACGAGTGGATAATGCCGGCTAATTTCCGGAGATAATACCGGGCGGGAGGGGGGGGGGAGGCAGGGGAGATTTTGCGCCTCGCCCACTATAGTCGGCGAGCGCGCCGTCCGCGTCCTTTAGACACGCTCGCGCCGGCGTCTTTTCAACGCCGCCACTCTCTCGCTGCGTTTCCTGAGCGCCAACAACTATCCCCATTGTTCCGAATCGCGCAGCGCACAATCGAGTCCGGACGCGGCGCGCGGCAATTCGCCGAGCCGGGCGCCCGGCGTCGGTTCCCTTTCCATTCGACGCCTCGAACGGTCGTTGGATTTTTTTCCCAGCACACTCGGCTCGACCCACCTCCCGCAACGCCTAACCTCGCGACCAAAATTTCTGGCGCTCCTTTATCGCGGAGCTCCCCCTTTCGCGCAGTGTCTTGGAGCGATTGACTAGAGAGTGCTGGAAATAACAAAGTCAAGGCTACGAGATACTTTCTCGCGGCTAAACGTTCAAAATGAATTTAATGCAAAGCTATAATTAATGTTATAATGGAAATCCTGCGTCTTTCTGCAAATATCGATACAAAGGTGCATTTAATATTCTTTTTAACAATGCAACCTATTGTTAAATCCGCGAAGATCACTTGGTTTCTGTACAAGAATAAAAAAAAAATGTTCTTCGAGAGCCGTCACAGGCGATCAGGCCGTGAATACGCGGTGGTTCAACTTAAAATGAAGCGTAGTACGTACTGAAGAATAACGGCAAGCTCGTACAAATCGGCATATATAGATAAAAACAAAAAAAAAAAAAAAAAAAGGCGAGAAAGCACGGATTTCTCGCGAGCGACAGGATTTTGGCTGGGACTTTACAGAGGCACTTTAGCGGTATCCGATCCTAGCTCGCAAAAACAGCTCGCCATGCGGGACGTAAGGGACCTGACTTCCGTAATTGCGCTCGGGCAATTTTTCTTTACCGAGAATGAAATGTATTTATGTGTTGGTCTTGCTTATACGGAAGATATTACGAGTAACTGACCTGAATTTCTCGATTATTAATCTCTCCGGATCGTCTCGTTTAATAAACTAATATATTCATTTTTATTTCTAGAAGTAATCTGTTATTTTTTGACTTGATATTATGGTATAAATTTTAACAAACATCCTCATTGTATTATATTGTTAAAAGGCTAGAACTCAATAGTATTATTATTAACATAGGTTTACCGTTAGCGGAATGTACAATTTGTTGAGAACAAAATACCGTAATATATTTATCATATCGTGTTATGCGAAAAATTTCTACATCATCATCGTTTCTGACGAATATATGTATAGCTGAGTAGGAGTTTCAAGAAATTGTTTCTTAGATAATATATCAACATGACCGCGTCTCAAACGGCTTTCTAATTAGACGAGAAAAAATATTGCGTTAAAGTTTGATTTTTAAAATGTGCTTCAGTGCGCCAGCTTTCCCTTCGGAATGAAAGAATACCGCTGTCAGAGCTATAACGGAACGAGATCGAGACAATAAAGATAAAAGCAGCACTTTGTTGTTGTTGTTTTTTTTTTTTCATCCGTTCCTTTTTTTCGTCGTATACCGTAACTCGGTCACGTGCCTGCAACATACCATTCGACATCCCGATCTCGCGCTACTCAAAAAAAATTTTCTTTTCTCCTTTCGGCCCTGCAAATCGTGCACTTTGCAATTTACACAATTCGATTTTTTGCCCGACGGTGTTAAGTATGAGACTGTACGACAAAGACAAACAATTGTTGAACATTTCAGAGATTCCATCGCGCATATTAAACTCTGTCCATACACGTTAATTATAATTTTAGTCTAACTCTTTTTACAGATATAATTATTGATTGCACGAAAAATTCGGTAATTAATTCAAAATAAGTTACTGATAAAGATAACTGAACATATATTGTAAATAAATACACTTCTATATAGTGGCTAAATTGAAATAATAATTATGAATTTATAATGATTCTATAGCTCTCCTTTTATTTACATTACATGCATGCAAATTAACGGATGTTATTTAGAGAGAAATCATAAACGTAGAGCTGCGTTATTTGCTATTTGTTGTTTACCGTTATTTACCAACTGTTTCGTTTTCATACGCTGATATTCTAATAACGCACAGCATAATTATATTTGTAACGTTATACAGTGAATATATTTTTCGCTTATTAAATAAATAAATATAGTTATAATATTCTTTCCTTTCATTACTTACTTATTTATTTAAAATTGTACGCGAAGCTTGATTTTATAAATGTTTAACAATTGCGCATTATTATATTGAGGACTGCGACACAGCTGCTGGCTATCTATCTTGCAAACTATCTTCATCTAATGCGTTTTAGATTAATTTACACAGTAAAGCACACAGCGTATCTGAACATTTTGGAAGAACAATTTTTTATCTAAATTATCGATAATTGATTGAACAAGATAAAGCAATTCGAAACATTTAGTTGATTTCTCCCATGTGAATGATTTCTTTCTTAATTTTTTTTTTTTAGAAAATCAGTCGATCATTACCACCTTTCTCATCTCCTGCATAGAAGAATAGATGCCCGAGTGTGCGACCGAAATTGGTCCACCTACGTACGGACACTATCTTTGGTACGCTACTAATTCCGTGTGCGTGTGTGTGTCTGTCTGTCTGTCTGTGTGAATGCGCGCGCGCGCGTTTGTACACCCCGTTTACCAAGAAAAAGCCACCTCTTCCGCGCGGACTCGCAGGCTAATCGAGCTCGCGGCCCCTGTAATTCAATTTTACCCTTTTGCGTTCGAGGGATAGAAGGAGGAGGGTGGTCAGGGTTTCGTTCGAATTAACGGATTGTTCTCGGTTTACCGACGCGCTGGATCAACGGAGAAAACAGCGCGTGCAAGCCCTGCGCCACGTTGTTTAGCAAATGCCCTTTTCAAGAATATTATTGATGGGTTATTTGTTTTAAGAAGGAGCGATGCACTTCAAGGATGGCATCGATTATACATGTAAAATTTGTGAAAAAATATAATTATAATTAGCTTAATTTATTAACAAAAGCATATTAATCAATGGATCCTTGAATACGAAAGATACTTTTAACTAATTACTAACTTTTATCTCTCTCGACTTCGCGCTTACTTCGCCCCCCTCATCATTTTGAACACAAGCATTATAGTTTGAGCACACGTACTATATTTTACATCATGCTAACTCGCCCGCAAAATTATTGCGGTCGCTAAGTAAACCGAGGATCCGTTTAAATTTAATAAAGTTTCGCGCGCGTTGACACGGGATAAATGGGAATTTTCTTTGAATAATAAAAAGCCGTATCGCCGCGTTTTATCCTTGAAATTGGTTTAAATGAAAATGCGCCGGATTAAAATGAACGTTAAACGGCGTGGACTATTGGCTTTCCGAATTAAATGAATATTATTTCGCTTAGAAATTCGAAAAATAATCTAAATATATACGTTCTATTCTCTGTGCAGGATTTCAAATTAATTCGTCTACTCGCTTAATATTACTCTTCATCCATCTACTTTTATTATTAACCCGCGATTACAGAGCAATGTCAAACAATGTAATTCATGTAAGTGCCACCCTCATAATTAAAGTCGTCTTAACTCGTTTTAATGCTGGCGCGAGAAATTAAGAAAGCATTTTGCAAACGGAAAAAAAATAGGGCGACGTAGTGCGACGCACATAAGAGCCACAGAGAAGGGGGAGCGCGGATTTGTTCCACCAGGCGTCTCGTTTTTCCCTCGACCAGAATTCGCGGAATGCCGGCTGTCACCGTCGATGGGTAACAGGCGGAGGGGCTGCCTGCCGGGTTGAAAGCAGGCGAATGAGTCCCTCGTCCAAAGGTCACTGCGGAAAGGTGGGGGGGGGGGGGATCCAATCCGGTGCCGGGCCGAGCTCGCACTTTGAGATACGACGTGGAAGAGGAATTTTACCGTGTCGCGTCGCGGGCGAGGCTCCGTTCTTGCGCGCCGTGTCTACAGAATGGCGGGCGTGAATTATATCGAGCCCCTCTCCCCCCCCCTTTCTTACAGTATCTTCATAATTTTAATCACCCCCCCTCTCCCCCGATTCTTCAACGCGCTCGCTTTGCAAGCGAAATTTTGTTTCCGCATTCATTGCGGGAACGGCTCTTTTTCTCCCTCCCGGGATCTCGTTGCAGCTGTGCCTTGAAAGCTCGAAATTGTAATGGGCGAAAGTGCGAAGCCGATGACCAGTGAATATTTCAACTTTCGAGCCGAGTGCTAGATACGCAGTTCATTGTTCGCCGATTTATTGCAGGACAAAAAATTATTTTTAACCGCTGGGAGGTTTTCTCTGCTCCGAAACGCGATATTTCGTCCGTGGCACCCGCGTCAGTCTCGATCGATCGATGAATCTACTTAATTAGTTAGACGGTTAACTGCGTCCGTATTCTTTTGCATAATTTTATTTATCCCTCGTAAAATCCTACCATTCGGTTATTATCGTGGCACTAAAAACTCCTAATACTCGGCCGGGGGTGAAAGGGGCGGGGGAGGGGGGTGGAGGAGGAGGAAAGCGAGCATTTCTTATATCTTGATCGGAGCGGAAACCCCCTTACAAAGTTACAAGCGATAAATCCAATAATTAAGTTCTCGGGAATTTTATGGGGGAAAGATTTAACGGGGACTTAATATATTTCCTCCGCCCCCTCCCGCCCTCGGTGCGATATGAGCTCTTAATTAAGAAAAGGGAAAATTTGCCGATTAAACAGTGTATGTTTAAATATGAAAAACACGGGGCGAAAGTATAAAGCGCCGTGCGCTCGCGCGCGCCCGCCTGTTCCAACCGTTCGAGCTACGGGCAATTTTTAATCTCTACTCCGAGCTTCCGCTTTTATTCCGCGTACGACGTATAGTTCATTATTTTTATTTCATTCGGTATAAAAATTGTTTAGCGCGTACGAGTTAGATTTTCAGATTTTTACTCGCTCGAGTATCGTGGGGGACGAACTCCGTGTCGCGGATTTTGCGCGTCCCGTGGATAACGACGTGTCTAAAAGTAGGACGAAAAATATCCCTCCCCCAAAGGGGACAGGGAGAATGGGCACAGAGTTGGCCCGTGATTCTTTTTAATATTTAACGCCACAATTCGAAATTGCAAGCGACACGTTGCTCGATCCGATGCTGCATACGTAATGCGAAATGCGCTCTCCTCCCCGCACCCTCTTTCGCCCTTTTTTCTCGCCATCTATTTAACTCGGTCTTGTTTCTCTCTCTCTCTCTCTCTCTCTCTCTCTCTCTCTCTCTCTCTCCCTCTATCTCTTTCATTCTCACTCTCACATCCTTGTCTCTCGATATATTGCACTGATGGGCGGGGGGGGGGGGGGGGTCGCAGAGAATGTGCGAGCGCACATTTTGCCGGATGCGCGAAATGGACGGAAGGCCTCGTGCGATCCTCCCCTTTCACGGCTATTTTACATCGAAACGGCCAGCTCTCGCATTTTCCCTATATATATACGCATAACGGGGGCCGATCGGTGCGGCTTTTCGCACGGAGCGCAGCAACTTTGACAGTGTATAGCGAATGGTCGTACACCTCGTGGGTATGAAGGTCTCCCGGTTTTTCGTTATTCATTTTTCGAAATTACCCTTTCTCTTATTTTTTACATTCAAAAGTCGATATTTCAATTTCGCATCGCTATTTCTCGTCTCTCTCTCTCTCTCTCTCTCTCTCTCTCTCTCTCTCTCTCTCTCTCTCTCTTTCTCTTTCTCTTCTCTCTCTCTCTTCTCGGTCTATCTCTCCAAATGCATATTGCCGCCACGCGTCCAATGACTATTTTCTGGAAAATACGAGAGGGGTGTCCGGTTTTAGTATATAGATAGAAAATCGAATCGAATCATTGCCGAACTATACCATAAATATTTATGAGTAACTGGTACATGTAACTTTGAAAGCATCCACGTAACTAGATTTTTGCGGAATCGACAAAATTTCTAGGCTATGAAATATAGTTTCAAAAACATTTGACAGTTGTATCAGTCTCCGTACTTTTTGTTCGCGATATCATTTTCGGGAATCTTCTAACCTATCGCGTAGTTCGTAGAAGGTAAAGAACATAAATCATCGATCTCTGAAGAATTTTCAATTCCATTTTAATTACCCATTTTGGCTACACTTATTACAAATACAGAATACGTAAAGATAGGATTCAAAGGAAATCATAAGAAACTGCTCAAATATGCAAAGAATACTACCTTACTCAAATCAAAAGAAAAAATATTTATCTCAAGAAACTAAGAATCTATGCACATAAACTATAATTATATAGCGTTATTGATATCTGAGGATGCTCGTCTAACTTGCGGATTCGTCAAATAGTCCTCTAAGGCCTGAGAAACGTCGCGTTCCACGGTGCACCGCTATCTATTCCTACGATCGCGATTAGCCAATTAACTCGTTCTTGTCCTTGAAGAACGCATCCGCTCTATTTAAAAAGTTTGCAAAAGATATTTTTAATGTCACGATAAAATTCACTCTTAAAATGTTTTACCGAATAAAAATGGATCCACTGTAGATTGAATAAGCCAGCGCAATCACCGCGCATCGTTTCTGCATTTATTACTAAATATCGCACGTGGATAAATAATCAAAATTATTGTCAAAATCAAAATGATCAGAGGACAATAAAATTTCATCCGTAATGCTGGTTATTCGTTCATATTAATATTATTCGTTATATTACTTTTTGTGCAATACGTGAATAAAATCGTAACGAAATCTGATTTACCGATCGATCAATATTCATTAACTTGTTACAATAAACAATTGCCAATTTTAGTTTTCCCCCATACAGCGCACCGATACATAAATGTCTGCCTGTATTTTATATTTTTCTTAATATACATTTTTAATTATTGCGCATAACGAGAAAATTACGGTTTTATCATTATCAAAGGCTTCCTTTACGCAGTTTTTCAAATTAAACATAAAAAAAAAAAAAAATTGGAGACCGACAATTATTATTTGAAAATATAGCAGCCCGTAAAAAATTTCAAGGTAATAAAAAAAATACGAGATGTTACGGATGCTTTTGTTATTCAATTAAACTCGGCTTATTATATAAAATAGAGCGCGCCGCGTCCCCCTTCCCCTCATTTTCTTCCCGACCGCTGGCAGCGCCGCCGACGCTCCTTCGTTATTTTCATTTGCACAAGGGCGCGCTTTAAAATAAATAAATTGAAAAAAATTTCTCATTAAAATCTTTAAAAACAAAAAAACGGAAAAACCCGCGCGCCAGTAAAAGAGAATTTGAGAACGAGACCTCCTCGATTCCTACGGAATGGCGGGTGGCCCGGGGTTGGGGAGAGGCAACTTTTAAAAAGGTGCTCGAACCTTTCATATCCTCGGTTCTCCTTCCCCGCCTCTTTTTTTTTTTCTTTTAAGCAAGAAATTGCTGTCACCCCATTGATGCTCAATTTCCCATCTCCCTCGCTCTCCAGCTCCCGCCTCTCCGCTCCGCTTCGGCAGATTGGTCCGCTCATCGTTCGCCGAAGAAGATGATGAGTGTTCAAACTTACTTCACCGTAAAACGACCGTGGCGGCTGCTGCGAAGCGGGGTGGCGGCGGCGGCGGGACAGGTGAGGGAGAGGACGACCTGACGAAGTACTACTCGGCGAGGAATCGAGGAGCTTGCCCGGGACGGGGCGGGGGGCGGAGGGGGATATGGAGGGTTGAAAGTTGGAGAGGCGGCCAATTCGATTTGACTTTCTCTGTGTACCCAAAGCGACGCGGATTTGCGCGCAAGTGCGCCGAACGTTTACACCCCGTACCACTGGTGGGTACAATCTGTACGTGAGAGCGCGCGCGGGAAGGGAGGAGGTGGGGAGGCGTGCAATCTTTAAGTAAGAGCCTCTTTTCACCGCTCACCGTCTTATGCTCCCTCGTATTCACGCACCGGCGTTTGCTTTTTACTCCCCCCCCCACCGCGTCCCGCGCGCCGAGTCGCGCCGTTTTTTTCTTCTTTTCTCCTTTAGTCTTCTCGCCTCGCCTCCGCTGTATCCGGCCAACCTGTAACCCGCGCGTCGCAAATTTTCTATTTTAAGAACGTGACCAAACTTCGACGGAAAGGGGATCGGGGCGGAGCGCGGGATGCCTTCAGGATGGAAAAGTTCATTCCCGGGTCTTATTTTTCGGCCGCGCTTGTCAGTGGCACGGATTTTTCGTTAACGGTCTTTTTCAAACTCGTAAAGTTTTCCAGTTTCTCAGGAGGCGCTCTATGAATATGATAGACACGAGACGTTTTTATAAAGTCCGTCGGATGCTTATATGATTTACCAACGAAATAATAGTCAAATCGATTCTTCATGTTGCTTATTAATTTTTTTTATTTCGTACTGAAAATTCTTTTTCTAGTTTATATATACTATCTATGTTAATATAATAAAGTTTCCACATAATTAATTAATATGCCAATGCTTAACTTGATATGATAATGCTTCCCTATTCAGTTACAAAAGTCTGGATGAAAAAAAGACACTAATGTTTTGGAATTAACGATAGAAAATCATAGAAAAACGTCATACTGACATTTCAACAAAATTCATTGACTCAGAAGTACGTCTTGGGTTGCTTTAACTTCGATTTTTGCAGAATAAACATGGTTTTCTTGTATAAGTATTTTTGGACTTTCTAAAGTTATAAATTCGTATTTTGAACCTTAAAGAACACCTGTGAACATTTCTAATTTTGGATTTCACCCAAACCAACATTATAATAATATTAAACGAATAGGAGAAAATATTTTTTCTGTATATAGTAAGTGGGTCAGCCGATAAATATGTTAATATATAAATGAAAAGTACTATCAAGATTTTAAATTTTGATACCGTGAATCCTGTAGTACCAAAGTATCTGACAAGGAAATTAGTTGCTCTATTATTATCGGTTAACGAAATAAATATCTACTGTGTTTGTTTCCCCAGATATTTTGAAAATTCGAACTTAACTTTCTCAATAACGTTACAAACACCGGCGATGCACTCGTTGAGCATCGGAATCTCCTCTCCACCCGAGATCTTCTTAAGCTTCCGGTTAGCTTGGAATTTCCGCGGAATCAAGCCGCAGCTGGAAAAAAAATTTACTGCCCCTCTTCGTTTTCCCGCTTATTTACGCTTGATTTCACATTTTTGGTCTCATAAACCGTGAGCACTGGCGCGTTCGTAACCTGCGTGCCACCGGATTAAACGGATTAAACGGAAATTGCGCTGGAACCAAGTGATCCCTCTCAACGCCCCCTCCCCCCCTTGTACTTTCGAGCGCGCGCACGCGCCTGTAGCCCTAAACAGCGTATTGTATAATGTAGAGAAAAGTGAGCGCCCATGTACATGGTTATATATATATATAATACATGTAATACAAGGAAGCATCTACTTAATAATAACGCAGACGCCGGAAACAAAGCACCGGATTTTGGAAGACTCTCTTGCACATCTCCCACGATTTTCTCACGTACACATACTCGTGCATATACACACGAGCATCGACTTCCTCGGCAGACTTCGCCGTCCTACCCTCACCCCCCCCGCCCTTTCCTCTTACGCCGCTCGTTATTACAAAACCTGAAATTCGAGAGAGGGGCGGGGGAGGGGGTTGTGCGCGCGCCCGCCCGTGCAGCGAAGAGATGGGACGTGGCGCGTTCCATTAAGGAGGCGTGCCGAGAAGGTTATAAGGAGTAATTGTGAGGGGTATGATGAAGTATGCGCGCTCGCACTTCAAAATGGAGTGTGTACGGAGGATGTCGTCGTGTAGCGCGCGGTTCGCCCCTCGTCTTCGGCGAATTATTTATGTCGCGTCGGGCCGGCGTGACGAGGAAGCGCGAAGGTCGTACGCGCGGAGTGCAATTGTCGTTGAACTCGGTTTTTTCTTTTTTTCTTTTTTGGTTGCTCAACATGAAATCCGAATGGTTTCGATTACGATTTCGTATCGCAGAGACATAATTAGCGCGATCGTGCCTGTTGTCGATCTGTGAATTATGGTTTGTCTAGCTCTCTGGAAATATGTAAAATTATCGATTATTTCATTTCCGACATATATAGCGATCATATCTATTTGCTAGTGATAAGATTTAGACACATCGTTTTGTGCCAATGATCATAGTTTTCGAAGTATAAATCCAAATTTCTTAGGAAACTTCAAAAATACATAAATTCTAATTTAAATTTGAACTGTTCATTTTAAAATAATCTTAACTGACTGTCAATTCATGAGCATATAAGACTTAAAATTTTCTTTTATAATGTAAGTTGCACAAACAATAATTGTTAAAGATCTTGTATAGAAATGATGCCTATAGGAATAATTAAATACGTGAATAAGTAAAGAAAACGTAAAATCTCTCATGTTTTTTTTATTAATTTTTGACTCGAACAAAATCATTTCTTTGTTAATTTTTTCTAGAAAAAGTTTACAAATATTAGTTCATCTACAAAAATAATACCATTGAAAAATTTTAATTGAATAAAAATTTAAAAAGAAAACAAAAATACAAAGTATTGAATATTAAAATATTGATTATTATAACTTGTGAATCCGTCTATATTTTTTTTGTTTACAATTTAGTAGGCCATATATGGTGAACATACACTACATTGAGTATTATCTTACTAAGAATTAGCTTACTAGTACCTCGCTGACACTAAGACTTATCCTATGTCGAGTTTGCACAGACATCGTGAAAATGTCATTTGTATGATCTGTTTGTTATTATTTATTGTTATTTTCATTTATGTATTTCGGATCGAATTGCGCCGCTTCTGCTGCCGCGCGCGTATTCGTTAATCCCGACGTGAAATTCTCCCCCCCCCCGTCCCGCCTGCCAACGGTACAATTTGTAATCAGGAGACGTAGCCGCGTCCTTTTTTTCCCTTTGCTTTCTAGCACGGGATATAAGACGCGTCGACGTGTGTGTACCAATTAACAGTTGCACGGGGGATGGGTGGGGCGAAGACCAGGTGAAAAATCCCACCCGAAGTTTCTTACGCGCTTCGACGAAAAAGCCAGATAGTAGAGGAAGAAGCTCGATCGAAAATAGAAAAAAGAAACGCGATACCGGGAATTGGGCGATGCGGCCGCATCCCTCGCCCCAGCTTCTTCTTCTTTTTTTAAGTCGACCTTTCTGTATTCCATTTCCGCGTCAATTTAAAGGTCGATGTTTAAAGATTTTTCAAGATCTCGCTTTTGAAATACCATATTTCTATTCCTGAATGACCGACTATAGTAGAGTAAAGAATCTATATCATATGGGGACTAAATAAATTCATTTAGTACAATTTTAGTACAACATTTAATACAAAACTCATTGCCTTCATAATAAATTTTTGTTTAAATTAAAAAGTTTTCATCCCCATCGAACAATTTCTTTCATTATAGCTAATGATTAGCTATATTAGAATGATGGCATATATGATAGCATATATTATAACGATAGTTGGTCTAACATCACACGTTCATTCAGTAAGAGATTTTTTCGTCTTCTTCATAGAGTGTACTAGTTAAGTATTTTATATTATAACAAAACCTTTAAATCTTCGATTGAATAGCACAGAGATCAATTAGGACGCCTTTGGAATACATAATAGCAATACAACAGACAGAAACAGAAAAGAATCACAGCGCTCACGTCTCGCTTGAAGAGACCCCCGAATGCAAATGAAACGTATTGCAAGATGCGTGATCGCTCTCTCCTCCTCGCCATTCGAGCGCCGCGTCAAGAGTCACGCGAAAATTTCTCTCCTTTTAAAAAAAGAGGGAAGCGACTCCAAAGATGAGAGCAGTGAGGAAGGGGGGAGGGGGAGCGAGGAGATCGGCGGAAAGCGCAGACGGACGGAGCAGAATCTGAAGCTCTTGTTGCGCGTCTCTCCCATCGCGCAACGCACTCTTCACAAAGAGGGTTATTCCCGGGTATTCCCCCTCCTCCAATGCTGTCTGGATTCGGTCGCGCTCCTTTGGCTCCCTCGCCTCTGTTACGCGCGTATATACCTGGGTATTCATGATTTATACGCAGTTTATATATATATATATACACGGTCGCGGAGAAAATATTCTCCCGCGGCCGGGGAATAACAAAAGCGAAAGGATTAACAATGCCGCCGGGTGTACCAGCGCGCGGGGCGCGCGAGATCGGGGCGGCGCAGGAAGTAGTTTCCTTTTCATTCCCGCGCGCCGCCGCCGCCGCCGCCGCCGCCGCAGCGGTAACAACGATGCGCGCGAGTCCAATTTAATTAACGACTGGTACGCCGGGGGGGGGGAGCATTTATAACTTTATTAATGCGTGTTTCAGTTTTACGCGGACGCGCGAGGAGGGCGTTCAGGGGGTTGGGTGCTCCACCCACGCCTCCTGAATTATGCGCCTGATGAAAGTCGTATATCTCTGCCCCCGGCGTCTGGAGCGTCTCCTCCTGCCGTCCGCCCTCGCCCCTCCGCGAGCCGCCGGTCCGCGTTCGTGGCCAGCAGCGTCGCCCGTCGGACCGCGCGCGCGCGCTCGCGCTTTACGAGCGGGGGGCAAGGGGCCGCGTGCTTTCACGGAGTCGCGGTAATTTTTGTATTCCTCCGGTTCCGCGCCCGTAGCGCGCGCCGGGAGCGATGTTTAATAAGCGGCCGCGGGAGCCTCGATCCTCCGGCTACCCCAGGGGCTTGAATGATACAGTGGTATATGCATCGCGTTTAAAGTCGGCCGTTTCGAAGATTTCATTACTGCCGCGCGCCTGGTCGGCGGCGCGATTGTCGTCGGTTATTTCTTTCATTTTCCATCCGTCCGTTAGCCTCGGTTTATTCATATTGTTGCTTCAGTATTGCTTAACGTTAATTTTAACGTTGTTCTGACAACGTCTGACCCTAAAACTATGTATATACATACATAGTGTATGTACATGACTACGTATATAATTGAGGATGAAAAATGCTCGTGACAACCGTTCAAAACGAAGGGTTTTATACACTTCCAACTCATTTTTTAATTCTTGTTAATATCCGTCTAAGTACGTTAAATAGTAAATTTCCATCTCAACTTCTTCCAATCAGTTCCAAGTATTGTCAAAAAATAATGTTTAACGATCCATCATAACAAATAATAGACTTTAGTATCATCGAACGAAACATATAAAATTGAAAACTATAAAACAAAATACAATAGACAATTATTACAAACTATTATTATAAGATCAAATAAAAGAAAAAACAGGTCGTCTTTACTAACATAGAATATAGTTTATTATTATATTTATTTTATTATTATTTTTAATTTTTAATCTAATTTCATTGTATTTTCAGTAGTAATTCCTGTACAATACATAATGAAAGATACGTATTCAACAAAATTTGATGTAAAATATAATTAAGATTATATCCTTCATTTTGATTATTTAATTGAACTTAGGAATGACAGTTTGAAAATTTAAAGTAATATGAATAAGATGAAGTATGAATATGATAATATGAATGAAATATAAATATGATAATATGAATGAATGAAAAACTTACTTATTTACTTACAGTTTATTATTTAAAAAAAAGGATTGTATTCAAGAGACTTGTGTAACTAATAATAACATATGTAAGTGAATAATTGATGGAGGTTTCATTTAAATATTTAGTTAAGTTTACGATTTTTTAGGATTTTTGAAATCAATGAGAGATTTCAAATAATTTGTAAATTTCGATTATATTTTTGAATAGCCTTGTCGCTTGCAGAACTTGTTAAAGCATTCTATACAAACAATTATCGTCGAATCCGTCTTTGTTATCCTTGAGCAAGGCGTCGCCGCATCTCTTAGTTCTTGTCCAGCGGAACTGCTCGTGTCATTATCGCTTGCATTGCCGTTAACAAGTCGCTAATGACATATATTGTGCGTGTGTACGTGGTTGTGTGTGTGTGTGTGTGTGTGTGTGTGTGTGTGTGTGTGTGTGTGCGCGCCTCGAATACATCAGCCTTCTTTTCTCACTCAATTCTCTCCTCTTCGGCTTTCTGAACGCGTACGCCGCGTTGGCGTGTAAGAAAATACCACTCCGCCACGCCATATACGTGAAACGAGCGCGTACGTGGGCAATGCGTACACAACCGATGCGGCGCGGGCGAGTAGAGAGAGGGAGGGGGGCGATGAAAGAAAAGAAGAGAGGGTATAGAATATGGCGGATAAAGAGAGGGAGAGAGTGTCTGAGAGAGCGCCAAAAGGACAGGAGTGGAAAGAATGAAGTCATTCGCGCCATGCAGCTCCTCCTTGTCTGCTATCTTTCTTACGGCAAGGAAAAAGGGAGCGCGAGAAGTAGAAGGCCTCTTCTACTGCAACAAGGAAACGCACAAACAAGAGATCGTGCGAGAGCGGAGACAGACAGGGAACGAGGACAAGAAGATCGTATGAGATACTAGCGACTTTACGAGAAGGTGAACGAAATCGAAAAATAGGCTTTCTCACTGTTTGGTATCTGTGGCAGATAATTTTTATGAAGAAGAAAGAACAACGATTCCAGGAGAAACTCCTGTGGAACAACTAGACTGATTTCCATAATTAGTCGGAATTTCCATTAGTATGAGAAAAAGGGATTTTTGTTCGACCTTGTCGATATGATTTAATTCATAGGAGCGCATCTCGTGAGCAAGTGGGATAAAAAATTCTGCAAAGTTACCTATTCCGAGAGATCGTATCAAAGGCCTCACTCTAGTCAAATTACAAAATTTGCATCTATCATTTTTATCCATGGCCATGCGAATATAATCAGCTGAGTTAATGAAAGCCGTCCGAGTACTCTCGTGTTTCCTGGATTTTTTTTTATTGCAATACGAAGTAATCTGGGAATGGACAATCAAAGAAATACAGAAAAAGAGTGAAAGTCTCTAGCAGAAGGAGAAATTTTCGTTAAAGCAGTTAATGGAGCTTTCGTCCAAAAAATCCAAAATGATAGCACAAGAGAAAGAAAAGTTAAACAACTTTATTGTGAAGTTGACAATAATAGAGAGGGCATTTATGATGGCCCTTGGAAAGTTCTATGAACTTCTGTTGTCCGCGGGAATAAAATCCGATATAGCACAGTTTCCATTCACGCATTGTATCCAATTAAAGGAAAAGCCGTCTATGCTTAAAGAAAATATTATGCCAATTACTACTTGATTATTGCCAAAAGCTGTTGCATGAAATTGCATGTGCTAAATTATAAATTCATACATTGGAACGTTGAAGCTTGAGTTAAAATTAGATTGCGCATAGCACCCTCAAGATCGGATTCTGTAGAATCAATGGCTGTTCACAAAGTCACAAAGAAATATCAAATTAACATTCAAAGTCCCGATAAAAATTTCTTTATCAGCTCGAGCAAATGAACGTCGATGAGAAAGCTATTACACAATATTGGCGGCCAAAACTGACAGGGACGTAGAGAGCGAGAGAGAGAGAGAGAGAGAGAGAGAGAGAGAGCGGGCTCGAGGGGCATACATAACGCACCATGTTTGCGTCCGTGTCACAAACACACTATGTGTATAAAATTGTCGTTGGACACTTCCCAGTCTTCCCTTCTCTCTCCGCTTGCGACCCGTAAGCCCCACGGTGACGACCCGCGGTCGGCCACGGCCTCATTCCATCCCTCCGCTCTGTACGCGCAAACGCTACGTACACACACACACACACACACACACACACACACAGAGGAGGACGAGCGGCGGCAGACGCGAGTCGTAAGGCTGCGCCAGCGAATTCCTCGCGGAAAATTACACTTCTTTTTTTATCCCCCATCCGTCGCGCGGTCCGGCGCGCACGCCTTCTACCCGCTCGCCGGCCGGGTGGCTTTTCAAATATTGACGTCGCCAGCGGTTGGCAAAAAGTTATAAACTAATATAAAAATATACAGAATTTCCCTGCGTCAGGCGTATCACAAAATATGCGGGAGCTTCTCTTTTTTATTCATAAAGTGTCGGTACTGCTAGAAGGAAGCAGCACATGCTTGCTATTGCTCAGAATAGTCATACTATTAAATTATGAAGCTTTGTTTTAGCGAAGATCTAACAGAAAGTTTGAAATTGCTGAAGGATGAAACTACAGGTTATTATTCAATAACTGATACATTAAACGGTTCATGATCATTCAAGATCAATTAAATTGAGGATGGAAGGAATAACTGGCCTTATTACACGTTCCTGTTAGACTGTAATTAGTTATATTGTTAATTTACTCATATATTCTACATGTGAATATCAGAAGAATAAGTAGTAAAAGTTGTTTTAAATCAGTCAATATGTAAATAAAATAGCATAATCTATCAGACGTACGGTAGCATGTCTACAGAGATTTCGTACACGAAAAGTAGGAATAAAACGCTATTTTCTCTTTTTTTTTATTTGAAATCATACTTCTCGTCATGGATAGTTAGTGCAGATTATACATAGAGAATTTCTATACAATTTATACAATTATATTTTCAAAAGTACAACAATTATAGTTGGTAACACCTTTCTTAAATTTATAGCATTTATGAATTTTATTACGTAATAAAACTTTTTTTTCATCTGAATTGATTCGCATGCACCGTCAAATGAACAGTTTCAGTAAGCAGTTTAATACAAATAAGAGTAAAGAAAACTAAACAATTTTTGTTTCTTTCATATCTCATATTAAATATTATTAAACATAGTGATAATATTTCAATCGGTATTTCATACGTCCAACGATTAGATACATGCAAGATTTTGTGTAAATATGTGCCAATTGTATGTGCAATAATGATGCTCTTATTATTACTCATATACTGTCATACTTATTCACGCCATATACATTTTGTTGTACGCTTCTACTGTATGTTTCGCCTGACTGAGCATACGTAGTACTACTTAAGTTAAGCTTACCATTTTCTTAACAAATTATATTTTTAATAAAATAGAACATCAAGTGTTGTATATCGTTCTACATTTTTCCATTGAAAAAAGGATCTTGAACGTTTTATGTGGTTATATTTAATTTAAAGAATTGCACAAACATTCGATGCTTTAGCCATTTGGCTCCAATTAAAAAAAAAAAAATTAAAAATAAATAAAAGATCGATATTGTGATCAATAAAATTGCAGCCTTTCGTAAAAATGCTAATTTTGAGACGAGCCTAGTAATAATTCTCGTCTCGCGCGACCGAACTCGCTCGCGCGCGGACTTAACCCACGTTAAGTCTCGATCAGCCAACTTGGTACGAGGATTCTGCCCCGCAAACTTTCCCCCCGTGCGCCTCGTCGAGTCCTTCCCACGCCGCCGATGGGCCGTGCAAAGATAGCTCAAACGCACGCAGACACACGTATCTACGAGGGTCGTTGTAAAATTTTCCTCATTTTTCAGAGCTAGATTTATATATAGATATTTTTATATGTTTGTATGTATGTGAGTGTGTGTTTGTTCAACGAGGTACATGAAGAAAGAGTCCCCAACGTTTTGCCCCCGTCTTGCTAATCCTGCCAGCGAATTCGAAAGGATTGCAGTGCCGCGGGGCTTTCGTAAAGACTTATTACTTTTCGCCCCCTCTTGGATATAGAGACACATATTGCTCGGGCTCTAGTTGCCTATGTTGCCTCTCTCTCACTCTCTCTCTCTCTTTCTCCCTCACTCTCTCTCTCCCTCCTCCCTCTATCCCTCTCTTTCTCCCTCTCTCTCTCTCTTTCTCTCCCTATCTCTCCCTCCTTCTGCCTCACCGCTCCAGCAACGCAAGTCCAAAAAAAGGAGAGGCGAAGGAATAAGTCTGCTTTAAAAGAAAGCCGCGCGGACGGAATCTTCAGTTCTGGTATACTCGCGGACGTTCTTCTCCGAGAAATAGACATCCGCGAAGTTTCAATAATAAGCGCCGTAGGAGTGGTAAGCGGCTCTCTTTTTCTCTTTCCTCGAAACTCTCTTTCCTCAACATCGCCTGGTCGCTATTTTCCGGAACGGTCCGAAGTTTATAACTAGACACTTTCCTTGCGAGATTAGGCGGAAAATCAAGCCTAGGATTTTTTAAGCTCGATATTTGTGAATGGCCTGGCTTTGGAAAGTGGGGGGGGGGGTAGGATATTTGCGAGATCATCGTCGGTAAACTTCTTTTTGTTACATTTGCTTACGGAAGCTTTCCATTTTTATAAGTTTCCACGCAGAGATTTCACAGTTCCACTTTTTGTCTGATGATTTTCGAATAACGTTTATCAAAATTCAAGTTACTTAGATATCGCTACCGCGAAATTCTAAAATGCAGTCTTAAATCAATATCGCAGTCACAACAATCTTGAGTGCAGTAGATGATGATTTTTTAAATGAATTTGTATCAATAAGTGAATACCACAAATTTTAAATGTCTTTCTAAAAACTGCAATTATAGCGTTTTATTTAACCTACCTATGAGGCCACAATCATAAAATATTCTACTGATAGCTTTGCAGAAAAAACATGGAGGGGGGAAATTACATTTTGCTAAAAAAAAACAAATTGAAATGTATGCGAAAGTGGAAAAGTCATAGTGGTGAAAAGTGTTGCGGTTAAAAATATGGAATTGCCGATCAACACGTGCTAATCTTACAGTTCTGCGCGTGGATGAAAAATATGTTAGAGCGATTTTTATTGTCATGTACGGAAAATAAAATTTTTTTTCGAAAATGTATTTATTTACATTGCATTATCCGTCCATAATTTATTAATCAACTATTGCGCGCCCACGTATCTACTAAAAATTACGCAGATCAAAATAAAAAAGCCAAAGAGCGGACATTTTTCCCCGTAACACTTTCTCACCGACCTTATTTTATCCGGAGATCAGTGCCGCCACAAGTTCTCTGAAACACTTGACTTTTACTGCTCCAGTCGTCCTTGTCCATTCGAATTTTTACTATCCATTTTCTCTTCCCCCCCCTCCGTCGCCACCGCCCTATCCCATCGATATGGGCTTGTGGGCAGAAGGGGACTGAGGTGGGACAAGGAGCGAGCCACCCCGGGAGGTGCCAGGAGAAAGAGGGGGGGAGGATAGAACCGGGCGACGCATCACGGATATCTGGAGCAGTAAAATCCGAGGGGAAAAAGCGAGGACCACAAATCTCGAACTCGTCCCGCAGTATAGTGCGGCCGTAAAATTCGCTGCGGCTGCGGCGAGCAGCCGGTCTTTAAGGCCGCGCCGCCGACATTTCCTATAAGGATGTGCTCGAGGACAACGGCAGTGGCGCCCGCGGAATCTCGTGGGTCTCGTAAGAGTTGCGGTCGCAGGCGGGGGGGGGGCGGTGAAAACCGAAAACGTGTTGCCCAAGCCTCCTTATCTCCTTTCGCCCGCTTTTGCCCCGCCCCTCTCCGTCCACTTGGGCTACCTCTCTTTTTTACTCCGTTTCGGCCCCCGGCTCGCGCGCAAATTGAGACGAACGCGAAGTGCATATTGCGCCTCGCGCGACCGGGGGCCGTGGCGCGAGCGCGCGTTTATACCACTTACTAGCGGGCGAGGCCCGGATAGAAGCGCGGGCCCGCGGAGAATTGCTCGGGCGGGCGCTACGTCGGCGATTTTTCATCGTCCGCGGATTTTTCGGGAATTATTTCCAGATAAATACAGTTTACGCGGGATTATGTGACCGGCGCACTTGGCGATTTGTCAAGCTTTCGAGCGGACGTCGTCGGACGTTGAATTGAATGGCACGTGGGCCAGATAGAATCAGATAAATTCTAGCGTACTAAAGGTGCAAAGATTTTTTTTCCTCTTTAGTACAATTTTCTGTAGATACGCTCGAGAAATTAACAACGGCTATGATTATTATTAAAAATGTGTTTCGTAATGTATCAAGTATTTCTCTTCATTTTAGGGTTTTTTATACTATAGTATTTTCGTATGATCATATTTCTATAAAACACCTTTATTCTCTATACTACTTAATATTATTAATATATGCTCGAAGGTAAAATGAATTAGAATTGCGTGATAAAAATTTTAATCTGGATTTTGCGAATATAATAGAAATATTTCATCTCATGAATAAATCACTCAAATTTAATAAATTATTACGCGCTTTTTATTCCTCTAATAGTAAAGCAAGTTTCATATATTTCCCTACTTTATTCAGTTCAGTTAAAGATTCTTCCTCTGAATTAATATTCAGGAGCGAATTAATTACTAAAAAGGCATGAATATTTACGAATAACAACTGAATCAGTGCCCTGAGAGACACTTTTATTAATGTCACCTACTATGATTTACGAGACTGGATCGATACCTATCAGGTGTATGAGGGTCGATGGACTCGCCAATAATGGCAAATATTGCAATCATCGATCGCGGTTATTCGAACGATGCCTTGAAAAATTTGAAATCGATTAGCGTGGCATGCAGGATTTGAGTGTGGTATCGTTCGATATCAGTCTGGGATTCGAAATTTGCTGTTTGTACGAGAAGACGCGTGGAGATATAATGAAGACATAAAAGAAAAATGACGGATATAAGAATGTCAATTAGGTGAATTTAAAGGTGACGATACGCATAAATATCGACCGACAAACAACGGTGAACAAAGCGATCGTCAATTCTTGCCGATCGCGTACGAGACGATTAGTTGAAAATGAGGAATGCTGATTGCGTGGCTATTGCTTCAGCCTCTTGGATTATCGTCGCGTGAAATCCGAAGGAGAATTTTTACATTGCCGCGCGACAATCGAAACAATGGATTCTTCCAGTCTAATCTCGTCCGAGCATGGTCAAAGGACAGGCCATGGCTACGTTTGATTTTTTTACGAACAAAGGAGAATTTTACTTTTTTTAATGGACTTTCTGAAGCAGGATATACTAATAATCACTGACAAATATTGCAGTCGCTACTGCAGTATTTGTTTTTCTCACCACGATCTGACAGAGACTCGTCGTTCTTTAATCTCGGTGAATAAATTCTACTAATTGATTGATAGATTCGCGCTACTTTATTTCTGCTACTTACGAGAAAAACAAGCCTTCCGTAAATCCCGTTTTTAAGCTATTGGAAAACAATGTCCAAAGCTTTAAGAACAGAGTTGATCGTAGGATAAGAATGTTATATCGAAGTACGCATAAAGTTTGCGCCTTTATTGGAACACAGATAACCATTTTGTCTAAACATTGGCAAAATAATTTGACGAAAAGTGCCGATTTTTTGTGCAGTATTATTAATTAGGTCACGACCTACCTCTGACCTCTTCTGCGGTACCGAGCGAATCTTTTCATTCAGAAACGTTTATCAGAAAATACCGTCCTCGTGGTACTGCCCCCGCCATCTGCGACATTACACCTCTATTAATCGGCGTGGGAAAAAAGGAAGAGCTCGACATTCGACAATCCGATCCAAATTGTATACGTTCAATTACAATTTTCCCAAGGAATTTCAGTCGTAAAATTGGAGCGAGTCCCGCTTTTACTCCCGCTTGATTCTCCCCTCGCGGTTTTCTCGGCAACTATCTTCATAAAACTTCTAGTTGAATCCAATACTCGTTCTCGCGCGCCATTCAATTTAAAGTTTCACCTTCGCGGAGTAATTTGACAGTTACGCTTTCGAAACGTTCCCCCGGATCATTAAAGCGCATTCTATATAGCGCACGCCTCCCGCGAAATGGTCGGCGCCGCTTTTTCTATATACTTTTAACACCGTGATAAATATATATATATATATATATATATATATATATATACACGTGACCTGCACGCGCCTGGACGTGCGCGCGTGAACGAGAGGAACGACGAAAGATTCGAGGTCGAGGGAGAAATGCGTTGCGTGATGTTTAGTACTATTTCGCTGGAGCTGCTGGGGGTGGGTCGAGCGTATAGCTCTCGCCGCGCCGTGCCGGCGGATTTAACGAGATCGGCTTGATTTTGTTTCGGGACCGGGACGAAGTTATAACGTCGGGCGCTTTAAAGGAAGGAAAATGTAGTGAGAGAGAGAGAGAGATAGGGGGAGAGGGAGATTGAGGAGACTGAGTGGGGAAAAGTGGGAATGAGAAGAATGGGTTAGATGGTCAGTATATAAGGAGGTGAGGATAGCAACGGAAAGCTTTTAAGCTACCCGTTTGTTCGAATCTCTCCAGCGCTCCATCGCCCCTCGCTCTTGAATCGACAAAAACCGATTTGGCCTTTGCAATTGTGGCAATGAATATTTTCAAAAGTCTTCATTACGAATGATATTAGGGTTCGAGCTTGACTGTAACTTATGCTAATTGTATGATCGGAATTCCTGATAATTAATCTAAAATTATTCTTTTTTTACAGGTTAGTATATCCAGTACGCACTTGTGCATATCGATGTCTGGGATTATCATGATGTGAGTCATTTTATTACCTTATTATATTACCATAAAATGTCATACCTCTACGGATTTCTGTTGTTGGAGCTGGAGTCAGCTGCTGGACACATTGGCAAAAGTTCAGGCGACCTAATCTTTCACGTACAACGATAAATCACAATCAATGCTTTCTATACGATATACGAGCTTAGAAATTTCATTTGAGAAGAAGAAAAAATAAATCAGTTAAGAATTTTAAGTTGTAGTCAGTCTTTATCTTTTCAAGAACGAATGCACTATCTAGATTTTGTTCAGTAATCAGCTGGAAGAAATCCCAACGAAATAAATTTTTGTCGAAATTAAAATCCAAATGAACAAAACATTACTCTTGGACAGCATTAAATTTATTTCAATCTGCTGTTAAATAGACGATTTGTCCTTATTATCATAATTTCTTTTTTATTTTTAACGAGGTCTTGACAACTAAGCAGATTCAAATACGTCAAGTAGATGATTTTCGCATGGTTTGATCAGCCTTATGTAGATTTACGCATAATTTAGAATAATGATAAATAGAAATAATTTTTAATTTTGTAGAAATTAAGTTCAAGTTATCGGCTGAAAGAAGTACTATTTTTATCTTTCGTCCTCCGTTACATGCTCGGCTCGTCACTAAAATGGTAGGTATTCAATTTTTAGACGTGGGATTATTGCAGAATGATTGGAAGAGTTGAATTAAAATAGGAGATTTGAAATCGTTAATTGTTTATATCTTCGATTGTAACATAGCAAACTTTTTACTTGTTCGGATATTAAATAAGGAAATGTTTAAATTTAAATGCGCTATGACACTTAATTAAATAATTAATTCTTATAAATAATTAACTGATTCTCAATGAAAATACGTTGGCTTTTACAGCCGAATGCATTGATATAGCAGATGCGTTAGATTTAGCTCTAAATAATACCGACTCCGGTATACGTACTCTCTCGAATTTTATCAGTGTTCTTCATAGGTTAAAAAATACAAATATAAATATTAGATTTAGCAGCTAGCTCTAAATAATACCGACTCCGGTATACGTACTCTCTCGAATTTTATCAGTGTTCTTCATAGGTTAAAAAATACATATATAAATATTAAAAGTAACCCATATGTTTTACACATAAAAAATAAATATTTACGATTTTTGCCGGAAAAAATTGAAACAGGAAATATCACTGAAACGTACAAATAGTATTTTTTTCAGCTGATAGTTATAACTTAATTTCTTCAAAATTGAAAATTATTTCTTTTTTAGATTTTAGAAAGTAAGGAGGGATGAGATAAATATCGTCGATGTTTAGCATCTCAAATCTGTGGAATTATTCAAGTGTTTAAATAATCTATATTTCTTTCAAGAATATACTGCAATTATTTAATGAAATGTCATGAAGTGTGATAGCGCATTTAAATGTATCATTTATTGAATTAATTTGTAATCCATAGACAGAACGCAGTAATATTAGTCGTGAACTTAGTCATAATTAAAAATCTAAGATATGATCAATTTTGTTGTTGCGTGTCTCCTTAAAATTGAGGTAACACTTAGCTTTATATTAGAAATTTTCTCTTTAAAATTGATTATTAAAACAAATCTCATTTTCTATTGGTCTTTCGTAAGAGTTTACCATAAACTTCTTATGGCCAAAAGCTACGTTTTCATTAATTGATGCCCAAAAGACCGATCTTAAGTTGGCACATCAGTTTCACAATAGTGCTAATGTAAATATGATATAAGTAGCCGTAAATTATCTGTAAATTATGTAATAATTATATTATCACTGTTATGAAATTGATGCCCCAAATTAAGATAGATGCTGAATGTGTGAGAGGATATTTCTCATAATTGTAATAATAATCTTACAAAGTTGCCTGACAGTTTTTCGTATTTGAGACTCTAATGAGAGACCATAAAATTTTTCGCACTTCGCTTATGTAAATAATGAAAATGTAAAACTGAAAAGACTTCGGTAAAAGTATACAGTATCGACGATGCACCCGCTCGTGCGCGCGCGCGAGAGAGAGAGAAAATTACCTGCGTCTAAAACTGATAAAGAATGAAATTCCCGTTGGGCGAAAGTAGGCTGGGGAGGAGGGGTCGAAAGTGCGCGTAAAGCTCTATGTCCATACGAGTTATACTATCAAACCTCGAATTTCGCTGGCAGCCGGCAATATTCGGCCTTTACGTGGGTTTGATTGATGGCCAAAGGAAACGAAAGGGAGCGCGGGTATGTGGAATAGAGAAAGCGAGATATGGAGCGAGTATTGGGGGGGGGGTTGAGGTGGCGGGGTCAGGGTAGTAGGTAAAAAAAAAAAAAAAAAAAAAAAGACGAGAAGCGCGGAAAACAATATAGGCCAGGAGAAAAATGCTCGAGCCCCCGGGCGCGATACTCCGCAGCTAATAAAGCTGATTTACGAGAGGTCGTTCGACCGACCTTGTGGCCAGTTTGCGCGCGAGCGCGCGGCAACCAATAAAGAATTTAATAAAAGCGGCCACGCGCATAGTTCGCCCCATTGCAAATTGCGCGGTCCTGCCCGCCCACCTTTCCCGGAACCTCATCCCCCCCCACCTTCGCCACAGTACCACCTCCTTCCTCTCTTTGTGCGTGAAATATTTGAATTCGGCATCATTCGCTTTGAGAATTACGATCGTAAATTTTGAATAAATTTCCCATCATTATTCCAGGGGGACTCGGTGCGCGCTCTCGCTGCTCTTCTATCGTTTTTTTTTTTATTCCTCGCTGCCCCTGATAGCTTTTTGATAGTGTGTTTCTGTACCGCGTGCCGCTATCCTCATTTTCTCGTATTGTAGTTGAATTTTTTTTTTTTTTAATTTGAGTTTGTAATCGTTGATTATCCACCGTTCAAATTTATTAATCTTTATAGTTACGTTCTTTTCGACGAAGCTCACTCTGCGCCATTTTAGAATAACCCCTTGCCCAGATACGTTATTGCTCGTGTCAAGGTAGGTTCAAAACAACAATGAGGAAGTACATTTTTGAATTCATTTCGTTTTGTCGAACACACAGCTAATTTTAAGTTTGTACTTTTACTACAAGTACTGGATATATGAATAGCAAGGCATATTTGTATTGCATGGGTATTCTGAATTTGTAATGCAACGATAAAATAATACGATTACTTTCTTTATAACATATTATATTTTTAAGACTGATAACTTTCTAAATCTTTCTTCTATAGTATTTATTATACTGAATGTAATTTCTCTTCTGACGAAATGTCGCTACATTATTATACTTTTGATTATTTATAATTTACTGTATTTACTTATATTTTTTTTATCTCTATTATTTCGCAAGAATTGATAAAAATAAATTTACATATCTCTCTCTTTCGCTCGAGATTGATTCAACGCGCGCTGGATTTAATTTGAATGAAAGATCTGTCAAGGAGAATTGGTGCCGATCGATTAAAAAATCCCCTGATAATAATAATAATAATATGTGTAAACAGAAGATTATTGAAAATTTCAGTTAGCTGATTGAATTAATAATTTTTGGTAACAAAATTGTAAAATCTTTTCACGGATTTACACGAAATTTCGCAGCAAAGTAGAATAACCGCGAACGAGAGAGGCGACGATTTTAAATCGTTTAATGATCACGTGTAACATTATCAAAAACCGAGCATTTTCTATTGAAACCGTGTCGGCGAGCTGTCGTCGGCTCGTTAACGATTATTATTTCAATGGCCTTTACACGAACGGCGCGACGGCCAGTTGGAGGGTGGGGGGGGGCGCGATTGTTACAAAACACACGAACTCGATCGAGCGCCGGTCAGTTTTGACCCGGCGATTCGACTGCTAATGCTCTTAGTTGGCCTTTTGGAACTTTTTAATACCCATTTTGCTGGGCAGGAGGGAGTGGGGGAGGACCTTGAGCTGTTTAACGTGTTTTTTTATCATTCTGGATTACGTGCGCGGGATTACATTTTAATCGCATTACGACATCGTTGAATAACTTAGTGGCCCGTCCGCTCAAAAGTGGATTACTTTCGTAAATTTATTTCATAATATTAAAATGCACGCGTGTTTGGTCCGAAACAATGGGGGAGAGGGGGGAGGGGGTGGTTCTCGTCCTCTATACCTCTCTCGTCCTTTTTCTGATAAAATTTATATTTATTTTTATTTATAACCGATGTCCGATTATTAAAATAATTTAAGGTAATCGTTTTATTTACGCGCCATAAATTGAATAAAATGGAAAGTATGACTATTAAATACTGAAATTAATAATTAGCCGATATAAAATAAATTTTACGATATTGATAAATTTATCGGTTAATCTTATCCGCTCAAGGAGCCATAAAAGCGTATGCGGATTTCGTAAAATTCTTTTAATGATTGAACACAATAAAAAAAAAATAATACAATGCATTCTTAACGATTTGTAGGATCATTATTTTTATCATTTTTTTTAAATTAAATTTTTCGATCTAATGCTTATAGTCGGAAAAAACCTTTTTTCCCGTCGACAAGAGGTATTAATCAACAGCTCTACGCGCATATTTATAAATACTTAAATTAAATTTGGCGAACTTCCTCTAATGCCCTCTCAAAAACCTCTCGATCGAACATCGCATTCTTTATTCCAATTCGGCGAAATTGAAATCTACTTTCGGACCAAAAATTTTCCGGAAAGCCGTCTCTTTCTCTCTCTCTCTCTCTCTCTCTCTCTCTATATATATATATATATATATGTATATATATATATATATATATATATATATAGATACACACACATAATTTTCGCTTCATCGACACCCGTATATTATCGAGTCTCTATTTCTCTCTTAACTCTTGCCAAATTCCTGGCCCTCTCTCTGCGGTGATAGAGGGGGGTGGGGCGGGGGCCCATTCGCCCATTCGCAATAGTGCCGCGCGTTGGTCTGTATCGCGGCCGACATATTATAAATTAATCGAGCCGATGCGTATCGGCAATTTTGGGAGGACGCGGTCCGTGGGGCGGTGGCGCCCCGGGGCTGGCATAATTATATTGCCACGCACGAATTTTCACGCGCCTACGATTCGGCAGAGCTCGGCGATTTTTCGTATAGATTATCCGAGTGCGCTGGGCGACAAATTTCGGCGAAATATCAGCGGCAAGGTGGGCGTGGCGTTTCGCCTATCCGCGTACCCTCCCGCTGCCCGCGTTCTAATTTATGCATTTGCAATTATGTCGGCGTCTAGGAAGCGAATATAAAATCTGTTTAATTAAAAAATAAAAACAAAATAGAAGAAAATACGATGTGAGTAATAGCTGTTTTAAACTTGTAAGATAAACCTAAAATGATAAATATTTCGTTAAGAATTACGCAGCTTTTTTATGGCAAGTAATTTTACTGTTTTATTACGTAATTGAGATAACAGAAACGAAAATTCAAAATGAATTGACGGTATTTCGAGTTTTAAAATACAAATTTTTGATTAATTTTTGATTAAGTCAACTTTCAAAAACAAACAGGATGGCCGATGAGATACGGACGTGTAGCTATAAATTTTCTTGCATATATACATGTTTATATAATTTTATACATTTAGATATGTACATAGATAAATTTGCTTAAGTATTTAATATACACTTATCTAATCATATTTTCCATAGGCTATTTGAAAAAAGCACACGACAAATTTCTCATATGCTTCTTTGTTTTGTTCGTTTTGCATTTTCTTAGACCTTATTTTTATTGTATTTATTATATGAAATTATCAACGTGTCCAGCATTATTTATTCCAAACGATTCAGAAATAACGTCGTAGCAACAAACGACGATATTTCGACCTATAGTTTTTCGCTGTGTTTACCTTAGTAAGAAACCTCCTCGCTTTTTCTTCTTTCCCCCCTATCTCCCTCTATCTTCCTCTCCCTCACTCTCTCCCTCTCTCTCTCTCTCTCCCTCTCGAATCCATTAAATCGCCGTACTTTGCATTTCGCGCAGTAGCTGCATCCGGTCGCAGGAAGTAGGGGCGGGGTTGGGGGGGGGCGGTGGCGCATTTGCCTCGCGAGGCGCAACTCAGCCGGGTGAGAATGGGTCAGAAAAAAGCAGCGAGCGCGTCGCCGCGGTGTAAGGGAGGAAAAACGGGACGGCGAACGGGAAGGAGCGGCGCACGGAAAGGGATGCGTCGTAAGTGCCGCGTGATTTATTTAAGGAGCGGTTGTCGTTCCTCTCCGGCACCTCCTCCCCCCCAGGTTTTCTTACCGCGCTCCGAGCAGAGAAATTTCGTCGCGTCTTCTCTCCTACCCCCTCCCTCCCGTTATATCGGCTTCGACGGCGACGCGACGCCCCGCGCCGGCAGACGAGCCAAAAGGCTTTCTACTTCTTTCTCCTTATACGCATCGCACCTTCTTCCCACTTTGCCGTTCTTGTTTTCCCCGTTAAGTGGACCGTCTTCCCCTTTAACCCGCCTCCCTCCCAACCCCCTCCCAACAATCGAGAAAGCGAGAGATCGAAAAATTCCCGAAGGCGGACCTTGCAAGAGCAACAATTCGGTCGCACACACAAGAATAGGGCGGTGAGATTAAATATTGATAAAGTATATATGTTTTCAAAGCATTATACCTTTTTCCACACCGAAAGCGTTTTCTATATATTTGCATGTACTTCTTGAATTGGGTCGCAGAAGAAACATAGGAAAGTTCACATTGTGAAGGTAAAGTAACGCAAAAATGGCATTAAATAATATTATGTTATCGTCAAATATTTGTTGAATAATTTCATGTTAAATTTTATCCCTGGCCTAGAGATCAATCCTATTATTCAAAAAAACTGACAATGTAAACAGGTGCTTCATTCTGTCGACGAATGAAATGACATTTTAAAAGCCCTATAATACAGATGTCGTCTGCCTGTTCGATTAATTATTATTTAACAGCATGAACTCATTAGACGGTATAAGTAATTCAATTTTAACGCGGAAAAAAATTTCTAGGCCGCGTTGAAATTATTTGATCGCAAAGTTCATTTTTTCCGACGATGGATGCAATTTTAATTTTCAGAGTTTTAATGTTAAACGGTTGAACCTCGGAGAAGGTCGAATTTCGAGTTAAATACATCTCAGCGGTACTGCTATTACGTCCAAAAAAAATGGAAAAAAATTGAGCGAAAGAGAGCTGGGAGGGGAGGAGAGACGAGGGAATGAAGAAAAAGTAGGTAAAGGCGAAAAGTCTTTAGTAGAAAGACAAAAGAGCGCGTAAAGTAGGTGAAGCCGTTTTCAAAAAGCTTGCCCTCGGAGAAATAAAAAGAGATCGAGGGAGAGATAAATGGCATGGAATGAAAGGCTTAAGCTTTAAAGCAAGTAAAAGAAAATGAGATAGGGAAAAAGAGTGTCGCACGCGTCATTGGTTTCTGATTCCATTGTATCAGCTTATGCCGCCCCGGTTAGACCTTCGGCGTACATTTTTATTTCCATATGTAGAAATTACGTCCCGTCTCGCGTGCAGCTTTCAAGAGACAGCCTCCTCGTTTGTTCTTCTTTTTTTTCTACAAAGCACGATAAACGTACAAAGGATTGTTAAATTTTATTCAGGTTTAACGGGCCTCAATTTTGCATCTATATGTAGTATATAAACGTAAATAATAAAAGGGTATATAACGAATATAGCGTACGTATAAAGTATACGAATTCCCGTTAAACAAGGTTGAGTGAGTATAGTCGCGAAATTAATTTTCTCATATAATTCCTTATGAATTATTATTTCAGATTGAAGAACACATTAGTCGCATTTAAATTATCATGCAACTACATAAGATTCAACGAGGAAATAAATAAATCGCACTGTAAAAAATGGACTTTATCAAATGAAAATTCTTCTAGTAAAAATGCAATAATTTTTAAGTAGTACAGGCGCCGCTTAATGCCGAAACCTGGAGAGTCGCGAGATCGCTGGAACTGCCCCCGACCACCGTGGGTGAATATCCCAGGCACTGCCAATTTTTAAATTAAAAAACCCGTAGATGTAATACTTTTCCATTAAAGCGCGATCTCCCCGAAGTTTAAATTAATGCAGCACACCGAACACCTGCATCGGAGCGCGAAGGACTATCGTTGTCTTCTTTTTTCCCTCTCGACACTCCGCCCTCCCCCTTTTCCCGCCCCTCCCTTCGCGCCTGCTCTCTTTCTTCTTCTTTCTCCTGCTTTTTCCTCCTTTTTTTACTCGCAGGAGCATTAATGATTTTTCGACGAGAGGATGTTGCTCGAATGAAACTGTTTGCCCAAAGTAAGAGAAAAAAGCGACGGTGGCGGCGGGAGATGAAGAGAAAGATCGGAGTTGGGATAAAAGCGCGCGCGCACTAACAGTAGAGGAAACCAATATTCAGGCAGACGCCACCTATTCCGACTTTTAATTATTTCGCGATCGCGTCCTTACTTTCCCACGAGACATTTCTTCTCTACCTCTCTCTCTCTCTCTCTCTCTCTCTCTCTCTCTCTCTCTCTCTCTCTCTCTCTCTCTCTCTCTCTCTCTCTCTCTCTCTCTCGCTCATTCGCTCGCTTGCTCGCTCGTGCTTTCGACGCGTGTAGTGAATTCGGAAGTATTCGGGATTATTTTTTAAAGCTGCGAGTCCCGATGCAGCAGCAAATCCACCGATGCGTATTAAGCTAGAAGCTAGAGTGATCGCGACATTTTATTGCAAAAGTTACATAGAAATGAGTATCGCTCGATAATATTTATTATATAAATGTTATAATCGAACGATGATACAATAATAGTCGAACATTACTTTACGTATAATAGATGACACTTATCATTATAGTTTATATGACTCAAGTGGCCGAATATTGTGCTCGTTATGTATAGAACAAAATTAATAATTATCGATTTTTAATGAGGTGACGAATGTATTTCATAATTTATACAGAAATCTGAATCAATAGGGGAAAAAGCTCTGGTATATGAGATTTATATTTTGGTTTAAAATGTTCAATTGAAAATTGAAAATTTTTCTGATTTCAAGTGTTCTTAAAACAATCGTTATACACTTCCTAAAACAGTAAAAAACTTAATAATCATATTAAGAAAAAAATAAATTAAGAAAAAAGCTTTAAATAATTCGTATATTTTTAAATTTTTTAATTTAAATTTTATTTTTAGATATTAAAATTGAGGCTTAAAATATAAATAAAAATTCTTCACAGCTATAATAATTTTCATCTGCATAATGAGTCGAAACAATTGTACTTCGATATAATAGAACTAAGTATGCTTAATGGTTGGAGATAATGAAAGAACGAAACTATAAGCCCTTGGTTCCATTTCAATGCTACCTTATCATTGCCATTGCTCAGCTTTCTCACGACCTTCGAGTATCCTCCCTTATCTCGGGCCATTAGCATTTATTTCGAAATGAAAACGATCCGCGACTGCTCAGTATCGCGATTATCGTTTCAATTACAACGTATAGTTCTACGGGAAGAGCCACAATGCATGATTTCACCTTCACGGCTCGCCAGCGCACAGTTCGATTCTTTCGTGCTACCCCAAGGGCTTCTTCGCGAGCTCGTACGGGGATTACGGTACTAGGAAGTCCCATCGCTAAGTTTTCCGAATACCTTCAGGAGCTTTAATAAAAGTCAATTTGATTTTTAAATATAGTACATAATTCTGAATCATTGATTAATCTAATTAATCGAGGACAAACAAAATGAATTAAAAAATTAAATCCTCGATAATATATAATAAATTGAACAAGAGATTCCGATGAAATTTAACGGAAACTTCATGCCCATAATCTCGCGTATCGATTCATTTTAAATTATCATTAGTATAAAGTGCGCCGCTATCAAAAGCGCCCGTAATACACGATAATACGTATAATCGAATGAAGAGTCGAAATTTTTCAACACTCTGTATATTCCTCGGATCGGGCGCCGCCGAGCTTTTAATCTATACTGCGGCTGTGCTCGGCCAGGGCATCGTTGGGGCGAGAGGAGGGGTAGGCGGAAAGATTAATAATATAATCCAATAGCGCTCGCTGATTCCTTGGACTTTTTGGGGAGCGATTACGGCGCCTATGGCTCATAATCCCGAGCGCGGCTCGATCGATTATTTCGGGAGCGGACCGGCCGCGCAAGTTTGTTTCTCTTTTCTCTTTTTCTTTTTTTTTTTTTTTGTTATTCATCGAGGATCGCGCGTGCGTCGCGGCGATTGGATAAAATTGAACAGGGGCCGGGGGAATGCACGCAATATTGGACAGAAATATATAGAGGGCGAGGAGGGTGGGTGAGGGAGATCCACGCGACCGCGGAATTCTGATTGTTTTGCGGGCTGCACGCGGAATAGAAAAGAAGGAGGGACAGAGAGGGAGAGGAGGGTGGGAGATAGTGATCTGGGTCACGATGAGGCAACGCGCGTGCTCGACAATTCGTATTCCTCTTTCGACGCGCGTTTGCCTTTCCGCGAAAATTATGTATCGGCATGCCTAACGGTCCACGGGAACGGGAGGTGTATACTTTTACGCGTGGAGTTACAATCGGTATATATATATATATATGGTGTGCCGCGAGCGCGAACCTTTGTCCGTGTCGATAATTCGGTAGCAGTCGGTTTTTGTTCCGGACCGTATGGGACTTGCGTGTGGAACGGAGCGTGTCTCGTGCGTGATCGAAATTAAATTCCATTAGTTTCTATATTAGTTTTTCCGGTATTGAAGAGTCGACGTAACAATCCGTTGATACATAGTACAAAGTTTCGAGCTCGATACGCGTCAGAAATATTTTCCTGTCGAATAGAATCTTCTAACGTCGGATTGAATTTTACTTTTAATTGTTCCCAGTTGTGTAGTGGTGAAGTGCTGTATTTTATAATAATGGCAAATTTCCATCAATCGTACCTTTCATTCGCAGCTCTTCTATAATGCTGCAAAGTTTCGAACCAAATCGATGAAAATCGAAAATGATAGAGCTTGACAATTTTCATCATGATCAAAAATTACAAAAATATTTTCATTAGGATCTCACGTCCAGTTCGGTTGATGAATTTGCTCGAAGCTTGCAGTACTGTACGAAATACGTAAATAAATTTGTCATAATTAAATTTTTATGTGTACTTGCAATTATGGTAAAATCGTCAAACAAATAGACGAGCACAATTATTGTATAAATATGCAATAAGCAAATAGCGCTTCGATGCGAAACCGCGGGTTCATTCTAAATATCAACCGGAACAATTTCCTTCGTATAGCGAAGTGACAGTCGTATATATCGAAAACAACGGCCGATCATTACGGCTCTATCGTCCGCGAATCGCTCACTTAAGCGCGCACACGCATACGTGCATAGATAAATACATACACCCGTACATATATATATATATATATTTATATATACATGTACGTGTACGAGCATAGGAACGATCGCAGGCAGGCAAAACGCGCACGGTATCCGCGCCCGTGAGCGCGGGCGTGGGGCGCGAGCCAAAGTTGGAGGAACTAATCGCGCTCGCACGCGCCGCCGCGTTTACGAATCTATTAGCGAATGCAGCTCTCTGGAAAGCCCTCTTCCACTCACTCAATCTCTCTCTCTCTCTCTCTCTCTCTCACTTCCATTGGGCTCTCTCGTCGCTATACGATCGGGCTGCATAATGCAGTGCGTGGATCTCCCACTCAATCCGTTCGAGGACACTCTCTCTCTCTCTCTTCCCCTATCTCTCTCTCTCTGTGGTCGGTTGATTGTATCGCCAGAGGCTGTCCAAGCGCGAGAATCCCAGGCCTGTCGAAATGTAATGAATAACTCAAAGGGTTCGTTCGGTTTACTCTATTATTTCCCGCTCGAAATTTTTTAAACTGAAATCTTAGCGTAACCGAACGTCCCCCGTGACGTATGAATTTTTTCACATCACTAAATTCTGAACAACATCCGTACGAATAATTTTTTTTAATATAGAACCGTTGTTGCGATGTTTTTAGTTCATTGTCCGCAATTCAAAGTAAGTAACGATGAATAATTGATATGTATCGAAGTTTTATGTTTCAAAAGCATCATTCAATTTCATTAAACTTTTCTAATATAGTCGGAATTCCAAAATTTTATTTGTCCACATTAATAATAGAAGGAGATTTTTACTAAATGTATCAAATTGAAATTTAATTTATTCTTATCCGCTATTTGCACCGTACTTGCAATCTCGTCAAGTACCGTCCGAGTATTAAAATGAATATATGATCTACTAGCCGACGTATCGCTACATTTGCATGTATCGTACCACTCAAGCACAAGCTCATTCCATATCCCCGTAAATAGATGTATTAATCTGGACATTTCAAATGTGAAATTGTTTTACGCTATACGAGTAACGATGCCCCGTCATGTTTATTAACGTTACTTTCGATAAATTCACATTTATAAAATTAAACGTTATTTGCCGATTTCGTATCGCATTGTTATTTTACTTACGAGCAGATCAATTTGCCTATGCACGCAAGTTTTGATATTCTCCTGTTACTCGTACGCGGCATCGCTTCAATCTCCAGTTTCAGCCTGAAATCTTTCGTACTGTAAACTTATATTCGCCAATTGTAAACGTTTCACCGCAGTATTAAGTAAGTTCAATTATGAGAACGCCATTCATGATTGGTGAAACATGATCAAAGCTCGTGCAACGTACGAATTACAGACATACTGTACAAATATAATTAATCAAATCGTGCAAATAAATAAACAATACCGCAGCATAGCCGAAATTGACTCGACGCAGCCAATACCGACGGATTTATTCACGAACGATTCTCCATTTTATTACATCAATCCGCACCTCAAGTGATTCTACGTTCCACGATTCGATTGGAGACAGCCGAGAACTATTACGCGGAAACGCCTTTAACGCTCTACGAAACAGCTACTCGATGATCCTGCCGCGCGACGCGTCTGGCGCGCGCAGTCATTTGAGCCGATTTCTCTCTTTCTCTCTCGCCCTTCTCCCTCTCTCCTCCTCCCCTCTCACTGGCTGTTTACACGCCTCGCGTCTCCCCGAGTCATCTCATTTTGAATTTGACTGCGGTTCGTGCTAAAATTTCTCCAGACGACGAGCTTCGCCCGTAATCGCAGCATCCCGCCCCCCCCCCCCCGACCCTACCTTCAAAATCTGGCAGCTCGGCAAAGTCAAGCCCGGCCCCCCTCCCCCGCCGGAATTCGGTCGCACGCACACACAGACGGTCTCGCACATGCGATCGCATCGTGCACATATGAGAGCGACTGGCAAATAGGAAATTCATCAAGCTCTGGGGGTACTATAACTACAGCGCCCTCTGCCATCCGCCCGTGTGGCGCCTCCTTCAGATCTTATCCGAAGCGGGAGGCAAAACCATTCCCAGTCAGACGAATAATTCAACTGCTCGCCGTCCTCCTCGCGCCCGCGCCCCGGCTTCGCCTTCTCGCGCTCGATCTCCAGAAACCGCAACTTATCTGCTTATCTCAGTTTCAAAGTCGCTTAACCTTTGCCGTATCCGGGCCGGGTGGCGCGGCGTTTCGTTAGCGAAATTTGCCTCGTGCGTACAAGGAAGCGATTTGTAAAGAAGGGAACTTCGCGCGACGTTCCGAAAAGTTTACTGTGGATACGGGATATTATGATATATATATATATTTTTTTTTTGAAGGATACAAATATAGTCTTTTTAATGTATAAGTTTGCTGAAATGTAATGAACATAATTGCACGATAATTAATTAATTTTAATATCAATTTTTGACACGAATCTTAAATATTACATATGATATAATCGTTATGAATAAAAAGTGTTGAACATTTTTTTTAAGTTAAATCGATTTCAATCTAATAGAATGTTATAATCCAGAAACTGGCAACTCTAACTTTTGAACATTTTAGCCATATAGCCGTATTAATTATTTGATTAATAAAAAAAAAAGAAAAACTTTTGCACCCTCGCGTCTTGAAGAGCATAATGGGAAAAAAGTCGCGCAATTCGTAAAGCTGGCTACAAGACCGACGAGACGGATAAGGAGCAGAAATTCAGCTTAATGCACCTTACAGGAGGTGGAGTGGAGGGGGGGGAGGTAACGAAAATGATAGCGATGGCCGACTGTATCCCTTCGGAAATACAGCCAATATAAAATCCATAACAAATGACGCGGCCGCGCGTGACCGGCGAGCAAACTTTTCTCGCCTGCGCAGCGAACTCTCGCGCCTGATTTAGTTTCCCGATGGTCGGACTCTTGGCTCTTTTTATCAGGCGAGCAACTCGGTCGTATAAATCACTGGGCAGGTGATTTTTGTTGAAGAATTAAATAATATCTGATTTCTCAAAAAAAAAAAAAATCCAGTCAGTCTCTATGATATAGAACTCCTCTAATCGATTCTTTAAAACCAGATTCTCTGTTTATACTATAATAGAATATTGCTTGTAATTATTAATTAACTGTTTTCAATAGTCCCTTATTATTATTATCTGCTTGAAAGCATCAAGCTTTCAAACGCTTTGTAACGAGATATCGAACGAGCTATCAATCGCAGATACTCTTCTTGTTACGAACTGAGCTAAATGTGCAACTGTAATTTAATAATACTTACATTATTATTGCAGAAATTCCAGACACATTACGTATGGGTATTGTGAAAGTAAGGCCATAATTCTAATTCCGAGTATCATTAATATAAGTGGTAGAAGCGTCGAATAATCATCGCATACTTGCTCACACAAAGACAGGCTTATAATACAAATACATTTTAATGATGATACATTTGTATGCTCGATTTTGCGATTGTTTGACTGAGCAATGGATGTGGATTTTTTGGGAAAAAAAAAACACTTTTTACACTTTTTCGTCCCAAAAATGGAGCAGTACCGAGCAGTGCCTTTATTCTAGTAAAAACAATGTCTTTTTCTAGAAATCGGTCGTGCAAAGCTTAGAAAAGTTCAAAGAAAGGCCAAGGACCGCTCAGTGCTCTTATTTTACCTCTTAAGAGTTTCTGCGTATATAGCTGCTCTTTCGAAATTAGTGTCTACTTGTTTCGCCCTCTCTCTGCCTCTCTCTCTCTCTCTCTCTCTCTCTCTCTTCTCCCTTCTTTATTTCTTTCAATATTTCGCTTTCTTCCCCGCGTCTTAGCGAGGGTCTCGTAAAAGAAATTCTAAAGAGAGGAAAATGTACATTCATATAAATATACCCGATGTATCCGGGAATTAAGCAGTAGCTTTGCGAGGCGTATCTTAATGAAAATTTTCTTTTATTACTGGTTTAAAAATGCCTCCTTACGTAATGTAAGACGTTATTTCATATAGGAATGCGCATCGAAGTAAAAAAAAAAGAATGCATAGTCGAGTAAATTTTTTTTTTTAGTGCGATAATAAAAAGAAATACATTTTCTTTACTAGATTATGTAAGTATAACTATTGCGTTTCCTAGATTTACCATTGGATTTAACTGATGGTATTCCTCCGTAACTGAATTCATAAAAATACGTAACTTTGTTAGCCCAATAGGAACGTAAAAAAATTTATGTACGTAATTATTAATAAATTTCTTCATTTTTTGAAAAATATCTTTTATATTTGTTAATAAGCCGAATGAAAAATTTTATAGTTTACAAGCTTATTGAGATTCTTAATGAATATGAAGAGAGGTCGAAAACTACCGACATGAAGAAAAATACCGGTACTTTGTTAGTCATCTTCTTCAAAAATTCCATTCTAAATAAGAGATAACGGCAATAAAACTCAGAATAGAGAGCCAAAAATGTATCGATCAACCGAGTACCAGTCTCCATTAATACTTTCTACGCATAATGATACCATAAAGACATTTTCTATCTTTTGGCTCGAAGGAGGGAAATGGGCACCAACGGAAAATACGAATCGCGCGCTACGTTCCAATTGCTTAGCTCTGCTCCTCGAGCCGATCGGTGAGGCGAAAAAAGAAGGTGACGAAGAAAAGAATTGCAAAAGCGAGGACGAGAACGCGGGCTTGAAGCGAGAAAAGCAGTTTGCGCCGAAAGTTGGGCAGAAGGGACGTACGTACCGACCAGCTTCGGTAATGACAATTCCTTCCATAATACGCTATAAATTTCAGCCCCACCCAAAGTCGCCCGATTCCTCCCTATATATCCTCCTATGCTCGGAGCTTTTATTGTATCCTTTGGCGCGGAACAGCGTGGGAAATTCAATTTGCTCTAAATTAATTAGACCTCGATTCAATTATTATCATTTAAGCGCAGAGCACAATTTTCTAATTTAATATAATCGAATGAAACAATCTATTTTATAGCGGGAGGGGAATTTCATCGTAACGAATGCGCGAATTAGAAAGATTGAACGCGAGTGTCAATCTTCATCCGTTCAATTATTATTTATCTTATCAATGTACTTCAAGCAGTGCAATGAATATCCCAGTAAGTTAAATTGTCATTCTCAAGTTATCAACCAAAAGAAAGTTGTGAACTATCTTAATTAAATAACTTTAGCTTTACATATATGTATATATAAATAAATATATATATATATATATATATATATATATATATATAGATGAATTTACGGTAGAGTGCGAAAATCCCAACGCAATCGGAGCCGAATAAATTGGACGCGCATAACTCCTTGCCCATTTCTAGCGCTTTACCGGCGGCAGTAGTAAAGGCCAGGCTTCGGTCCGACTATTTCGGCATGTTCCTACTACTTGGCGTAGCGGTAACTCAGTTCTATCGCGACCAGGGCCGTGACTGCTTTGAACGGTGCCCATAACAGTATGTGTACGTATGTGCGCGGGCGCGCGAGGTGGTCGACCATTTTGCCTTTTCTACTCCTCTCATTGCCCTACGTCCTTTACCCCCCCCTGCACCCTTCTAAACTACGATCGGGAATCGCTTTAGGCAATCCCCTTGCGCAGTTTCATGTATCTTCTGGGCTGGCATTTTTTACTTCTCTCTTTGCACTCTCATACTCTCCCTCTCTCTCTCTCTCTCTCTCTCTCTCTCTCTCTCTCTCTCTCTCTCCACCTATTCGTCTAGCACGTCCGAATTTCCAGTTTCCTTTTTATGAACCAGTTCGTTTCACGTGAAAAACTCGCCTCAGCAATAGAATGCCTACGGTGGGAAGGATATGTCCGTATACTAAGATAAATTATTTTATAATACGTTAATTTATATATAACAATGGCATAGCCAATAAGAACTAATAGAGAACATATTTTACTGATATCTTATCTCTAAATCTAGATTCCCATTCATTATAAAAATTTTTAAAATACAAAACAACATCTTATTTTATGAGCAACTTATCTCATCAACTAAAAAATAAATTATTTATTATTAATATCAAATGTATTAAATTAAATTTCGTGCTATTAATTCTAGAGATCTAAACATATGAAATATCAAAAACAAAAAGGAATTTTTTTCTATTTTCATTTTCTTTCCATCTATCTAGACAAAAAATGTGAATAAAATCATTCATTTCTCCGAATATATCAATATCCGTTGCTATATCTCAAGGATTTCATCTTTAATGTGAGCATATTATGTGTTAATATTGAATACGAAAAAAATAATTAATGCAAATTACTTACTTTGATATGACAGAATTTTAGATTATATTTGATGTGTAGAAATTTCTTTCGCTATATAATATAATTAGAAATAATCCTTTCATTTTTATGTACCAGATATTGAACGAAAACGCCAAGTTTATATTGAAAAGGACGTTTCATTCAACATTATTGCATTCTTCTTCAGACATTTTCTAATTCACAAGAAATTAAAAAAATAGGAAATTCTTCCTATTGAGTCTTTCACTGATTTATTTTTATACTTGCGCAATAGAAAAAATGCGCTAGAAATATAAATTTTCCGACGAATACAAGCGGCAGTACAGGCCTGAAGCTGGCTGCGAATATTTTTCTAATCTCCCCTCTTTTCTCCGCCTCTCCTTCACCTGTATATATCTTTCTATTTTACCGAGGCGCAATTTTCACCCTGTGTTTTTCGATTTATTGGAATGCCCCGACGCATATAACGCCTAGCAGAAAAGTCAGGCGACAAACCTCGGTCGCGCCCCTGCCCTCGCCACCGCCCCTTCCTTCCACCCCCGGGAGCGCTGCCGGGAAAATATTTGGAAAATTCAGGATTCCGATGTCTTGAGAGAATCGACAAGCTGGCGTTGGCTGGCTGGCTGCGCGAGGCGTCGGGCTCGTCCGGAAAAATCGACGAAATAAGAATTGTGCGCGGAAATCGAGCTGGGCAAGGGGTTCGAGGGAAGGGGAGAGGAAAAAACCGACTGGCAAATTCGTAAAATTGCACGGCGCAGTAAGGAAAACGCCTCGACGCTGCTTGTTTCGTTACGGCTTGTCTCGCGCGGAATTTCCTTTGAAGACTCGTGGAAGGGTCGTAACATTTTCTCGAGGGGCTGAGAGAGAGAGGGGGGAAGCGAGCCCAGTGAACAGAAGGTGGATTCTCGGGCTCAAAATGGAGATGATTTCACCTTCTCCCGTCTCTGCCACTTTGTCCGTTCAACGTTAAAAATACTTTCGAGAGATTGGCAGAACCAGTCGGTCCTTTTACGTTTCTACAATCTTTTCAATAATTAATACGTAAGAAAACAATCACTCCTATAAAAACATGAAAGATTTTTCCAAATTTGACGGTAGAATTTCGTACTGATAATGATTGAACTTTAAGACAATCAAATAGCACGATGACCTAGATTTTCTAAGAATTAATCGATTTTTCGATTGCTTCGGTTTCGCTTTCTTCATGTATATATAATATTATAAAATACTAATTCAATTAATGTATAAAAGGTCAAATAGTATTTGTATCATTGGCTAAATTTTCCATAAAAATCTGTTTAGACGAAAGAATAGTATTAACATACATCTCCAAATCTACTTGTTTGGACGATGTATAATTTAATACCGTTTCATTTTACAATGACATTTTTATTAATTAATTTTATTTCATAGAATTTAAAATCTTAACTTTGATTTATGAGACAGCCAAATAAAAACAATCCGCTCGCCGCACATTGTTTATGGGGCTCGTATTCTTTTGAAAGGGACTACGTTTACTTATCCGGGAGAGAAGAGACGCCATGCCATTGGAGCGCCGGCGATGATCGCGTACGAGTTAGTTAATCTTGAGTCGTCGAATCGTGTAGTCAAAAAACTTATACTATTGTCCGGACACCCTCTCCTATTCTTATTTTACAACATTTCGCAAGGAGGTCGCTCTCCTTGCAAGTGCGTGCCTTCGTTGGTGAATTCAAACAAGATTCGCTCGAGACTCTGGGGGAGCAATTCTCCCGACAAGTCCAGCACTCGTTGCATGCAACGTACAAAAGTCATACATAGCAACAAAAACTGCTCGCACCTTCAAAAATCATTTGTCATCAGGGGTTTTTATGTCGCTAGGCTTTTCCCCTTTCATACGAAACGATCTTAACCAATGAAACGTCTTTATTATTTGGCTCAATTGTCGTAGCTTTATTTTTAAATCTAAATTACATCTACCTTCCTATCCCTTTACATATTTTACTATTTCCTTTAATCTTATATTCTTATTATCCTAATTCTTATAAAATAAAACCGGCATTTAATCTTGTTGACTAGATCTCGACGCAACACTAATTTTCTTTAATGTATAATTTTTGCACATCAAAAGTAACTTGTTTGCATAACTTTTTTTTTTTGAATGTCTATTAGTAAGATGTGACAGTTCCGCCGAATTGAAATTAAATTTTATACTTGCAAATGTAATAAATTTTGAAGAATAACATTTTCATTCTTAAGACAAAAATATTCTCATTCGTTACAAAAAATGTCTAACTTACTTCTAACTACTTTGTAACAATTTCTGTCAATTCGTATTACGTCGTACGAATTTATGCTGATTTACAGTGGAATCAATTAGTTTGTAATTTATCAAAAAAATGACAATTAAAAATACTACAATTTTCACATGCACGTAAAAAATTAAATCATTTTGACATACGCTATCAAAGTTTCCGACAAGAATTAATACACGTTATTACTTAATCTAATTCTCTTATCCCATATATTTCGTTACGTCTCTCTGCGAGCTTTGCCTATACCATGCGTACGAGGACGCTGCCGGTGCTGCAGCTCGTTCATTTGATCGCGCGACGTCGATAACAGCGAAAGCTAACGATACTTGCGCGAGCGTACTGCGAAATCTCTTCATCGAAAGCGCATTCTCCGCTCGACGAGCGGGATATTGCGTTTAGATTTTCGATGATATTGAATTCTCTGAATTACGATCGGGGCTTCCTCGCTCGCTCTCTTCGATATTCTTTTTTTTGTCTCGGCAACGAAATAATAATACGGATAGGAATTTTAATTGTACGACTAATCTGAGAAGAAGAAAAAGGAAGAATAGTTTGCATATTTGAATTTTATAAATAGTTCGTTATAGTATTATGATAAAAAGCATTAATAAGCTTAGCAAAAGAAAAGGAATTCCCGGTGACAGGATTAAATTTTCATGGTCCGTTGAAGCGGCTCGAAAGAAATTTCTCGATTTTATTAGGATCTAAAGTGGAGCGCGCGTAATCGTTTGATAATGTTATATTATTAAGCTAATATCTTCTCGATCATAAATAATGTTCATACGCCATAATATATTCTCGTTTAACCTAGTCATCGATTTTTCCATTCGATAAAGGGTAAATTCATAATACATTTTAAGACCCACTTAATATCTATTTTTTATTTTCGTGCTAATGGAAAAAAGACAGTAAATATGTTCTGTCGATCGTAAACTTAGCCATTGTTTTTTTATCATATGAATAGGAATTATAGTACAGGTAAAACTTTTTCGCAACAGATGTTTCAATAGTTTAAAAAATTTTTACGTTTATTTTAACAATTTTCAGGCTTTGACAAAAAGTAATTTTTCAACTGTGCCATCGATAACTCGAAAATAATAGAAAAATAAATAGTTTCTGTAAAACACAAAATTTCCGTTTATAAAAATTCTTTTCCCCCATTATTTATGTGCACCACGTTTTTAATATCCCTCCAAAGAACTGCCATCAGAGAGTAAAAATCTAGAACGCCGCTCTAAATACGAAAACAATTTTGTAAACTTGACAAATTCTTTTCAGCATCGCTTGTTGGAGAGAATTTTTTGTTCTTCTGCTTTCGCATTATGTATAATGCATGTTTATCATACAGTAAACATAAATTGTTTCTTTAAAAAGGAAAAAAAGTAAATTTTCATAAAAACTGACGGGCTTTTCAAATTCATGAATAAGATACAGGTGAATATGAAGATAAACTGCGTATTATATAATACTCAATACATTTTCATCGAAAAAAATTAGCCGACGGTGGCAGGCCAAAAGACCAGGGGACGCTACGATTCACGTGAATTCAGCATTATGCGCAGTTTCATTCGTACACTGCCAGCTGTAAAACACGTTTTTAATAAAGCAGTACGATACAAAGGAACACTGTTTACATTCTCGCAATCCCTCTCGCTCCCCCCGCCCCACTGCTCCGCCTGCCGCTGCCTTGCGTTTCTATTCACGTATCAAGATCCTCTCGAAAGAAGAAGAGCAAAAGGCGGGCCGCGCAGCCGGGGGGTTATATGGAGAGCTCGGGACGGCGGGAGGGGGGGAGGGTGGAGGAAAAAGCAGCGACATCAAAAAAACAGCTACAACCCTCTCCTCTCCCGCTCGGTGGAGCGACGGGGTGAGGCAGGGACGTAGAAAGAGAGATATCCCAAGCAAGGGAATCGTGGATTCGGAGATCCGCTGTGGAGGGCGAGGGGGGAAGGGGTTCTGGGAAGGGAGTAGAAAGAAAAAAGCAAAAAGGAGGTAGAGGGGAGGAAATATTTCTTCGAAATGTTTGCATACAAATGGACAAGCGGTATTAGGTACGCGTACGGATTTGCGGGGCTCCCCAGAGGAGAGCGGTGGCGCAGCGACGGCCCGCGCGTTCCGGCCATGAACGAGAGGTAGAGAGAGGTAGAGAGGGAGAGAGAGAGAGAGAGAGAGAGAGAGAGAGAGAGAGAGCGAAAGAAAGATAGCCACATGGTCGCGGGGGTGGGGGATCCTGGTTTATTCCACTCCTGCAAAGAGAGGAGATCGACGGACGGGAGAGGAAATTGTCTCGTCCCGCCCGTGGCCCCGCTAGCGGAGCTATCGCCTCCACCCTCTCTCCACGATCCACCCGACGCGTGCGCGCACGACCGTTTGCATATACGAGAGTTTTGACTACATATACGTATACACACACACACACACACACACACACACACACCCGTATACGCATATATACACATGCTTTTTGCAAGGGGTTTTTGTTCCAACGGCGCGGCGCGCGTCCGTTCGCCCCCGCGGGGCACGGATTGCCCGAACGGTGATCGAGAGTGGCTCGAATTTCCGCCCAATTTCAATGCGGGACTGCGATCTTTTCTTCCAGCTTGGGCTTTGAAAGCGGCTCCGCGGCGCGGGGACGCACTGCCCCCGTCGGGGAAGGAGCGGGGCAAGAAAAATGGGGACGGGCTCGGGCGAATGGACAGTTCCGGTTGTTTGAAGGGTAAAAGAAATGACCAGCCGGGCGGCGGCGAGAGTGAAATATACCGTGTCAATATTTTATATATTTTCGCTTAACAGTCGCCTTTGCGTACATTTTTATTTCTTCACTTTTGTGCTACAGCTTTAGTTTACTAGGTCGATCAATGCATGAGGATGAAAAATTCAATCTAATCGTTTTAATAATAATACAACAGTAATAATTACTAAAGGAACAAGATTCTATATTAGATTCTTAAGAAAAACGATTAAAACTGAAAAATTGTAAGTTTCGCAATACCAAATCGGACTCTATCAGATACGACTACTACGATATGCCCTTTCAATACAACGATCAAGAATCATATTTAACAAAAATCGTAATAATGCTTTAGTATAATCGTATTCCTCGAATATTTTCAAGCGATATTTATTTCAAATAATAATATAAAATAGACAAACTATTTATCAGGAATATTATATAAAGCCATAAATAAGGTTACTGGTTAAAGTTTAGAATTATCCACGTTCAAAAATATGAATTTATCACACGTGTATATTACGTTATCATTGGATATTTAATGTTATCTTGGTATTATAAGCTAAAGAAAATTATAGATTGTGATAGACAAATATAAAATAGAAAATTTGCAAAAATTGTGATTTGGTTATCAAAGTTTTCCATTTAAGTGAAATAATCAGTATTATGGGAGACAACTAAACATATCTAATTGTCTTTTATTTAATATGATCTATGAAACTCATGTTAAATGACGTATATATGATTACAATATTTTTAATTAAATTATAGGATTTCTCGATGAGTATAGTTTAAAAACATAACATTTATCTCCATCAGAGTTCGAAATGTAAAACATGGTTCCTTAACATTCCATACGAACACAAATTATTCTGCAAAACAAAGTATCGTCTAATATGAAATATATAAATTGCCTCCAAATCAATTTTAGACGTCAGTAAAGAAATCAAACAAAAATAAAGAGAAATTTGATAATTCGAGATTAATTCGTTCTACTATATTAAAATAATTATTTCCCGCCATATTGACTGTTGCTTTCGTAATTTCAACTCACAAATCACGTAATTCATTTCCTTCTTTGATTCGAGGTTAGCGCCGGAAGCTGTGCATGGCTCATAATCACAAACGCGAACCTTTGAAATCGTGTATAAGCGTCCAATAAATATTGGCCATTTTCAATTAACGTCACGATATGCCGCGGAGAAAAGTCGATCGCGACGGGAATCCCATTTCTCCAGAATTGCCCTCGTAAATAATTAATAATCAATCGGAGAGAGGAGGAGAGAGATTTTCCGTGAAATAACGTTGCGGAATAACCATATATATATATATATATATATATATATATATATATATATATATATATATATACGTGAGTACGTCAATCGAAATTCAAATCGGCATTTAGCTCGCTTAATGTCTCGCGAAATAATGCGGGGGGTTGGGGCTGGCGGGCGCTGGAGAGACGCCGCGCCAGCTATAACGAGCGCGAATCCATCCCGCAAATCTATTTACGAACGCGTATACGTAGCTCCGAGGCAAAGCGGGACGGCGCCACACACAACTCCTCGTCTTCGGTTGGGACGTCGATGGTGGGTGGTGGGGTGGGTTTGGGGGTTTTTAGGGGGATGTTCCCGGCCGACTCGCTCGAGCGTGAAAAAAATTATCGGCGACTCGGCGATGCGCGGGGCCCGCGTCTCGCCGATTCTCTCGCGCGCGCAGGGCGGGCGCTGGCTGTCTGGGCGCCGCGGAGGAAGCCGAGGGCCATCATCTATATTCCGACTTGCCACGAATTACATTAAAGAAACATTCGAAAATTCCTCTCGCGGTGCCAGCTACGCGGTCGCCCCCTAACGCTGCATCGATTTTACCCCACTCCACCCCCCACGTCCCCCGCCGTCTACCGCCCCAACCCAGGCGCTCGCGCACGCGAGCCGGCTTTGCTTTCCCTGCTCTCGTACTCTCCTGCCACACGCCCTCCTCCCCGCCTCTGTACTCTCGCTTTCTCTCGTTATGTTTTTTTTTCTCCCTCCTACCCTTCGCGTTCGCCTCAATTTTTACGGACGCGGACATTAAATTATACATTTGGGAACAAACTTAATTTTGCGCAAAAATTCCGACTCCGGAGGTAATTCAATGGGAATCGTCTGATGTCGTGCAATTTCGAAATCACATTATTATGCAAAGTTGATTATGGAATTCTCATTAAATAAATGATAAATTTAAATAGAGCAGGATAATTCTATAATGGTTACTCGTCTTAAAATAAATTATTCTTCCATACGATCGCATTTATAGATAGTAACTGATTATAGATCCTTTGAAATAATATTGAACAAGGACGAGACGAAGAATTGGTAAAATATTTTAAACGCTTTTTATTTTAAATATTGTACTTCTAATACTTCACTTCGACGAATGATCCAGGCAGTTTCTGAAATTGAATCAAGTTTTTTTCATAAAATAGATCGAAGCTTAATAAGATGACATTTCAGAATTTTTGATATAATATCATTTTATAAATATATGCCTGAATATCTTCAATCGAAGAATTCAAGATATCGCTGATATTGTTTGCTCGCACTTGCCACCTTCCTTCATCTTTAAAGAAAAAGCACGTATACAGTTTTCCAATTTTCGTAAATACATTGCGCGATACTTTCGTATTAAAAATTATTATCTTTTTTACGAACCTATAAACAGGCGTATTGATAGGCAATACGGATTCTGCTATAGTCTAATAATAAGAAATAAATTTTATGAAAAACATAATCAGCCCTTAAACGATGATCGAAACCTGTGGAAAGTGTCATAGTTTCCTTTACGATATACGTGATAATATAAAAGGTTAAACTATTATATTCCATCGTATAATCGAAAGGCAAAATTTTGATACTTTATACTCTCAATGTCTAAAAAAAAAAATGTTGAAACAGAAAAGTTATTAATAGAAAGATTATCGTTTCAAAGCATTTCATGTTGTTGTGTAGGAACAGCAAATTTCTTCAATGCATTGTTTAATAGATTCTAGATTTGGCGCCGCCCATCGGGGTAAGAAAAAGTTGTACAGCTTATTTATTCCTTCAAATCAGTATATCATGAACAATATTTTTTTTCAACTACTAAAATTTCACGAATCCTCTACACTGACTGTATCGAAACCAATTGGATACTTACAATATTTCCTGACATTGCTTTTAATCACAGTCACCGCGCCGCGGTCCGAAACCGTGTTACGACAGTTTAGTCTAATCGCGACTCGATCGATGTCGATAGTTGTAAAAGTCGACGATGCTCGGATGACCTTTGCATCTTTCGTTTAAGTCGCGAATTACGCGCGTCGCATTGGCACCGATTAAGACAGCTCGCACCTCCTTGTGTCTGTCTCGTTTCTTCGACCGAATGCCGATTCCGGACCACATACGTGAAATTCCATCTAATCAATGGAATTACATTAATTTCGATTGGACATTTCGATACCAAGCCACTTTACCCATGGATTCGATACAGTGATATAAACGATAACTCGGCTAAGTTCGAGCATCGTATCCTAACAAACAATGAATCTAAGCATGAAGCAGTTCAACTACCGAGGAACTAAATGCGAACATCCTTGCGGGCCCGGGGTCGGGGGTGGATGAAGCGATTCAAAGTTGGGCGTCTGGCATGTTAATTTGAAAGCGTCCGCCTAACAACACTGATACTGATTGCTCGATGCCCGATATCGCGATCAACCACTGTGCGGGTAAAATATTTATGGGAAAACGATACGAATCATCGATCCAAAAGTACGTGCTAGAAACGGTTGAAATTTTTTTTTCCTCCGCTAATTCGAGCCGGTATTCTGTCATCGTTCGTTTCGCCGAGCGTGCATTTTAAGCAAACGACTTTTTCGAGTCGCGGGTACTGTTTTGATTGGAGGGATAATTTTTAGGCATACTCCTCTCGTGTGCCGACTCCTCCTTACCGATACGTCTATTCATACGCGTCTGCTCGCGGAAAGTTAGATTTAGTCGGCACGTTCGGGCTACCTTGCGAGTACCATACATTCCAATATCAATTTTGGATATCTACGACGAATGGTCTTTGTCTCATGACAAAGAGAACGCCGGATATCGACTAAGGGATATTACATTTATATTCGAAAAATCTCTTATTTCGACACCATTTGTGTCTGCAATTTATTCTTGATGATTTCAATTAATGTGTCGATCACTTCTTTGTATAGCAAATTAAACTTCTCACTCCCGTCAATTTTTTCATGCAATTAATACATTTTCTTATCACGTCTATTATAAATATCTTCTAATACTTGAAATAATAATTTTTTACTTCCTATCTTTTTTTTTATTGGCTGCAGTAATTCAAAAGGTTCAATAAAAGCGTTTTTTATGGGGGCATAAAAAAATTTCACATTCTACATCCCATATATGGCAGTCATTTTGAAGCGCATAGTTTGAACATCAAAAAAGAATTAACCTTATTTATCTCTCCATAAAAAGAGTTCAGGGATAATATTCCAATCTTTGATTTTAAATGAATTGTAATTATCAATGTTTGTCTCGATAAATTTCGTCTAAAACTAACATTGTTCCAAATAAACAAATATAACCTGTGCTTTACATATTTTTTTTTTCTTTGGTAATCGAGAATGAGAAAATCCTTTTGACATTTTATGCGACCTTCCCACCGAGAAATCGACGAGGTAAAAAACACGACGAGTTCGCTGAATTAATTGCTCATTAATTTTATCCGGTGACGCCATTTCTGGCGATAAATCAAGGCGTGTATTGTTAATGCTGGAGGCTTCCGCGATGTCCAGAACGCCCTATCCGAGTCTGGTCTTACCGGCTGGAGCCACCCCCCTCCTCTTTCTCGATCAAACAGCCACGAAGAACACGAATTATTGCCCGAGTTCGTGGGGGTCGACATCCCTGAATTGTCGAGCGACATATATAGGTCGACTTTCAGAATCGCGAGTTCAGGAGCATTGAAAATTTAACGTGTCTAAATGTGCTTGTTCAATACTTACGCAAATTGAAAAAAATATGTAATGTGAATTTTTTACGATTACGTGTCAAATACTATAAGAGCAGAATAGAATTGCGTATAGAATGCATGGCTGCAATCGAAACGTATATAAAAAATGGTACTAAAGTATTCTGGAATTCTGCGCTTCATCCGACAATGTATTTTAGCTATGTTACGTCTAATGCCGAAGAGACATTGATATTATTAGTACAGATAAGTCTATGTATAATAATTTCAAAACTGTTTAAGCATCGGCTGGGGTGGAGTGTAACTCTGGATCGGAGCCGTTGTAGTTTAACAGAATCAATATTCGTTCAGAGCAAATAAGGAACTTGTGTCATAAGTTAGATTATAATTTGAATCCTTATTCTAATGGAATTGCGAATAGTATTCCAGTCATCGGTAAATATTTGTATATTGTTTGTTATCAATTCAAGTTTGCAAATGTATACTATGACTATCTGAATGTACAATAGATCTAGGAGTTATATGAAATTATAGACGAATTTCTATTTCGAGCATTATTTCTAAATTGTCAGTTTGTCAGTTAATATTTACGTATTGCGGTAAATAACTGCATTCAGTCTACTGTGACCGCGACGTATTTATTTCGTTAGATTAGCTACGTCCAGCTTTTATACCATGATCTTCAAGTGAATTTATCTTGACTGCAATAAAGTATTCGATACCGCAGCTGATAGGCTATTCAGACAAAAGGCGCTCAAATTCATGAGATCGCCTGTAGTTAATTCACTCGATGTCTTCGGTTGATTCTTTAGCTCGAAATAGATTTCAAATGTAAAAAATTTTTAAATCTACGTAACAGTAATCCGGTTAAGAATATTAATTTCTTTAAAATTATACACGTAGATAATAAAATTTTCATACAGGCTAAATACCTATCTATTCATGAAGAAGCTGAATTTATCAAACCAGCAAACGTTAGCTTCCTGAAGTATGAATCTGACCTTTGATAGATTTATTAGTCGTAGTAATATACAGTAAATCAATGCAGTAATCTGCGTGTAATTAAAACTAGGTCATTATATAATGACTTTACGCTTGACTGCCCTATCTAGAATTCGTCCACGTGATTTCTCCCCACGTTATCCAATCGGCAAGTAATCGCATTCGCGCCCTCCTCAAATACGGTCTGCTGCTGCGCACAGATCAGACTTAGACTGGCAAGACTCACATACTCGTACCAAGGCTCGCAGTTCTTTTCGATCCATTGCGCACGGGCCATTAAACTTCTATTAACGACAGATAATTAAAATAATCATCGGCGTTATGATTTATCATCGCGCCTCGCATGGAGGCCGTTCGCCGAAAAAGCTAAGAATTACCGTACATACGTGTCTAGGGATGGACATTTTCATCGAGCACAGAGGCAACTCTTCGGCGATCTCGCATCTGCATACGCGCCAGGCGAGCACGCGCATACACACACAAATGCGCAGAAAGACGTTTTGTCCCCGCGGAAAGGAGGGTAAGAGCGGTGGTGTGGCGAGGGGCGGAGGGGGGTGGGGTAGGAGGTTCGCGCAAATTTCCCGACTGAATAGCGGCGAGAACCGCCGCGCGGCTCACGTACGCGCAGGGCGAGCCTTCGGGTAGGGCAGGGGGGAAGGGGCGCGCCCCAGAAATAGTCGCGCAAGCCGGAAAGAGACGGCGCGCGGCGGGCGCCGTCTCTGCGCGCCTTCGGGGTCTTGCGAGCGACGTCGGCGCCCTCGCGTTTAATTCAATCGCCGGCAAATCGCAGGACAAACTGGCGCGGGAGGGCGGCGCTCGCGCCGACGGTGGCGGCAGCGGTGGCAGCCTCCGTGGTCGGAATACGGGGGGAATTATTAATGCCGAGAGCCCCGCGCAGGGATGGAGGCGCGCTTGTTTACTCTCGCGCCGCGTCGGAATCAAATCGCGCTAATTACGCGCGTCCCGCTACGGCGCCCTCTCTGCCCCGCTCCTTCCCTCTCCAGCTGTCTACATATATTCCCCTCTCTCTCACTCTCTCTCTCTCTCTCTCTCTCTCACTCTCTCGGCGCGTGCGTGTGAGCCGACCTCGGGCCCTCTGCCGCAATCTGCATGAATTTCGTGCGGACGTATTGAACCTGATGTGGACCGAGGCAGATTTGTACATTCGGCGCCTTATACAGAATTTGTCGAATTTGGCGTTAAACTTTCGACTTTTGCCCATAACCTTCTCTCTCTCTCTCTCTCTCTATCTCTCTTTCTCTTTCTCTCTCTGTCTATCTTTCTATCTGTCTATCCATCTGCCTATCTATCGACATATCTATCTGTCTCCCTCTGCATTTATGTACAACTTACGAGCATTAGGCCTTTGTAATCAGGATGGCTCGAGCTCGGGCGGGAGCGCGCGTGATTAAAGCTGCGCCCAATTTACATCAATTTGGTAAATTGTTCGGGGAGCGTGTTTGTGTTTGAATGGCGGGAAAGTTGGCTAATTTCTTGCAGTCGGAATTATGCGCTCGAGGTGGCTTTAACGTATGAGAAATGTCGTATACGCTATATAGAGGACCGATTGGCTAATTTATTTTTGCCCGGCAGTGTGTTAACTTCGCTACTAGAATATTTGCAGCCACAGTCGGAATATTTTGTCATTCGTGCATAGTCAATTATGCAATACTTTGTACATATAAGAAATTTACTCGAGCTTGCATCTATTTTATTCCGTTATATAAGTTACTCGTAGTGAAGAAAAATTAGTATGAGCTTTGTTTTCTGTTTTTTTTTTTTTAAATTCTCATCAAGTATCTAGTGGTATAAAATGGTAGGTAAATGTAAGGATTTTGTATTTATCATCGTATATCGATAAATATTTATCTCATTGAAGTACCTGAAACATATGAATTTTTACAATTTTAGAAAATTTATTTTTCTTAGCTTACTAACAGACATTTTTGTAGTTTTAACATAATAATATGCATAGAGATATATTAAAGAACTGGAAAAAAATATTTTCAACAAACCGTAAATTCTTTACTGTATGTTTAAATTTTTTCTTGATTATGCTTTATAACGTGAGCATGAGAAATTCAAGTTTCGTGACAAACTTAAATTATGATAAAACTCTTACTCCATTTTTCTTGACTTTTAAAGTATACAGAAGTACATTGTATAATATAGTATATTATGAGATTATACGAATATTCATGAGATCTTAATGTTTCGATCAAAACCACGTCGATAATACACAGTAACGTTCAAATAAAACAAACTATTTGTTCTGTTTAAATGTTTAATGCCACTTGTGAATTGAAATTGCGATCACTGTCTATCTGGCATTTCTAAACAAATCGAGAAGGAATCGAGAAACAAGCGAGATAACATCAGAAGCCAAATCGAGTTATTCAGTCATTTTTAATAAAGCAATCGTTATTCGAGTACCGTTTTACTTTTTAACCGCATCCGCTCCCCTCCCACCCACAGGGCAGACGAGAGCGAGCACGGACGGAAAACATCCGATGCAGATATAATACGTCAAAAAGCGCGAGCGCGGCAAACTTCCGCAGAAATCCCGTCCGCCTCTCCCTGCCCACCCCCCCCCCCCACTCTGCCCCCGCGGCGAGAGAGCCGAAGGAGAGCTCCGCGAATACTAAGAGAGCATCCGAGCCGGGCAGCCTCGCCTGATGCTGACATTAAACGTCTCTCGAATAAGCACTCCCATCGAAATTGACCAATCTTGTTCTATCCATCAGATCCTGCCTGATGGTCGGAGGGGATGGCGAGTTAAGGGGCGGAGACGCGGCGGGGGCAGCGGCATGAACGGCGAGAGCTGTGCCTTCGTTTAATGTTCCGCAATTTCACGATCGGATCCTCCACCTCTCTCTCTCTCTCTCTCTCTATCTCTCATCCTCTACTCATCTCGCCCCCCTCTCTCTCTGACTATCAAGCATGACAGAGACGGAGGAAGATAGGGATATCAAGAGAGAGAGAGAGAGAGAGAGAGAGAGAGGGGGGGATGAGAGGAGAGAGAAATAACGGGTCAAGGGGTGGAGCATTTACGTCCATTTTGATCGCGCCTTTAATGCCAATCCATTACGCGTCCTCTCTCGCTCTTCCGATGAGACGCTAACCCGCGTCATTGAACCCACACGGGCAGGGACGGATTTGTTATAGGTAAATAGCGCGCCCCGGATGCATCGACGAGGGGAGTTCCAAATTTTCGAATTCGTCGTTGCCCGCCGCCCTCGCCGTCGCTGTAAAATCCGAAGCGTCCCGCACTCGTTTCTCTTTTATGTTATTTCGGCTTCGAGCGATATAAAGATATACGCGTACGAATTTGGACTCTTTCTCTCTCCCTCCCTCTCTCTTTCTCTCTCTCTCTCTCTCTATCTCTGTCTCTTCGAACGGCTCGCATACAAAGATACAGCTCAGTTGTACGAGTTTTAAAATAATCTCTCTCCGTTCATCCATTAAAATAGTCGAGATCAAAGCGGTGTATGGAAATCATTCAAGGCGAAACTATTATTTGCAACGCATGCTTCGAGATTTTTGGCAATGGCTAATCGCACCTATACAAAGAAAGGATAAAAAAATATTCCCAATCGGCATGGAATGAAGTAGAGTCAAAATAAAATTTAGGATGTATTCAATCAGAATAAATATTGCAACAGCCACTCTATTATTATAATAGCAATATGAATCAATCTTGAACGTTTTAAATAAATAATACGCTTATAAAAGGATATAAATGTTCATTTTGGCAGATTAATGTTACGATGCTAAAAGAAGACGTAAAATTTAAATATATTGATAAAAATATGATGAAGAATAAAATTTTTCAAAAAATATTTCGAAGAGGCGGTCGGGAAATATCGAGAGAACTGTACAGCACTGACCTACTTTTTACCAATTAAAATAATTAATACGATTTTCAATAACAAATAAATTTCAAATAAAATCAATTGCATACAGTTAAATTTAAATATGAGCATTTTAAATCGAAGCAATTAAAGATGATGAAATTATTAAAAAATAAATATTATCAGACCTCTGCAGTGTTCGGGCAGTATTGTTTTGTTTTAAAACTCGTGCGCTTGTTACGCTGCCTTCGTGAAAATAACGTAACAAATCATCATTTATTAATAACAATTTTTTCGTAAAAAATGATCAAATCCGAGAATACGTGTAAAATAGCACAAGCGTCGCGTCTATCAGATTACAGACGAGAGCCATCGATGAAGGAAGAAGCAAAATTGACTCGATCCCGCGAAAGCCGATCGAGGGAGACAGAAACGCGCTCTACCCATCGTGTTTGCTTCTTTTTCCCCCGCCCCAAACAATCCCCCCTCCCCGCCCACCTGCCCCGGCCATCACCCTCGATGACAATCGAGAGGCGCGCGGTCGCGTATAACGCGCAACGCGATTTCCACGATCCCGCGGGGCTTTTATTATCCACCGCGAATGCGAGAGCGCGCGAGCTCGCCCCGCCAGCCGCCCCACCCCCAACCCCACTCCCGGCCGCACTCTCAGGTGCGGGCGCGGGCGCGAATATGAGCGCCCGCGCCCGTGCATTCGCAGCTCGAACGCTAAAGGTTGGGAATGTCGCGCTGTAGCGCCCCGTGGAGATTCTCCGCGTTCTGGGAACGATGACGACGCGCGCGGGGGGTGGTCGGGGTGGTGCGTGGTAGTAGGAAGGGGTCGGGGGGGGGCAGGGCAGGGATGAGAGGTTGGCTGGAGCAACGCTGGAGTTTAAAGGCGGCGGTGGCGAGCGGTGGGGTAAGAGGGGACGAGGGGTAGGTAGCAGGAGGATTGAGACCGCGCGCCGCGGAGTCGTTAAAGCTCGAGCGGGAATGAGTTTTTGGAATGTAGATGACGCTTGCTCGCGAAACGTTGTATGTGTACGTGTATATATATATATATATATATATATATATATATATATACGTGGGCGCTGAAACGCGATAGAATCTACGAGGATTTCATTCTGTCGCTTTCCATTACTCCGATTCATTTTTTTTATCCCCCCACGACAGGATCCCCCTTCCTCGAGCCCCGTCATATTGCTTTTTCGCTGTTTCGCGTGTATACTTACAGATTTAAAAAATTCGAATGACTCTGGATAACTCCGCCGTTAATGCTATTTGGATAATAACTTCTGCGGATTTTCGCGTACATAACTCTGTTGACAAAGAAGAGTCTAATAAAAGTAAAATTGCGTTACTCGCATTCCATATTAAAGGTCGTTTAAGCAGAGGCTTAACCAAAGCCCGTAAGCATCATCGACTGGAGTAAAAATAGCACAAAAACGCGATTTTTTCCATTTTTCAAATGGACACGGGTCAGGTTTGCCCGACCTCGTGCAAGCCCCGGCGCGATACAGATTTCCTCGCGCACTGTTCTTTTTCATTCTCGTGTTTCTACGACCAACAGCCGTATCGCCGTCCGTATTTCTGGCGAACGGCTACTGGCTGTTGTCGAGCATGAATTCTTCCCCCCCCCCCAGCCCAGCCCTCCCACTCCCTCGCCCACCTGTCTCCGTCTCCCCGGGAATCCCTAAAAGGTACACGCGTAAATACTTGGCCGCGGCCACAAAAAGGCCTCATAAACCGCCTGGTGATGTCTTCCTATATGCCGCCAGGTCATTCGGGCCCTTCGATATACGCCGAAACGTTATCCAATACTCTATGGATCGTGAATATCGATCGGTCTTCACATTTCTTTTGTTCGGCCGCACTATACGTCCCGCCGTCCTCCGATACACCTTGTATTCCACTTCTTCTGCGATTTGATTGCATTTACGGCGGGGGGGGGGATTTTTATTTTTACAGGCAATCTATTTCCGAATGATAATTTGAGAGGGATCCAGAGGGAGAACGAAGGAAAGTCGAACCTGTCTCACACGGATTTTGTTTCAATTTTTGGCCCGTATCATTGGTTAGAATTAATGTTATTAACCTACCATTGTTTAATGGCTTCAATTAACATCTCGTTCTAAAAAGAATGGATACTACACATTTAGCATATAAAAATGTCTTAACCATCGATGTATTAGATGGTGTATTTAAAAAATTTTATACTAAAATGTATATATCAATTCAAGAAAAAGAATTTAATGAAAAGTATTTTTATCTGACAGTTTTCGGTTGAAAATCGCCGTTTCAATTCGATGTATCTCTATTTGTATAAAATAATTTTTCATTTGAAAATCGTTTAATAAACTCCAACTTCAACTTTCAATTTAAACATTATAAGGAACTTGTTTTTCATTTGTAAAAACGAAAATTTTATTTATGTCGACTCTCGTATAATGAACTAATAAATATTCGTATGGGCCTTTTATAAAGTAATATATTAGCTCTTTGTAAACTAATGAAATTATAAATATTTAATGGTAGGCAGACTGTTCTTGTTTAAATCGGCCCAATAGAATGGGAAATAAGAAAGAAACTACTACAAAAAAATAATAACAAAAAAAAAATATGTATCAAGATATTATTGTTAGTAAAGTACAAACAGACTACATCCACTACATCAGAGAATAAATTAGTCGTCAACGCTTTATGAAAAATAAGAATACACAAGGTTTATATCCTAATTTTCAGATGAAAAACCGTAGAACATATCTTTGGTTATTTAGCATTTCACCAGAGTATTATTGATATTACAACAGCAATGCTTTTTTCATCATATATCATTCTTTATTTAGGTTCTGTCAAATAAGCATCGTTGTAGACAACTTTTAAAAACATCTACAATAGACAATGGGCAATCGTAGATGCATATAATGAGGTTGCTTTTTATCAATAAACTTATTGTGAGTGTTTTAAAAAATTAGAAACGATGCTATTACAATAGACTAAAAATCGCAGTGAAAAAAACACAAAACCATAGCGAAAATAGCCATAGCCTGTACAAAGCTCATTCATTTGATATAATTTATAACAATTTCTACTGATATTTTAGATAGATAAAATATTTTAATTTTAGTAATGAATAATCAGGTATATCTAATAATAATAGTGACTTTTCCAAAACATTAAATGAATTTTTTTTTATTACAATATTTATTATTTATTTGCTTGTTTATTTTATTTATTCGTTTGTAAACTTCAAACAGCTGAAAGACGGTACTTATAATTCTAAAAAAATTAAATAACATGAATATAATTTTCAAAACATTTTAATTCATAAAATACATTTATGAAGACTTATATATAAATAATGTATTTTTAACTTTGTCGGTAACAATCATTATTTTATCTGACGGAAATTACAATTCCTAATTCTTACAAATCTCCCAAGCACTGACTGGTGGAGGCTTTCGCTTCAAAGAAAATAGTTAATAAATTATACAACCTCCAAAAAAAAAAAAACCAATACCCCTCGACCGCAACACATATCCAGCTCTAAGTTCTCTCAATAATTTCGCTAGCCAATCGATTCGCAAAGCCCCTCCTCCCCCGCCCACGCAACCCTTCAGCCGGTATAATAGTCCAAAAAGATTTCGATGTAAATGCGGCTTTCCAGCCTCCTGCCCGCGGCCTCGCTCGCTCTCGACATCGCCTTTTTCCCGAACTCTACCACCCGGCCGCCCCCGGCATCCCCACCGCCATAAGTTTTCCGCGGTTGTCGCGGCGCGCCGGCGGGGCTTTAGCGCGGAATATTGCATTCCGTGGAACCTCTCCGTAAAACCAGCTGGCGAGCGTGAAAGGGGCTGCTGCCCGCCCGCGTTTTGCCTCCTACCACCCCCCGCCCCTTCATCCCCCGTTCGCGGCCGAGGGAACGAATGACCGCGGTCGTTTGCACTCGCCCTCACCCCCCCCGCGCCGTCCGCGTGTAGTGCACCTGCACCTCCCGTGAAACTGCCCGAGGGCAACATCTAATGCCGGCAACGTGTGTTTCTTACGTTCCGAGAGGCTTTGTGGCTTTTCCTTACCCCTTTTTTAACCCGCTCTCTCTCTCTCTCTCTCTCTCTCTCTCTCTCTGATTCTCTATCCGGTTGTTTCCAATATTGGAAATTCCTGGTCGAATCCAGGTCGGCGAACTGAGTTTTCGGTTAATTTCTCGCAATTATAAAGAAACACCCAGGAATTCGCGAACCAACTTTGTGTTCCGACCTTTTTTTTGTGTATTCCTTTCTCGCGTTCCCCTTTGTTATGGAATTGCATCGATCGGTGCGGTGAAGCAGCGCTACATTCGTCTAACCTCTGTTTCCTTTTTGTGCAATAATCGATTGACTACCCTCGTCTATTTACATTGTGTAGCGCGCAAGATATTAGAAATAGAATTACATAATGCTAGCGACAAAAGTATGTAATGCTGTATGAAATCCCATAATTATTATAAAAAATTTGACAAATAAAAGTGGTTTTAAGTGAAGTTGCTGACAGAAAAACTGCACTTTAAAGTCTATATTAAATTTAATCAAAAAGTTTTGCTTTGTTCACTGCTATTTCTATTTACGAGATATTCATATGTTCGTGGATGTCAATATCCTTTTTTCAATTATAATTTGTGGATTGATTTCTAAATCTTACAAAGTTAATCTATATTAATCTAGTGCTTGAAAAATATTTTGTAAAATATGTATCCATTGAATTGGTTATTCATTCTATATGTTAGCAGTAAATAAATCCATTAACGATATTAAATTAATGGTGAAAAATTATTCGCATTACGTTAAACCGTGTCTCCTCGATTTTCTAATTGCAGTGAAATACCTACGAGAGGTGACGCCCTACTTTCGCAAGGCCTCGATCATCCAGGAGGTCGGCTGGGAATTGCAGCGCGGCTTCCTGAGCGCGACGCCGCCGCCGCCGAAATCACCGCCCAGGGCCGACACGCGCTACTTGCCGCTGCAGCTCTGCCGCTTAACGAGGTCGCACCCCTCCTCGGATCCCGGTGAGTCTTCCTATTTTCTACCTTTCATCAGTAATATGCATTTGTGTGTAAAATTAAAATCAAACATTCGGTAAAATTTTAGATACGAGCGTAGACAAAGGTGCATTTTTCACGGGACATACGTGGGAATCGATATCTCCAAATGTGTACATAAAAATATAAATTATAAATTTTACAAGCCTGAAAAATCGTTAAACTGACTTACATTATAAAATGGAAATTTCATTAATTTTTTATGAAACTGCCTTTAGGCTCTTCTTAGATCATAACGTATACAGGATCCTTTATAACTTATGGAGTGTTTGCGTAATATACTAGAAAACTTATCAAGCAAAAACATAACAATGCTTGTTTAATCAAGAAAATTTGCTCGGTAATGAAATGAAAAAGATAAAAGTAATAGAAAATTATCGACTTTTTAAGGTTTTCAATTAAAATACTTTTTTAAGAAAACGAATAATTAAATAAAAAAATCTTGATTCGAATGATCTAAAAAAATATTGATTCGATTGAAAAACTTAATTGAAAATTGCAAATTTATTAAGGAAAAAATCATATTGCAGCAGTAACAGCAAAATGATACTTTTCCTTTGAAAATTTGTTAATTAATTCACATTTTAAAAATAACGAAAATCTAGCGTTTTACAAGAGCAAGGGATATATATATAGATATATATACGATATAGATTCTCGGGAATTCAATTATCGTACTTGCATTTCTGTTAGAACGAAAGGCGATACTGAAACAAAATTATTATTATTTCTCACGAATAATATCAGTTATGGAGAGAGCAGCAGTGCACGCGGACGTAAAATCAGCGAGAGCCTGCATTGTCGATAACGACGCGGTATTTGCTGGAGTACGCCACATTTCTCGACAACTTTTCAATTCTCCCCGACCACGTTATTGCCCATAACAACATATTTATATACATATTGGCATTAGCGTATATGCATATATAAAGGAATATCTAGAGAACTATCGAGACAGCGCGCCAGTAGTGCGAGTCAGTTTCGAGTCAGTCGATTGATGAGAACGAGGTCTTTCTCCGATATTAGCCTTTCTCTCTCTCTCTCTCTCTCTCTCTCTCTCTCTCTCTCTCTCTCGTTCTATATATATATATATATATATATATATATATATATATATATATATATATGTATATATCTCTCTATCTCACTCTTTTTCTCGGTTCGACGCGGTGCGAGCCCTAATAGGGGAGAAAATGGCTCTTTCCAAATCTGTTCGCAATACCATCTTCTTTTCCGATACAGCGGAGAGAATATCGCGCGGTGCAAAAATGACTTTTATAACTGACGATAGTCAAGCAATTCGGTAGAGAGTGGAGGGGGGTAAATTCACGCCTGAGATTTGAGAATTCGTCGGGGCGGGAGGGGTGACGAGCGGGGGCCGGGGTGGCAAAAAGCAATCGAAGACGTGCCGTATCTCGCGCCTGTATCTAACTCGCCCCGCGCATGTGGTCGCACGCTCGCAAAATCCACTCGAGGCGCCGAGCAGACCTCGAAGCCTCTATCTCACGCCCGCCCCTCCCTCGCCACCGAGTCGTGACGTTTCCCTCGACCGTCTTGTCCCCCGTCCCCCGCCGCCGCCATCTTTCTCCCACCAGCTTTCGCGGGGATGACGGGGGAGCGCAATGGAACGCAAAGAAAGCGCTCGTGGCGGCGGGCGAGAGCCCGTGGCAGAGAGAGCGGAGCGATTTATATACGAGAGAATGCACTTTATTCAGCATAATTTCGAGTGCTCGCTCGGCAAGGCCGCGAGTGGAAAGTTTGAGACTCGCGGCGGTAAGTTATGTGGGAGCTGAACTTTTCGAGAGCGTTGTCCTCGCCTCCTCGCGCACCCCCTCCTCCTGCCCACCTCTCCGGCGCTCCGAAGTTAGGCGTGTAGTTTCTTTATCAACGATTAATGAAGAATGGATTTTTCTCTGCTTTTCTTCCTTCGGAAGGGCATTTTATGGTTTTCCGATGGTGATTTATGGACCGGCTGATGGTCATGCTATATAGTTGACTATGTTCACGTTACTTTATTCCATTTGAATTATGTTCGAAAGCAATGATTATTTAATTAACAAAAATGTTAACGACTTCATCACAAGAAACAAAATCTTGCTTATTGTGTTTTATATAGTTCTCATATGACTTTTATTTTCTCTTAAAGACGCGTGGCGAACATGCTCAGATCGATGTATAGACGGTAAATTTGAAAAAATAAATCGAATAAAATAAAAATTGCAATTTGCGTATGGACGAAACCGTAGCGAACGAAGAAATTTCTGTTATTCATAAGCGAACTTCAAAATATTATTTACCGTTACATTTAAGGATAATTTAGATTTCTCCGCCATCCATGTAATATTTATTTTTTTGGAGTCTTAACGCTGCCCCGTTCAACTAAACATAACCCGACCAACTTCGCGAAACACATCGACTTTTTATATCTTGGGCGCTCGCGAACGATTTTTATCTAACCTCTCGGCAGCGTTCGTTTTCCGATCTCGCGGAATACACATAAAAAGAGATAAAGGCTCTAGGCTCGAAGAGTATGGGAGCAGAGTGGCGGTGGAGGGGGATGAGGATAGGAACGAAGGAGAACAAGAGAGTTAAATTAGTTTCTGCTGCAAAAGCCGCCAGCCCTCCTCCGCCCCTTGGTTTTCAGTGCTAACCCGTATAATTCTAGAGAACGGGCTCCGTCGGGTTTAAAACCTTCTTTCCTATATTTTCCACGTCTCTCCTCCGACCTCAACCCCTCGCCCCACTCCCACTCAGCCCCGCCAACCCATCTATTTGTCACTCTCTTCCGCGTCGCGTTTGACGATCCCTCGCTTTTTCTAACACTCTTCGTTTCCTTTACCGCTGGCCATAACTGCGCGGCGGGCCGCGGCGCCTCTTGCGCAAAAAACTTTTAGTTTGCAATATAACGGGCCGAATGCTTTGAGCGACGGCGGCGGTGGCGGCGGCTCAGCGGTAATAGCATTTTTTTTCTAAGAGATTTTTTTTACGAGAATTTTTTTTTTCAAAGCCCTATAAAAATATGATACGTTTAGCGAAAGGCAGCGCGGATACTTTAGCTAACTTTTTTTTTCTCTCTCGGCCCTCGAATCGACTTTAAAATTTAGACTGCCGAAATTCACGAAAAAATTCCGGGATCCCTCATGGAACTCCAATCAATAGTTACATTATTGACAATGTAGTAATATAATATTTAAAGTGTTTTATTTCTGTTTATGTTTGAAAAAAATAAACGACCATGGCGATAATCCAAGGTTTAGATTGCCTATGACCTTATTTAAGATAATATAGTTTTCGACCTACGCTCGCCATACATAAAAATTTTAAAAATTATCTGATTGTTGAATTTTATTCATCAAAGTTTTCGAATGACAATAGTTGAAATAAGTTGACATGGACTTTAGAGAGGAATGTTACTCATTGCGTCACTTTTATTCGAATGTTGTTGATCGTTCGCACAGTACTTTGAATTACACGAGCTTCGCAATATCATGTTGAAAATATTTATTTTCGGAAACTTGTTGATAAAATAATTATATCAAACTTATTATATCTACTGATTACTTAAATTAATATCCGATATATAATATATAATACATAATATATAAAGTATGGGCGTAATATATAATTTTCCGTTAAAGTTTGTAATTATATTTCTAATAATTACTTCTTGTAATTATATATCATACATTGTTTAATTTGGATCGGAAAGATAGGTACTTAAATAAGTTTAAAAAAAGAGCCTCTGAATATTTATCTCTGCTCGACCTACGTTTCTCAGTTTTTATTCCTTTCAGATTTTTCCTGTCCAGTTTTTCTCTTTACTCTCCGCAATCTCTCCCTCTATCGCCGCTTTGAATCCGCGAATTTGCTTTCTCTCATTCGCTTTTTCCTCGTTCATCGCTTAGTTTAGGTTAAGTTCTTTGCCTTTGATGGTCTTGAATAACACATTCGTAAAAAAAGAGGCAGCCTATTTTATAAGTTAATTACTATCGGACGAAGGTATCGGCCGTGCTCGTTTAATTAATCGAGTCGAGCAAATCGCTGTGCGAAAATACCTGAGAAAGCATGGCTCGGTTGAATGCCTGAATTTATAAGTTTACGTTTTTATGTTTCTGATAAAATCGATCAATGCCGCAAGTATTTTGAAGAATTTCGTTTACCGTACCATCGTTTAATTACGTAAGCCTGGATAAAAGATTTCAACAAGAGAGATGAACTGGTGAGATTTACTTCTTGAAATGTATACTTATGAAGTATCGTGCGATGTTCTGTTTCTCGAAATGCATTAATTACTTTAATGTAATCTAGAAACAAAGGTAACTTTTGAAATGTTTCACTCAGTGTTTCTAAATTGATTTCAATATCTCGCAACAGAAGGGGAGATTGAAATATAATTCTGAAAAGTATTTTTACCACGAATAAGATGTTTAAGACATTTTCTTGTTAATTTTTCAAATTCAGGCTATTTTACGAGGATTGAATAAGTTGTCATTATTTTCTTAATAGTCACCATAACGAACTATCCAGGCATTCCATATCGGGAGCTTCATATGAGAATACGTTCAATTTCCTTAAATATTTAAGCAAGTCGAAACTTTCAAAATTTCCGATTCGTCAAGGTATGGGTTAATTTATGAGCTAAGTTCGCGTGTCAGGCGTCAATACGCGCGAGAATTCGCCGAGGATTATTAAGCGCGACGCGTTAGCGCCCGAATTGTTAGCCGATGTATATTTGGATTTTTATACGAAATTCGGCTGCAGCCACGTGCTAATCGGCGAAACTGCATTGCGTACGTTATGAGAATTCGTATCTGCGGTAGATTAAACATAAACTCACCATGTCTGAATTATCAATTACTTCCTCGTTATTACGTTTGAAGCCACGGTTGAGCGTCGAAGTGAGAATGGGTGCTCTATGCGAATTCGTCGACCCTTCGCACGTGTCGAATATACGAATAAATAAATAAACAATACGAAATTGAATTATCCGGATCATACGATTATACGAATTGAATTAATTGAGCAAGTAAATTGAAGTTATTTATACGTAATAAATGAATGTCGCACTATGTATTAGTAGTAGATGTTGACGATGGGAATAGTCTTGTACGATCTTGTGTAAGAAATGCAATAGATAAAATTAGTCCAATGATACAGGATAGTTTAATATAGAAATAAAAGTACAAAAACATTAAACTTTTCACCCTTTTTCAAGAGGAAAAGGTAACCAATTTGACAATAAAATATTTGAACAATAATAAATTAATTAAATTCAAGAAAATTTACTAGAAAGTAAACGTAGAATTTAAGTAAAAAACAAAACACTAACTCTATTATATTCAATGAGAAGTAAGTATACGAAAGTTAATCGGTTATCTATGCATCTGCTTCTTCGGCTAATCAAATAAACAGATATTAACGGGATTTCCTTGTATCTGTGCATCGTAATAATGGGATTTACGGGATTCTCTTATTCGTTCTATCAGAATGTTATCCCTAAACCAATATATAATCAAATCCATATTCGTTTAGAAAAATAATAGCAACATTACTATTAATTACCATGTATAAGAATCTAATGTCTTACGTTTAATGGTTCATCCAGTTGAAAAATCGTATTGTATCACAATTATATCACAAGTAATGACTCTTAATATTGTTACTTGGTTAAAAATATACATGCATAATACATGAATAGTAAAAGCTAGATAAAATAAAGCTGATTTTAATATTTGTAAGACCAGCAAATAGATCCATTAATATTTGTCACATGACATTATGATTTATATTGTTCAGAATTTTTCATGTGATTATATGCAGTGCCAATCTAAAGACATTACTAATCTAAATGTATTCAAAAACTGCGATGAGAAGATGGCATCTATTTATTTTCGTTCTAAAAGAATTTTCGTTTTCTATATGTTGCTTATTTTTTACACGGTAAATATTAAATAATATCTCATGAACGTTAGCACATCTATTTCTGAGACATTTATTTAACACTGCACTAATTTCAAAACACCTCGGACATAAACATCTCTACTTCTTTTTCTTATAAAAATTCGAGAAAATAATTAGTTTTCAAATTCGCATAAGAACATACCTTCAATTAAAACGAAATATGAAATTTCTGAAGACCCGAGATTTCTTTTCGTTGAATTGTGATGCGTCCCCTGATAAAAATTTAGTACCAGATCTAATTTACAATTTTCGTTTTTTTTTTCGTCCTTTCTTTTGATAAAATATTTATAAGTGTAGAATAAAAAAAAATCCATTAGCCCCTCGCTAAAAGGAAGAAAATTAAATAATTAAACTAAAGGGAAGGGCAAAAAAAAAAATTGTTTTCTCTCACTGCGTCCGCGCGTAATTCCTATGTGACGCGCGCTCGTTACGTGAATATGTATACCATTATGCGCCGGCAGCAGCCACGGCTGAGAAAGGCCGCCGCGGCAAAGAGCAAGGGCGCACGCGGCGCCTCGGTCCCTCTCCCCCACTCCCCCCCCCTCCCCGACCTATTCACCCAACCCCCGCGCCACGGCAAGGATTCCATTATCGTTATATTAACGCGGCGTAACTAGGGCGGCGCGCCCGCGACGGTGACGAAAGTAACGAGCGTAATCGCGAAACGTCCTTTCCTCGTCTCTCGCGGCGGCGGCGGCAGCGCCGGCGACGGCTCCGACGAGCCCCCGCCCAAGGCAAAAGTAGATTCCATTATCGTTGTTATTTGTCGTTGTTAACCGTGGAAGACCCGCGAGGGCAACTCCGCTCTCCTGATTTATTTGAACGCTCGGCAAGGCGCGCGCGAGAGCGCACCGGGCCGCGTGCGTGCGCAGGCCGACTGCGGGGAGACTGCGGGATTAGTTAAACCACTTAAAATGGCTCGAGGGCAGGTGGGGTTGGGGGGGGGGTTGGGGGGATACGACGAGATTCTCCCGCGGTCCGGCGGCCGCGCCGGCGCTGCCGCGATTTTCAGCTCCCGTGCATTTTAATCGCGTTGCGCGCCACCCAAGAGAAAGGGAGCCAACCTAAAAGGGGTCGGACGGGGTCGCGGGAGCGGGAGAGAGAGAGAGAGAGAGAGAGAGAGAGAGAAGATGAGAGGAGCGCGGAGGAGCGGAGCTAGAATTGCTCGGCGGGACAGCTCATGCGCGAAGTTTACGCTGCGGATGAGATCAGCATACGCTCTCCTGCTGAGCGCGGGCTAATCGCGAAAATTCGTATTTCCGCGACTGGGTGCGAAAACTTTCTTCTTTTTTTTTTTTTTTTACCGAGAGGAAAAAGAAAGTGTAAAGCATATGCGGCGCGCGACGTATAATAAATATAGATGTAGGAGGCGCAAAGCTCGGCTTTTATATTGGCCCTTGTGGGTTTTGAAAACGCACATTGTTTCGAATGTATTTAATCACCGTCATCTGGTGATACATTTTGGAATTTCAATTTTCACACTGTCATATACAGATTGAATTTCTAAAACAGATTTGGTAAACGAATCCTTGCACTTTTATTAATATTACTTTCAACTTAGTTAGGCGTTTCTTAATTCGTTCAATTTGAATATCCTGTTTTGTGATTACTGGATGATTCGGTAAAGGCATTCTGCCTCTTACCGGAAATGCACATCATCAACTTTATCTAAAGAGAAGATTAGATCAGTCGAGCGGAAAATACGAAAAATGCAGTCTGACGAGAGATATATAAGAGTTTTCGATGCACTGTGCAATAAAAATACAACAACAAGAGAGTAACTTTTAGATCAATATCTTTCTCTTTCTATTTGAGGTTTAGAGCTCTACCTTTATATTCTTAATGCCATTCCATGGGAGTGCAATGGCAGAATTAATGGTTGTATTTATTGGATATTGTATTACGAATCTGTCGTCTACTCGTATACACAAACATAAATCGCAATATTAGTGTATCAAAAATTTATTGCATTTAATAAGTATACGAATAGTAAAATTTCAGTATATGCGATCAAGACATTTGTTTAACATGACAACGCCTCTTTGTGACAAATTTTAAGAAAATTTATTATTTTAAAGAACCTTTCAAAACTATGCATAAATGGAATAGAAAATATGTTTAACCTGTTTAGGAAAGGATAATTTTAAAGTTTGTTTATATCAAAATTGCGAACATATACTTCCAGAACTATATCACTTGGCGATAAAAGCCGAAGGGGCATTTATACAGATCAACTTAAAAAATCTGACAGCTCGTTCCCGACCGCTGAATTTGAATTCCATTGAAGCAATTTTTATTATGAATTTCTGATACGATAATTACTCTCAACGTAATTTTCAAAGAACCTCTTAAGAATTAACGAACTATTTTTAATCTATTAGTTTATCAAAGATTAATTACCATCTTTGTTTACAAAGTGAATCCGATAATCTTCAAATTCAGCACTGTAATTGATCATTACCATTTTTACGGTAGAAATACATTCCAATATACTACAACATTTAATATTACGCCAGTCTAATGCAACGGAAAATGAACCCGTCCTTGTTACGGCTGCTATACTACAACCACTCCTCTCCCCCCGTAAGTAGCTACAGTGATATATATTTCGAATAATCTCGTCAATGATCCGGCACAGGTGATAAATCTGTAGCAAGGATGGAAAATCGATTGCTACGAAACTTTTACAGACTTAAAATAACGTTACTTCGCATCGGAGCAAGCTTTACTGTATATTTAACTTATGAATTGTTAAACGCGCATGCCTTAAATACCAAGTGATTCCGCTGGATTATCTACATACCTATATTAATATAGCCATGCTTACACACACACACACACAGACGCATACATCTGTGATTGGATTATTTAAGCCTTGCCTAAACAATGTTGCAAAAACCACTTGAGAAAAATACAGCCATTAACTATTATTAAGATTGTAAACTGAGTCCGGTCGGCTCAATTACGGTCTGCGTCGTCATTTTTGGTAATAATTTGCATCTCATATGTTTTCTTAATTGCCTGCTTCTCGATGCTTTTATGTTTCTGCGTGGCGACGATTAATGATTGTTTATTGTTCAGATATACGGAGTTAAAGAGGATTTTGGTTGTCCATAGTAATGCAGAGATTAAGAATTATTGCTTTTCAAACAATTTTTTTAGTCTTTTCACGCTCGTCCATGTAGACAAATCCTTCCGCCTGTGTTAAATAAATTACGACTTCCTCGTTTTAAATAAATCGTATTCTATATATACACGCATCCATACAATAATTCAACGCTGAGATCATTGAATACAACTTCCGTTCCTCCGATACGAGCGCGAATCGAGCAACTTCGAAGCGTATAAGCGAAACGGCTTTAGAGATTACCTTTAATATCTCCAGTCCCCTCCCGCTCCCCGCGTATAAGCGTATACATACCAGTGTAATACAGACCGTGATTAATTCCGCGCGGACCTGCAATTCCAGGCGGGTCGAGGAAACGCTAAAATCGCTACGGCTATATATATATGTATATATGTATATATATATCCCAGCCGTGCACGGATTCCTCCCCCCCCTCCTTCTGCGGCCCGTAAAAATTTCTAAACTCTCGCGCTCTGTATATAGGTATACTGTGCACGTAGAAAAAGAAGAACAGAGAAGCTCGGCGCGCCACGCTCGCGATATATAATTAAAGGAAGCGTGCATTTTAGATGTATATCTAGCGACAGAGCTGGGAGGACGGGGGAGGGACAGGCGGCGGACTGGGGAGGATCGTAACTTCGGTCTATTATCCTCGAACCTGCCCCGCGCCCCGAGCCTCGCCCACGTCGGGCGCTATATCAGCCACCGCGTTATACAGCCCCCTCACCCGCCCCTCCTCGAAACCGTGAACGCTTCCTCTCGTCACCCTCGGCCGGAAACTGTTAGCGCTCGCCCGCTTGCGGGGAAGGGGGGGGGGACTCGATACAAGTGTAGGCACGCGTTGGCCTATACACGTCTATGGGGCGAGAGCGGGCGCGCGCGCGCGCGCACACACACGAGCTTCCTGCCTAGGAGAGAGTGAGAGAGCGACGTAGGGTAGAGGGGGAGAGAGGGGAGCCCGCAGCCACTCGATGTGCATGCGCCGCGATATACGGGCGATCGATCCGCGGGGTCGCCGCGCGAAAGACCGCGAAGGTGGCGACGCGGGTAGTGGCGGGGGGGGGGAGGGGACTGGGGACTACGAACCATAAGCCACTTTCGAGCTGTATGATTTCGCGCTTTGCGTCGGTGATGGAGGGCGAAGCGGGATGGGGGGTGTGGAGTAGGCGCGACGATGAATGACGGTATAATGATACATAGGTATGTATAATGAGGTGCATTGAAAATGTACATCGGGTCCTTTCGTTCGATTCAGATGGGGCTGGGTAATTAAATGGGATTTGAAGTCGTAAGTTGAAATCTAGTATTACTGAGGGGAATGGAGTCGAGGCGATTTAGATCTTGTAGGCGATTGTTGAACTTTTCCTATGGTTATTAATATATTTTCATTTAATTTCAATGAAAAGCAAGAACATGCTTATACGAGAGTAGCTTATTCGTTGGCCCCTATCAGCGGAAAAATCTGATAAAGTTTAAATATTATATTTCCATAGAAAAATGAAAAACTTCGTTTTTCCATCATCAATATTCCCTCCCGAAAGTCAGACTTTGAACGATTGTAAAAATCTTCATCTACGGTCCTCTCAGCGTATTCATTGGATTCGAATCGCTACCCAGATAGAAGTTTTCTTCAAGTTCGAGAACAAATGGAAAGGCGGGGACGTCAAAGCAGGAGAATAGGGAGGATGGCCGAGCAAATCGTATTCAAATTTCGTAGTTTTTCCGATCGACAATGCTTCCTTGTGCACAAGTGCGTTGTTCTGTTGAACGATGGCTCCTTTTTCATTCTAAAGTCCGGACTTTTCTCGTGAATTTTGAGTGTTCAACTAATCAAAAAAATTCAAGTAATATTTGCATATAATTTGTTTCCTGACTTTTTCAACGTAGTCAACTAACAGAAACGCTTCGACTTCCAAAAATTCATTTGCAATTACATATCCGGGATATGCGATTGACTTTGATTTTCTTGACTTTAATCAGCAGCTCGGATATACTGTTTGAACAAGTATTTCATGTACGCTATGTAATAATGAACACATCTGGAAATTCATGGTGAGAAATCAGCGCACAAAATCTGTATTATAAAGATCTTATAATCTCATTTTAGGCAGAGCTTTCGCATCCCTGATCTTTGTTTCCCTTTCATCCGATATGCTCACAGTTTCAGACATCTCACTCGACGTCACTCATATACCACTCAAAAAACTATCATGAACTTTTACGATAATTTCCAATGTTTCTTTTACTCTGAAACGCTGAAACGCTATAGAATAGTTAGGCTTCTGCAAATTCGGATGGATTGCCTTAGACGATTATCTAAAACTAAGAAATTGATAACTGTACGATATTCAAGTTTCTTCATATTAGCGAATAAGAAGCAATGCATATTACCAATAACAATGTAAATTAACTAATTGAAAGAGCAAATTTGGAATTGCTATAGGAATTAATGATATTCATACATAGACAGATAACCTTCAATTTTTCCGAATTGAAGCACCAACTTTGTTAAAAGTCAAGAAATTTCAGATTCCCATCGGAACTGACATCTTTTACGTTAGTCATTTCGAATAAAATACTTGGTGTACAATGTGGAATGTATATATTAAATTACAGAAGCTGCTGATATTGTATTGATAGATTGCAATAAATATTCGAAATAAATAAAAAGTTCTTCGTTACGAAGCAGGCATTTACAAGTAGTGAATGGAAGAAGTGAGATCAAAACAAACTTTAATCACGAACCGAGTCACGATAGAAGTTATGAATGAAATCGCCCTCCGATCTTTTAAATCGAACTGAAGCGAAAGAAGAGTCAGAAAATACAACCCTAATTAATTTCTTCCAAAGAAATGCAGTTCTCCTCGCGGTTTCTATGAAGCAAATAGAACTCAGCGACGCCACGAGAACCGGCGAGCGAATGAATCAATGAATTCCATTGGCATTACCGCGCGGGTCGCTCGGCAAATACAGAAAGAGGAAAATGAAAAAGCGCATCGAATCCGCGCGAAGAGGACGAGCACACACGCGCGCGCGCGCGCGCGCACCCGCATGACAGACTCGCGCGATAGAGGAAAGGGCTGAAACGGGGCGGGGAGGTTAGTGCAGGTTGGATATGAATGCGCGACGAGGAAATACACAGTTCGGATTAGGGTCGAGGGGGCCTCGCGGACACTCGAACGTAGGCGCAGATTGAAATCTAGCCATATACCAATGGATATCCCGCTCGGCCGCTCCTCTCCCGCCCCACCTCCCCCCGCCCCTTCGGCCCTTTGCCATCTCGCGCTTTAACCCCACCACCCGCAGGCCCGTATCCCGCGCTTCAGCGCCCGGTGGGGCTGCCTTTGCGCGCTGCCGGCCTCGCGTCTCTCCGGCGGACGAGCTCCGCCGCGGGATGCACACGGCGCGCGAGGGCGCGCTGCACGCCGAGTGCTTACGCCGACCGGCGTGCACTGGGGATATTGCGATACTCGATGAGATCGGCGATTGCTCCCGCGGCAAAACCGGTACTCAATTGTGCAATATCGACGGATAAACTGTCGCGGGGAGCTGCGCCTCGTGCCGGCGCCCTCCTACGGTTGATGGTCGGATTAGGGGGGGGGGGCGAGAAACCGTAGGTCATTTCTCCATGTCGTTGTGGCTCTGCTCCCTTCGTTTTCCTGACGGACTCTATCGCCTCTGCATACGTATTTTTGTACAATTGTACAGGATTTAAGAGAATATTATATGTTTAAACTTTTAACTTCCCAATCTATTGGGCGTGGGCGATTGAAGCATTCAACTCCGATCTTTCGTAAAGGAATTTATATTTTGTAGATTGATACTATTGATCCATTGGTGTTCAATGATAAAATAATGACCTCCCCCCTCCCTCGCCGTGTCGCCATCGACAACAGAACTCGATTCCCAACCGAAAATTACGATTCTCCTACTTCGTTCTCAGCTTCTGGACATTTCATATTTGCACCCGAAGGCTTTATATTGCTTTGCGTTTTATATCCGCTTGTGATTTGGACAGTTGTTAGGGCTTGTAGTTGGCCAGCGAGATCGTGTGGCGATGGTACAACTGATGCGTGGAAATCGACTGTGACACGGTCTCCGCAGATGCTCTTCGACGACACGCGCGCCCGGGGATTGTCATTCCGGTAAGAGCTATCCCCATGACTACGAAGTTGGATCAGCAGCGCAGAACAGGTGCATCAGCGGAGTACACCATCCCCTGCGACCCCCATCTTACTGCTCGTGCAGCACACCGTCGATTAGGGTCAATGTGTTTGGGCGAGGGTGTGCGCGAAGATGCTGTTTCACGTATAGTATCACGAGCGCCACCATTCCTGTTCTGTTATAATTTGCCGTTTTTCCTCCAGTCACGAAGTCGAGGTTTTTTTTTTTTTTTGATAAATCGTGGGGTTTCAGTGAATATTAATATTTAGTATTCATCACTGACCAATGGTTCTTTATTAAGTTCGATCAAACACGTTTGTTCTCACCTTATTTGAGTTTTCTTTTCAACATAATTGAACAATGTTAAAGTCTAGTAAACCACCTATCGCCTAAACAAAAATTTTAATAATAATCCGGTAATATGATACAAGTTTAATGATACGAGGCTTTAAATAAATAAATTGTTATTCGCTAGGAATTCAGTTAAGCTTTTCAATTAGGAAACCAAATTGTTCTGTCCTCTCCGTTATCATATGTCCAATTTATAGGAAGAAGAAGAAGAAAAAAATCAAAGCAAAAGTAAATTAATCGGAAAATAGGAGCACGACACTAGCCTTAGGGACATGTAACTCGGCCGGGATTACGCGCGCCGGTTAGAAAATCGTGACAACAACGACAACAGCAGCGAGAACAGCAGCGTGGAAAAAAAAATAAGCAAAAAGGAAAAAAATTTGAAAAGAGAAAGTTTAATAGAGGGTAAGCAAGGTACTCTCGAACGACAGGAACACGCCGCGCTCGCGTCTTAGCTCGTACTTTCTCGTTTAAATCTCGTTTATGGCAAACACATTATTCTCGAGCCCGTGCGCCGTAATGCATGTAAATACTCAGACACAGGGCCGGGCCGCTACGCCCGTACTCCGCGCTTTGTTGCTTGCGCGAGAATCCGCACACATGTAGTATATATGTATAGTATATATATATATATATATATATATATATATATATAATATGTAAACACGGCTAAACCGAGGAGAGAAATAGGGCTAATGTACAAAGAGGAACGTTTCAGAATCTCTGCCGGTATAATAAAAGGGCGTGCCTCTGGCCCTATCTCTCTTAAACTCGTCTTGCTGCGCAAGGGTGGCCGCGTACATGTGCACACTTATATATGTAACCCGCTCTCGCGCATGTAAGTCTCGGGAATAACGTGGGGATGGTCGGTCGGCGGAGGAATGTATGTGTGTGTGTGTGTGTGTGTGTGTGCAGAAAAGCGCTTATAATTGCGTAATGCCGCGAGCAGCTCATTGCGAAAACTTTGGCTATTATTAAATGCAACGCATTCGGCGAAACAAAGATAAAAAAGTGCGAGAGAGAGAGAGAGAGAGAGAGAGAGAGAGGGAGGGAGTTAGGCCGGTCTAAAAATTCATTGCGTGTTTTCTGCTCTTGTTTCTTCTTTATCCGCGTGTATGTATGTTTATAATTACGCTGAACTTTATGGCTCAAATTTACCGCAATTACAGCGGCTGCTAAAGAAAAGAGAGGCAAAAAAAAAATGAACGAGCGAAATTCGCGAAATGGTCGGGCGCAAAATTGCTCGGCCGGCGGGCATTTGCGTATCGCATGAAAGCGCCCGTTACGGGGCTGGAATTAAGACAGATCGTAAATTTTCGGAATTCCCGCAGATTTGTTCCAGATTCATCGAACTGTTAATGCACGAGATTTAGTTCATCGAGCAAAATCTGATATATATTCATAACGTTAAAGTTTCTTTTGCTTTTATGATATAACCGCATCGAAGACCTCTACTTCGTAGAGCTATGGAAATAAATACTTGCGCGGAACGTTAATCTGTTATGCAAAATAATTTAAATCATAAAAGAATAGAAGAATAAGTTTGAGAATACTAAGTGGTCTTGGAAAAGACAAATGGTGTACGAGTGTAAGTTGTAGGAATTAAATTGAAAAATTTATAATCCAATTATTCAATAATTATATACATTTTAAACCTGAAGATAATATTACATCATATTTAAATACTGAAACATTACCATCCAAGTTTGAACGTATAATGAAACATGTTCTATCTGAGATTTGAAAGAAAAGAATCGTATATTCAAATTTAAATGCTTTTTTTTAAGATGTTTTCTTTCGGAAAAATGGACCCTGACTAAGTCACTTAGTATTTTCAATTGAAACCAATATTTCAATTAAAATCCTATTTCACATCTTTTCCTTAAGAACAAAAAAGGAATTTTCGAATCCACATTGATTCGAAATCTGAGTTGAATACAGCGTTACTCCCAGTTACCGATATATATATATATATATATATATATATATATATATATATATATATCCATGATTTCGAAAATAATCGCCCCATCTATAAATGCGCGGTTACCGCATAGTTTTCCAGGCCACATTGCGGCGTAATAAACAAAGCTCGGCGCTCGGGCGAAGGTCGTTTGTTGATCCGCTCGTCCATCGGCGAAACATTGACAAAACCATATTTACGGCCTTATGGCAATTACAAGACGGCAGCGTCAAAGAGGAGATGATCGGGCCAAAACCCGCGTAAAATCCCTTTGTTTACGGCCGCGATGGGAGCGGGATCTCTTGCCGCCGGTGGCGGCATGTATGTCGAACACGCGTGCGCCGCCCTTCCGACCCCCCCCCCCCATCCACCCGCGCGCTTTACGTTTTACGGCCCGGACTGCCTGCAAGCCTGACAAAGCTCGTGTACGGCGAGGCGCGGTCTCCCCGGAGGCCTCGACGGGCACGCGGGTCAGCGCTCCGCTGCCTCCTCCCCTAACTTCTCTCTCTCTCTCTCTCTCTCTCTCTAGGGATGAGTCCAATGATATTGTTTAAAGGATGTCCCAGAGAACTCTTGCGAACTTTATTCTTTTCCATTAGATCGACTGCAGAGGCACGTCCATTGAGATTATTCTCGATTTTACCTGTTACGTCTAATCCAGGCATCCGCAAAAGAAGCGAGTATATATATATATATATATATATATATATATATATATATATATATGAGGCGTTCTTAATTATTGCCAAGTTCTAAATTTGGCAGATATGCATCTCGGATTACATATACAAAAGTTCAACAGCTTTTCCTTATGGAAACGGAGGGGAGAAACTTTTTAATCATTTTTTTAGATTTAATTAGTGTCATAATTTCATTACATTTAAGAGCTGATTCGAATAGAATGTTTGAATAAACATTCTTTAAATATACTGACACTCGACGCTTTGAATTAATGGAATATTTTTGATGAAATGAAAAGGATTGTCGAAGCTTTGAATTGTAATCACTATTTAGTCTTCTAAAATGTTTAAATACTATTTATTAAATTAGAAGGTTAGAAAAAACATTAATGCAATGCAAAGAACTTTTCGAAATTTCAGTAAAATAATTCACCTGCTGCAATTCAAAGTTTTCTTCTTATTTTTTTTTTTTTTTTGCATTCTACCCAGATAGTTTATTATTCGCTGAGCAAGATGAGAACAAGGTAAAATTGCATTGAAAAGTCGAATAAAAAAATGTTGAAGATTTAAATTACTGCAATTCTTTCGATATCGTAAGTATAGACTGAGCGGCACGATGACAAAATTGATGACGATGAAAGAAAGTCCAGAGTAAAAGTGCCAAGGTAAAAGTTGCTGCTGAAAAATAAAGTGTAGTCAAGAAGAATTTCTTATATGCTCCTATACGTGCTGTTTATTTTTCTAAGATCATTATGTATTTGTTATTATTATTGTTGTTATTATTATAATATATAGAATGATGATTATTATTTAAGAAAATTATATATTTATTGTAAAATCACTATTTATTTGCAATATATGTGGTGGTTTATCGGAAAGTGATAAATTGTACGTAAACAAAGAATATTGTTTAAATATTGTTCAAAGCCTATTGTTTTATCCATGCGAAAAAAAAATGGAAAAACGACGGGATTATACATAATACTGCGATAAAGCTCCGTATAAGCAAACACGTGTGTATCGAACTGAACATTACTGCCGTTAATAAATCAATATTCGCAACACCATTTTTATTGTAAAAAAAAAAAACTCATCTTAAATTCATATTCAATTATGCTATATCTGTATCGCGGACGAATGAAAAGCTCCAGTTCGATCGTTGAACTGTCCGTACGAAAATAGTAACGCGATTCGTGCCGAGCCCGCAGACGAAATCGAATTTGAATAATAAAACGCCTAGCGAGAGCTCGTATAACTCGGGAACGACTCGCCAATAACCAGTATGAGTTATCCGGGAGGATATAAGAAACCCCCGCCCCTCCCCCACCCAGTCACCCCGCAATAAAAGGCATTACAAAGGCGCGCGAGCGAAAACGAATCGAATTATTCCAAGTGTAACGGACGCGCACCCCCGTACACGTGTATCCCGCGCACGTGTCACGTTTATTATACGACGCGCGACGCGACACCTACGCCTGTGTACGGGAGGTTTTACATTCGCGGGACAGGTCCGCGCGCAGGAATCGCGTACGTACGCAAATGTATATATATATATATATATATATATATATATATATATATATATATATATATAGCCACATGGTAACAGGATAAACGAAACGGCGAATTGGCGAGCGCTCTGCATTTGTATTCATAGAAAACTGGCCGAACTACACCTGCTTCTTCCCTCTGCGCTCTGCTCCTCTTCTCTCTCTCTCTCTCTCTCTCTCTTTTTTATTGTACATAAAAGATATCGAGCAGGAAACGAGGCTTCTTAAGAGGACGTCGCAGGTATACTTGGTATACCTGGCAAAATCGATGAGTTTCTCAGGGGCGCAGGACGGAGGACAGGACTAAAGAAAATTGGCATTGTTTATTTGCGGCCTCGCGCAATCGGTTTCTTTCGTTTTGGGTGGGGTCCTAATAACCGGATTCTCCCGTAATTGGAAGGAGCGAAAATGAATTGCTCTGTTTTTTTTCCTCCCCCATTGAGCTTAATTTATAAAGCGGTTTGACAATGAATAATTTTAATAGTACGGCTGCCACTTAGATAATATGTTATTGGATCATTATCGATGTTTCAGAGAATTCTCTATGATCTTTTTTCATTCTGTTTGTATTTCTTAATGTCTTTTATTATTGTTATTATTATTTAAAATTTAAAATCAAACCAATCTACTGTTATAACACTGGCTGTGTATAAATGTCATGGCAGTTTGAAATTATTTTCATAATAAAAATGTAAAAGAACACATCAATCGAAAGCTAAAATTAATAACATAATTCGAATTTATACTTAGAATTAGCCTTTGCATAAAAGCTTCTCAGCAGGACTATTTAATTAGAAAGAAGGCCAGAGTATTCGATTTTGTTTTCGGTTGCACGCCAAACTACCGTCCCGAATCGAGGGTTAGATAAGTGAATCTCGAAGGCTTTTTATTGAAGGTGGAATAGGGAGGAGGGGGAGTGGAGAATTCAAGGAGCGGCTGGTTTCGATCTTTCACCTTTTTTCCTTTTGGGCCTGGGGCATTTGAAATATTTACGACTTCCGAGTGTCTACCACGCGAAGAAAGTCTTGTCGAGATAACGGCGAATGCGCTAAGGAGAAACGATTTCCGCATATCTTGCTAAAATAAAATAAAAAGATAGCGAAATGAAATTGCGGCAGTTCTTCAAACTGAGGAGCTGCTTTATTTTTTTTTTCTGTTGAAGAAATATAGTATGAAAAAATGGACTTGGCAATCATTATTAATCATTTGCACGCCGAGCATAGTTGAGATTAGAAAATTAGCGTATAATTCACATCCACTATACTTTTCCACGCTTATTCTTTAACGGAGATGATTTTTCTGCCAAATTCTCGAATCCGTCTTTTATCAGGGACTGCGATATATTATTTTTTCTCATATAAATGCAAACGCTTCCTCAAAACCCCGCTTCGGACTCCCGTGACGTCATAAAAGCAGCTTAGGAAAATTCCGACCGAGGCGAGCAGTTCAATGAGGCGCGACGTTTGGGAAGGTAGACGCTGGAGGCGAGGGGCGAAGATCGAATACCAAGTGCCCCGCGCGTATCGCATTAAATACGGGGAAGCTACTTCGGGCATTAATACGAGGCGGCCGTGGACGTGGGTGGGAGGAGGCGAACCGCCGAGCCAGATTTTGCTTTATTGATAGGGCGTCGCTGGCCAAGTCGACGAAAGGCGAGAGATGGGCGGCAAGGGGGAAGGGGGGAGGGAGAAGAAAAAAGAAGAATTTGCCATTCAAATCGCGCGGAGGAGCGCGCGCAGAAGGGGCGGAGTTCCGTGACCGATTAAGCTAATGGGCCGCGAGGCGAACCGGCCATTTGCATGATAATTCACTTTCTGGCCCCGGCGGAAGTTCGCGAAACACAAAAATGTGGCTCCGCGTAGTTTTCAACGAACGGGGCGTGGAGGCGGGCGAGACGCCGTCGTCGCCGCAGCCGCGCCGCCTGCCAACTTCCAGAAAAAATGGCCGATCTCTGCGGTGCTCTTTTTTTTAACCACCCCCCTCCCCGCTTTCTCGCTTCTTCCGTTGCCGCCTCGGCAAGGGGGGCTGGGAAATGCCTCTGGCTTCTTTTTTAACCCTCTAATTAATTACCCTTGGAAGAGATATCGGTGCGAAAACATTGCCGGGATGGCCCTGTGGATCTGGCGTTTGCATTAGCTAAGCGCACATTCTCACCACTGGTGAGTGATGGCAGTGTATCGAGTAAATCTCACTAATAAAGATAAATAAAGAAGAAGAACATGAAAAATAAGATGAAGATGAAGAAAAAGATGAGACTGAAGAAGAAGCTGAAGAAAAATAAAATGATGAAAAAGAAGTAGGTCGACTCAAAGTCAAAATTTCATACTATTGTAATGGTTAATTTGAATTGATTGGCTTGAGTTTCGCAAACAAGGAAAGAAACAATTTTACAATACATAAATGTAATTATTTTATTACATATTAAATTAACTTATTAGCTACTGTGCACTAGTTTTGAGCTATACTGAAGACAAAGTAATTTTGACAGAAATGCTCGTGATAAATTGTTGTTGATACCTTTTCTTGAGAAGCATAAAGCAACCGAAAGGAAGTAAAGTTGGTCTGTGCGTTCTGTATGAGGATTCATTGTTGCCTCGGTGCTCGGCCGCGCCTCAAACAGACGACCAATCGCGAAAAAGAGATCCCGGCGAATGAAAGAAGCGGCAAATTCGCGCGTCAGTGACTCCAACGACGTAGAAAAAGAAGGATCAAAAGAAAACAGACAAAACATACAGGTGGCAAGAAAAAGGAGTACAACATCGGGCTAGGGGCGGGCGTCGAGAAGTGACATCCCGGCACTGGAATAGAAAACTAAGGGTAAGAAGAAGCGCGACTCGAAACCCTGTACAATTGCCAATTCTCAGACAAGCGCGAAAAGGAAATCCTGAGGGTAACACTAGTAGAAGAAAGACGAGGCGGAGACGAAGCAAAAGAAAAAGAAGACGAAGAAGAAGAAGAAAGTGCCGCTGATTCCTTTGATATGGCGAGCTATTGTCGGAGGGGGCACGAGCGAGTATGTATCCATCAACACCGCGCGGGGGTGGCGAAACGTGAAGACGAGAACCTAGATTTTTCTTTTATATCTACTTTATACTCATTCTCTTGCCGACATTGACATTCGGACGAGCGAAATGCTGGATATTTGTACGTTACGAATACTTTTTAGTAATATTATATGTAATATATTTCACAATACATTTCATCGTTGAAACGATTTGAGATTGAAGAAGAGCATCTATTTCAATTTCCTTACACCACTGCTATACCGAGATCTTCAATTTATATATATATATATATATATATATATATATATATATATATATATATATATTATATATATATTTTTTTTTCTCTTTCTATTCCACGTTCAAAAAAATTTTAACAATTAAGAAGGGAAACCCAATTACTCTCAGGCATTCAAAACTAAATGTCTGATCTTATACAAATAATAGGCCTATACTACAATATTAGACTCATTCGGTGCATACATATTTAATAGTATTTGATAAAACTTACGTGGACATTGTGTTATTAGTAAAATTCGGGAATCTGTCTATCGATCTAGATGGAATGCTACCTTTCTCAAAAAATTTATTAAAATTTAATTTACATTATTCCTTTCAGGATTTCCTTTGTGTATATATTAGTAGATAAATATATTAAACTGTTAGAAAATTCTTTCATTATCAAACTTTAAAGCTTACAGATGTATTTAAAAATAAATAACCCTAGATATAATTAAGAAATTCAAAACAGTTAATCATAATTTTAAAAATCAAAATTTGTTTTTCCAGTTTTAAAGAGATAAAAACGTAATATTTGATACAATGTCAATATCGTGTATTTCAGTTTATATACATTTTTTAATACCTTATTTCTCCGTGTTGACACTTTCTAAGCAGCAGGACCTGTAAATTTTCTCCGACAAATTAGCGGCAATTTTCAGCATTTATATCTACTTCGAGCCGAGCGTTACCGCCAATTAACCACGGTAAATCAAACGTAAGCTCGCGCGATTCTCGTCTTCGGGAGAATAAAACGCGCGCTTTTAAAACGATCGCGGAAAATAACCACATTTCACATTTAGTCAGCAACGCGGCAGTCATAAAATCCTCCGACCGTGGCTAAGCACATGAATAATGCCCAGTAACAGCAAATAAAAGTATTTCACCGGCAAATGCCGCCCGCAGCGGGTTCCTAATTCTTCCGAGCTTGCCTCTCCCCCTCCCTCCGCCACGACCCATCCACCGTCCCGGTCGAGCGGTTGCGAGTAAATGGCGACGCGCGTAAGGGAGAGAGAGAGAGAGGGGGTAGAGGGAGAGGGAGGGGGTGGTGAAGAAGGCACCCGCTTGAAGTGGCGCACCCAAGACGACCGAGTGGATGAAATAGGGGTGAAGGGAGAGAGGCCGGAGGACTTGAGTAGTCCGGCGAAGGAGGCGTATCGACTCCTCAACGCGTGTGCGCTCGTGCGCGCGCGCTCCCTAGTGTGTGGGCGCGTGTGTCCGCGGTCGCGGACGCGCCTCCACGCCAAGTCTCCTTCGATATTCCGAGAGGGGCGCGCGCGCGCGCGCGCGGTCGAATATATATATATATACGTGGGAATCGATTCGAGAAGCAGGAAAATAAGCCCCGGGACCATTGAATTTCAAGGCTCGGCAACGTCAATTTCGAGTCAATGGAGGAGGAGTAGGAAAATCCCTTATACAGCGATTGGATATCAATTTTTTCTGTCCTTTTTTTTCGCTCTCTCCTTCTCCCAGACTGCATCCAGAAGCCTCGTACACGCGCCTATATGAGTATACATACTTGTCAAAGAGATTTTCAGAAGGGAACAACCGTTTCGCGCGCGACTGTGAATGGCAGCCAAACTCCTCCATCCTCCCGCTTTCTTCGATACGGATTCGCTCTCGGCATTTTTCTGCATACGCACCGGCCTGGTACGGTTTATCGCAAAATAAAAGTTTTTGTACATATATTCATAAACATATACTATATTCCATCGCCAATCGCCGAACCTTTTTTATTTCGAACGATTCGATTCTGTTTCATTGCACCTGTGCTCAGATCACCCCCCCCCCTCCATCACCCTGTTTTTTTCGCGTCGATTTTCCGCGACTAGTCGAGCGACGTGAGAAGGCTGCTTATTTTACATTTGAATGGAATGATATTTCGAATGCGTGCATGTATATATATATATATATATAGGCTCTTATTCGGGCAAGAGCGTTGCCGACATATAGTTTTTACGAACGACTCTTTTATACGATCGAGCGCAATTGCAAACGATTCTGTTTTAACGAGAATGGCTGTAATGATGACTTCATTCGTTGCTCGCATATGGAACATTTTTTTTTTATTATTATTTAGTTATTTACTAAAATGTACTTTTTTAAATGTTGTTTAAAATTCTGTCTATAAATACGAAATAGCTAATTTTGCGATCATTTACACCTGGACATGAAAAAAAAACATTTGTTTCAACCATTCCTATCTTAATTTAATTAAACATCATTTAAAAATCGATAGTAATAATTACTTCTTTTGTTTTATTTTACCGATTTAAAAGATTACAATATCAAGTCATCATAAATAAAGTTGATGAAACGAACATGTTATTTATCTAAATGAAATAATTTTCCTCCATCTGGTAAAGCAAATGCTTGATTATTATCAAACATTTAAATCAAGATATTATATATATATATGTGTGTGAATTTAAGAATTGTTGTAATCAATATTATACGTTTTTACTGTCGTTTCTCTTTATTCTTTATTCGCTCATCTAATTGTAATTTACTATTAAAATGTATATTGTTCATGAAGTTGTTTTATATATGATGAGCTTTTTATGCAGATAATGAATTCAGAACAGATGTTGAAATAAAGCAGGACGGAATAGCAGAGACTGACTTACAGAAATAATAATTTTATGCTGTAAGAACATATCTAATAGTTTAATAGTTTTTTGCACGTTCTCGTATTATTCTAAACATTTGGCTAAGCGCCGAAGAAATGCTGAAAACAGCGACAACAACAACAACAACACTGTAATTTTTCTCCCGAACGCGTACAATATATAAAAAGTGCCTCGGATACTTTAATGGGGGGGGGGGTAACATCGACGTGGAGCAAATAGCCGGGCAAATCCCTTCCTGGACAGTCGAAAAATATCGCGGAAGATATCGAAAAATAAGGCAACGTATTGCCGGCATTATTGGACGAAACTGACCTCGAATGATAAAAGAGGGTTGGGAACGGGCTATAAAAATTTACTGGAAGAGTTGCTTTACGTATTGTGACTGATGATATGAGCTCGATCGCCCCGATATGCCAGATACAACCCATAAGTTAAATCAAAAAGGAAAAAGAAAGAAAGAAACATTCAATGGCATTCTGTATTTTTCACAGAGCCCAAAAAAAAACAACGTTCCTGACTTGAGTAATGGCTGGTCGCTGACTAGATTTCGTTAGAAAAGATCCAAAGTATATCAATACTTCCTTTCCTTACTTTGAAACGAAAACAATTGCTCTTGTAAATGGACTTGTAATTAGAGAATTGTAAGAGCTGAGATCATTCAGGATGAATTTCTTTCTTTTTATAATCTAGCAATACTTTATATCACTAATTTCTCATACGTTTAAGAATCCATACAATATAGTCTGCCGATTTAGACCTTCCCTATTATTTATAAGAACTGACGCTTCTGTTGTGTGATCTTTAAATAATTTTCATTTAAATACTCATTTGGATCAGATAATTTCCCGACTCGATCAAATTGTCATCGGCAGATATATTCAATCGTGCATCAAATTATCGAATGAAACAATGGTGGCAATCTTTGCCAACCGATGTTTAGTCTCGTTAAAGTATTGATAGCTTTAAACATGTTCATTCTAAGCCAGTCTGGATCGGGACCAGTATTGATTTTCGATTTGGTATGGCATTTTATTTATTCCCTGGATGTGGTATCTTTTATAACGCACTTTATTTACTGCAGTTTGCAATTTTAATGTAATTGAAGCTATTTTTCTTATAATAAATGGATGTTAAATTGATAAATATGTTCTATTACGTCTATTTTCTTATTAGTGCGCGTTTTTTTTTTTGTGAAATTCCTTTCGTCCATATATTTTGAAAAATACAACAAAGCAATGAAGTTCCATTAGTGATCTACTTATATAAATTAATAACTGCTATTTAATGGAATCGACGAGGGAATATTTATCGATGATTAGTGTAATATTACATAAACTAAATATGATTCGTACACTTCGTGACATAAAATCTCCTGTAACTGTTCCATCTATATTTTACCATTTAACTCGAACACAAATCCTCCCACATTTTGTTTCGAATAAAAAAAAAACATTCAATATAAGTCCGATTACGCGCTGAAATTCTAGTCAACGACGTAAATAAGCATCAAGTGCTACGTGCCAGACTCTTTCAGCTTTAGCCCATTGTACTACTGCGGACGACTAAAGAAATATTTTCGAGGGAGATTTGTCTCGTTTATCGGAAAAGACGCTTAATGGGTTGCAATCACGATTAATTGCCGAAAGAAGAGCGTACAAAAGAAACGAGCCGTATCCCATTGTTTCGCCCCTGCGTCGCGCTGTATATACAGCTCGTTAGAGAATTACCGTTCCTCATTCGCGCATTCTCGCCGAGGAGGTGAAAGCGAAGGAGGGAAACCAACTCGCTCGGGCTGCGGCCCCTCCCCCCCCGCGTCGCTCGGTCCGCGAGCACAAAGGCGAGAGCCCGGGGAAGACAAAAGGGGCGCAGGGCTCAAGGGAGCCGAAAGGTTTGAAAATGACAGTCAAATTCAAAAGCGTCCGGCGAAACGTTCGGACACTTGAGTCTTTTTTTTTTTTTTTTTTTTTTCGGCGCAGGCTGCAGCGAGGGGCCGTCCCCTGGCCACCTCGAGCCCCGGCCCGACCTCCCTCCTCCGACGGTCGCCTAATAAAAGCGCGCGGCATTCGATTCGCGCCACAAAGTAGCCCGCAAACGGGGAAACTGCCAGCGACACGGTCCTTGCGCAGTCCAATTGTCGGACTCTTCTGACTCCTGCTCTCCCATCTCCCATTCTCTCCCCCTCCCTCCCTCACTACCTCTTTCATCCGCTCTGGTTTATATTCTGTTTATTCGGCAAAAGGGGCGCCTCCTTCCCCTCGCTCTAGCTGAAGATTCATTTGAAATCATCTCGGCTTCTCGGCGTTCGCGTGCGCTTTTTCTCTTCTGGCGCTTTTAAAAAAAAATAATAATTTTTTTTTCTTCCTTTTCTGATCCTTCTCCCCACACCCTCCTCTTTGCCCGCTTTGACGCGTTTTGCAATTCGAAACTTTTAAGTTGGAAAGTGAAAAAAAAAACATACAGCAAAGTGCTTTATTCTGAAAAAAATCTTTCGCTTCTATATACTATATACATACGTACATACATATATACGTATATACATATGTATATATATATATATATATATATATATATATATATATATATATATATATTTATGTAATTGGCCTTTCATTTTGTTAAGAGGTTGTCTAAAATTTTTCTTCGCACTTGCTGATGCGCAGATCAGAATTTTTTTTTATTTTAGTATTTTCATAGCAAAGACCAAGTGTGTCATTTCTGTATAAGCCGGAATAATATTATTTACTACGGTTTTATGAAAATTTTATTGATCTCGGTATAAAGTTCAAAATTTAAGGTTATTTTTTATTACATCCATTTCTACTTTGTAATCGTTTTATAATTTTTTTTAAATTTCCAACCATATTATTGTCATGTGAAATAATTATATATAGTTTTAATAAAAAATTGGCATCGCTTTTATATTTGAAAATTAATTTGAATTCGACTACTTTGTTCAGAGACAATTCTAATATATTCGTACCAATTTATTACATCGAAAGTTCAAAGCTGTGAAGAAAACTTTTAACATAGTACATAATTTTAAACTTAATTAATATTAAAACTAATATTAGAATAAAATAGCTTAAGCAGATTTATTTAAAAATAGTTAATAGTTAAATATCTTAATGAAAAGTAATTAGAAATGAAAGTTAAGTGAACAATAAATTATTTTGTAATTGAAACAATCAACAAAAATTACACATATATCTCGTTTAGTTCAAATAAAATTTTTAATGTTGTATTCGTCTAACACTTTTTATAAAATATAATTGAGTACATTATAATAAAACATTAAGATAATAGACTCGTTGGAACTTTTATTTACAGCGATTTTGAATATAATATTTACCAAAATCTCTGTTTTTCTTTTGGTAAAAAATACAGAACGTTTTATTCCCGCAAATATTTAACAGAAACATTTTCAATATAAAAATTATATTTACCTTATGGTATTTATTTTTTTTTTACAATATTCAATATCGTCCTTTGCTAACGGAATTTCAAAAGTATAAGCAGAAGCTGTTTGATCACTGAAAATTTATACCAACAATTCGCAAATCCCGACGTATATTAGCATGAGGAATTTGCATCGATCTGCTGCAGAATAGGATGACGAAGGATAGATTGAGAAAAAAATGATAGAGAGAGGGAGGTGCTGTATATAAAAGTAGGGCCTCGTAAATGGCTAAACTGCCTCGTCCTCGGTACGTGGGCGTCGAGTCAATCCAATCAATTGACCCAGAACGATCCGCGTGTATATATGCGTGTCTGTATGTCTGTATATGCGTGTCTGTTGGTGTGCGGCTGCGATTGGGCGTGGGAACTATTTCCATTTACCGCGTCACGAAACGCACCCCCACTCCTCGCTGCGACATAATACCGCAACAGACGAACCGGAAATTAATGTGTAAGCTTGCTAATTGCTAATTAAAAACACTGTACAGCAACCTGTCCAGTATACATATATACATATCCATCTCTCGTGTCGGGCGCTCTATCTATTTTATACTTTCTCTCACTCAACATTTCTTTCTCTGCCTCTCCCTGTCTGGATATTTACGTTTACGCGCATACACGCGCCTATACACGCACACACACATGCAAGCGCGATGCTAAAATTCATACGAAGGACAGCACGACGAAAAGCGCGTACCGCGCGCTGTCTTTTATCGACGACCACCCTAGCACGAGCATCGCGCTTTCCCTCCTTTTTGTTTTTTTTTTGTTTTTTTTTTTTTTTTTTTTGTTTTTTTTTCTGTTTTTTAAGCCTCTCTTGATGCGCTGCCGGCTCGGCTGTACGGCGGCGCGGCTGGGTAGGGAGGATGGGCGACGGGTTGATTTGCATGTTTTTCTCTTTTGCGTCAAAGCGAAACGCGCGCCCCGTGCTGTGCGCCCCGAACGCGTATACGGCGGGAATAAGCTAAAACAGACACTGCCGCGCAGCGAGGGAAAAATAAATACGAACCCGCTGTATGTATCGTTGGGAGATATATAGTTTAATCTTTTTACTTTATTTTATTTTTATTTTCTTTTTTTTGTGGAGCATTTGAAATTTTAAATTATCAATTTATCATGTATTTTGCTTGTCTTCTTAATAGAGTGAAAAAAAAAAAAAGAAATTAACGGTGGTAAAATAGAAGATCTTCAATGGCAGTTTCATAGTTTCAAAAGATAGAAAAAGTGGGCTTTTGACATATTTAAATGAAAGGCTTTACTTTTGTTATCAATTATTTATGATCTTAAACGAAGAAATTTAAAGCAAAACAAGATTATGAAATTATTCAAGGAAAACTTCAAACCACGGAAAGAATCTTTTAAATCTGTTCTTTTGCCCATAAAAAATACAATTTTAGAGCTTACGTTTTTCTGCGGAAAAATTTTCGTCGAAACTTTTTGAAAAGTTTGATCCATTAAACTGTGCGAAACTTATAAAGGAAAAACGAATGATAATCGACAAGGCGAAATTGATCGATAGCATTAAAGAATTATATTTTCACCGATACATTTCTTTCAAAATAATAAAAGCAGTAGATTTTTTTATATTATATATGATTTTATTTAGTGAAAAAATTTTCTTTTTTAAACAGCTGTTTATAATTTTTCATTTATCAAACTTACGTACTATAATTGTATAAAACGATAGTGATTTCACAAAGTAAACAACGCGCTGCATGTGTGTGTATACTTTGAGTATTACTTTTTGCGTGTGCATCGCTGTAGCAAAAGTCCGGTACATTTACTGAGCATGCACGGTGAATAAACATGTTGAAAATGAAAAGTATTAAAGGTAATAAAAGTAGATGTAAACGATGCATTTTAACGCGTGGAATTTTGTCTTTCTCTTTTGATAAAATTAATTTTTAATAATCGTTATATTCACTGAAAATTACAAAAAGCAAAATTTTTATCGTAATGTTGATCATAAATAACAATAAATAGTCCATTATTTAGTACAGTAATGATCATACTTGATTAAGGACTTATCATTTATTACTTATAAATATATCTGTAAATGGAATTCAATAATAAATTTTGAACAAAATATCGATCTTTCTCAAAAGTTTTGCCAAATTCTACTTATTTCTATTTAAGTTGAGCAAAGTTTGATTTCGACGCAAACTTTTGAAAAAGTTCCTTCCACCGTTTTACGAGACTGACCTTTTTTAGAATGTCCCTTAACTATTTTTTAATGCGCGTTGCAATTCGCGAAACATGAGTAACACGAAGAATTCTTATTAATTAAATACTATTTATGAAACTATACTTTCCTTTATGTGGCATAATTAAATTGTCCGAAGCATATTTCCGGCTCGGAATTTTCGATTCGTCTCCGACGTAATTACTTTCCGCTGTACTGGGCAATATAATTAATTTATCATATAAAGTTTATTTTTTTTTATTATTTTAAGCTAATATAATAAATTATCATTAAATAGTTAGAATAGCTATTGCCATATGATTTGCCATTCATAAACTAGCTTTATGATATAGCACTGAATTTTGTCATGCCAATTTTTTCTTTCATTTGAATGAGCTCCCAAGGTATATTTATTTTAGAAATATCGAATATCGCGGTTCATCGCCTACATACATTAACTCAAGTGGGTGGAACTAAGGTTTGGAGCACATTTTTTTTTTGAAGATCAGATCCCCTTCACTTCGATCCCCCTCGCTTCCTTTATAAAAGTAGCCTGCGTATAAATTATCCCACACACGAAACTTAATTTCATTGAACTTCAGTTCTTGACATTCAGTGCTCTCTCAGATAGAATAGAATCTTTATACAAAGTCGATGAAAAATCACAATATTAGTAAGAGTAACGTGAGTCTTCGCCAACAATTGTTAGACCGACACGCTTATTATACACTCGAAACGGAGGGTCCTAGAAATACAATTATCGGCGCTCCTCAAATTGAGTCGAGTAAGAAACGCCGAGGAGACGGCTGCCGTTGAGTTTCTCTCATTGGCCGAAAATTTGCAAATAGCACCCTATCTCTGGCCGATATCTCCGCGCTTCGATCTTTCGATAAAATAACAATTTCCAGGGGATAAAATCGAAATCTGTCGGTACGTTCAATTTCTTACGTAATTCTATTATCAAATTGCCAATTGCTATTACCCTGGGGAGGGGCCCTGGGAAATTGGAAAGCTTACTTATCTCAGCGGGACTCAATCCACCCGCGGGCGCGTAAAAATTTTAAGACTCCCCCTTCACCCGCCCTCTGCCCCAAATCCCTATTTCAAATCCTTCATAATTTATCAGCCACCGTTATTACTGTTTCCGTCACGCGTGCACGCATACATGCACACACCTCTGGGGCGCATAAGCCGCGTATAAAAAATTAATCGGGAGTATAAGAGGTTAAATCCATCCCCAGCGAATGGAGCGATAAAAGTCGAGATGGGTGGGGGGCGAGTTAAATAAAAACAATGGTCGATGAATACGGGAGAGGGGGGGGGCAACTAATCAGCGAGCGTCGGACTTAAGTATCGGCGTATCGATCTTTTAATCCTCCCGCGGGCCTTTGAACGTTCGACGCCGGCTCGCGCGCGCCAATTGCAGTCGGCGAAGGCGAGCAGCCTGCGTCGCGCGACTTCTTCCCCCGGGCGGAAAAAGTCGGCGCCGCGCGTCCGCGCGAGGCAGGGGTCGTTATTTTTCCGGCGCTGGCGCCACTTTACAAAGGCATCGCCCGGCCCTATTAGCGCGGGCGGGGCCCCTTTACCGAAATTGGTCGTTATTCGATCCGGCCAATGAAAGGGGACTAAAGGAGACCGAGGGGACGAGAGACGGAGAGTAGTAATTTCGGCCTCTCTGTCGCGGAATGGCTTTCCTATTTATGTGGATGCATAAACGAAGGGATCTCTCGATACTTTACTGCAAAAGCTCACGAGCACTTCCATAATTCAGGATTCCTTTAAAGGAGTACACCGCAGAGTTGCTTATCTCTCTGTCTATTTTTGGTTTGTCTTTCGTTCTTTCGTAACGAAGTTTTATTTTTACCATATCTCTTTACTTGGTTTATTTTCTTTGCTTCCTTTTTGGAAATTCTAAAATAGTAGTACGGAACACGCACACGCGCACGCGCACGCACGCACACACATACACAGAGGGCTATTTGATGTAAAGCACAGTTTTATTTCAAAATGAAGATTGATTCCAAATATCGTTATTGGTTGGCTTTAATATTCACAGATATTTATCAGTTACGTTTTAAGAGAATAGAATGTTTATTAACTTTATCTCGCCTTTGGTATTATGACGATGAGTTGATATGTGCCAAGCTGATAATGACATTAATGACACTCTCAGTATTGTTAAATTATTCCTATTGGCGTAACCCGTCATACGCGATCGTCTCGTACATTAATTATATTCTAGTAGTAGATATTTGCATAGCATAATGGCATTCAATAATTATATATACTAAGCTATAATTAGCGTTTTTCATTCTTTGAAAATGTTCATCAGCATGATTTTATATAAGCTATTTCAATTTCTGGCTCATGCATAGTCTGGAAAATTAACGTTTGCAAATTGTAGCTTGTTTATTTCAAATCTCAGATCAAGCATCATATCTTCACGTTTCAGGCTTTTGACAGAAATCTGAAAATCTTCATAATCTTTAATTATATATTTCATGTCCCGTTGTAGGTTAAAGTTAATCACATGAAGTGTATATATTGTAAAATTTTCAACTAATAATTAATTTGGTATTAAGCTCGCTCTTTCAATTATAACACAATCTGTCATATCTCTGAGCATAAAATGTATATGAGCTATCGTTCTATAAATGCGGGAACTATAAATACAAATAAAAGTTTTGGCAAAAGTCAATTTTATTTTTAAAAATACAGTTAACGAAGAGTGATATATTAGGGTTAGATGTTCCCTAATTTCTCAGCATCTTTTTTGTAAAAAGATCTATCTTAACTTTCAAAGTAAAGGGCTTTAACTTCGATAGTCACTTGTGCAATCGAGATAGAATAGACGATTTTTGTTCTGGAAACAAAATTCTGGAACGACCGGTGGGTCACTAAAAGATGAGATATAAAACTTTTGGCATTGGGGAAGTAATTAAAAGCGAAATTCATTTAGTTTTTCCATCGCTCTTATGTGTTCACGCGATACGACATAATTTTTCAGTGGAACAGAAACTTTTTCTTTTTCCTTGCAAGCTACGCTTTTTCATTTATTTCGTCACTCAGCCGATTAAGTAACGCCGCGTTAATGTTCTCTGTGGATGGTTTTTTAATTTCTGTCCGATGAAATATAATTCCATAGGCATACCCGTGTACGGAGACCATCAATAGGCTAATTGATTTATGAGCTCTTGGTCGCTTTCTTCGGCTTTCAACAATCTCTATCCCCTTATCCGACGATCTTCCTGATTTCTCTCTCGCTTTTATATGACTTGGCTTATTCTCTCATAACGATGCAAGTGAACTTGCCATATGTTTTTTGTGCTATCTTACGCAACTTCAGTTTTACGAGCGGTCAAAACTCTACTTTTTTCTAAGGCACGTATCCAATTTCGACGATCGGCACCTTCAGTATCGCTAAATCTTCGCGCGGCGAGGAATCTCGCATGATTTGCGAAAATCCGTTGCTTTCGCGTCTACGGCTTTTTTTTATTAACGGTCGAGGTGAAAAACGGCGATTTCTGTGCTATAAACGCTCCTTTATATATCTCATAGAATATATATGAATCGTTTTATTTTCTCGTCAAAAGCATAGATCCCGCCCCCCCCCCCCTTCCGCGGGATCGATCCGCCGCTGCGGTTATTTGATTAGCTCGGCATTGGTTCGTTCGCTATACGCATCTCGATTCGCGTGGAATTATCTTCGGCCCGAACGAGGCTCTCTGTGGTCGTGCTCCCCCCCCCCACCCCCCACCGCGTATGCGGGCTCGTAACTACCTGCTCGCGTGATTAACTAATCATACGTGTACCCAGACGCGCGGCTATCTATTCTGCGAAGCGGTATCTTTCCGTCCGCTGCGTCGGGGCGCTCGCGATACCCGTACGCCAGAGCCAGAGTCGCTCGATCGAAGGTTCACGTATCGTTGGTCGCTGTGTTTCGCGTTCTTTGTCTGAACGGCGGATCTAGCGCGGCTAATTACGGGCGACATTTAAGAAATGAAATGTCGATAAGTAATTTTTATACTTCAATCTTATTTTGAAGGTGAATTTCGAATGAAAATTGAATAGTTTTTTTCAACAAATTACACAAATTATATTCCGATTTATTTTAGCAAACAGTAAGGAGCAAATAAATAATTTCTTGCACATAACTGTTATATGATGAACTCTTGGTTTTAATTTGTTCGTTAGTTTTTCAACGTTAATTCGTTTTAAACGTTAATTATGTTCGTTAGTTGTCAAACGGAATAATATATTATGCAATAAAGGCGTAAAGTGTGATTTTATGTACCATTCGTTAAAAATAGCTGGTCATGAAAGAAGAACGTTACGTAATCTACAGAACATTGCCGTTAAAACGTATTTACATTCCGGACTCATTAACAAAGATCTAGAAATATTAACGTAATTTTGGCAATAAAATTTTTACAAAATGAAAAGCCCGATCTTAAAGAGCGGTGGTATGAAAAAAAGGATTTTGATTTTTTTCCCACGTCTCGTCCGTGACATTGCGCCGACTGCAGTGTGATCGATCGATCCGCTACCTCAATATCACGCGCTCACTTCCGACTTCTCGTCAGAAACGTTAATTATCGTTTCGCTCGACTAAAAAGGCGCAATTTTCACGAGAAAGAGGCGAAAAAAAAAATCTGCGAAAAGTTGAGAAAGGTATAAAAAAAAAAGGAGGAGGCGGGGAAGAGCTGAAACAATGCCTCGAGCTTTTATTTTCCAGATCTTCTTTTTATCTTCTTGATAAACTGCTTCCGCCAGAACGATGCTTTATCCTTGACAAAAACGTCTAAGGTAACCAAACCTTTCAAAGTATTGTAAATTCGAAAAGATCCAGAAAATAGCCAACGTTTCATTGTAACCTCTCGTTGACATTCAACACTGGCTCCGTCAAACACATTTTTTATGGAAATCAGACACTTACAAATTTAATAATATGACGAATAATTTTGAAGTCGTATACCTTCGTTGAGGCTGCCGACTATAGTCGCCGACCACGCGACGTCCTGTATGGACTGCAGCCGACGGTCGGTATATATCTATATATAACGCCAAATCTATAAATATAAACCGCGAGCACACTTTGCCACCCGGCGTCTGGTTCTCCAGTCCATCATTTTCTGTCGAAAGGAAAGGTCAATAATAATTATAGAAAAACCGTTATCGTTTAAATTATTAACATTACTGTTATCATTTAAACTAAAATGTGCTTTTTGAATTTCATGACGCGCCTTTAAAATACTACATTCATTACTTTTAAATAAATGCATTAAACAGCCAATACTTTGCCCAGCTCTCTATAAATACATCATAATGCATATAAAACTAATCAGGTCTGTCCACCCCTTCGCCCCCTTATAAAAGTTTAATTGCATTAAAACTTTTGCCTTTAAAGCGAAACCTCGGCCGGGCGTATAAACCAGTTATTTTTCCAATTTTCAAAAGTTTCCAACGGCCCGACAGGCAGCCACGAAAATGTATTGTCAGCATTCTAAAATATACCCGTCAAATAAAATTGCGCCCCCGCTTCGGCGTCGGCGCGGCATAGCGAAACAACATCTGCCCGAGATTGTTATGAAATAATTAAAGTGAGCGTGCACCGATAAACGCGGCTGGAACATTGTTATACTCATCTCCAGATGTGCGACACCAATTTTCTGGCTCTGTCTCTCTCACTCCCTCCCACCCTCTGGTGAAAAGAAAAACAGGAGACAAACTTCGGGAGAAACGAACCCTTGTTATACGAAAGTTTTGACCCGCCTAGCCCGCGACCGACCCTCGTTACCTCTTTTCGCGAACATCGCGCAAAGCTGTCGACGATTATTTTTTTTTTCCTGCTCTCAAGCTTTCTCTTTCTCTCTTCTGTTTGATCCGACGTCGCTACTGTCTCTCTCTCTCTCTCTCTCTCTCTCTCTCTCGCTCTCGCACCCTCTCTCCCTCTCTTTTTTTTTTGCTAAGATAATATATTTCCTCTTTTGATGGTATTATTATTTTTTACCCCGGGACGCCTGGCGTTCCAAAGTTCGAGGACTCGTTGCTCGGCCGCGCAGCACGTCTCTTACGGGTCTTAGCTCCCCAGCTTGTTAGTTTAAATCGGTCCTTCCAACTTTCCTAATAGGGGGATCGACGCGACTGCATCGAAGTCGAGGGCCAAGATTTACTTCTTCCGAGCGTGACGTTATCATTAGAAAGTTCTCTTTGACAAATAGAAGATGTGCTGTCTTATTTTTGAATTTATGCTGAAAATAAATTTTCACGTTAGTTCATTTATGAGTGCAAGTAAAGTTCAGAGTCGTATTGATGCGAGTCGGTAAAAGTATCGGATTGCATTTTCAATTGCGACATTAATAATCACTTCTTTTTCCCGATTACTTTTAATTACATTGCAAATAATGATTAATACATTTATTCATACGAATAGTCCCTTACATATCGATTGATTATATATGTATTTTTCTTTAAAAATTAGTTCTCAAGATTATCGTCAAGGCGAAATGGAAGAAATGATACCATTACTTTTTAATAGAATGATGAAGAGAAAAAAAAATGAAAGAAACGACTCCAGCGATTTTCTTTCAACTGTACAAAGAAAAGTTGAAGTGCAATCCTGATCGTTGTCAGGGAATTTAATAAAAAAAAAAAAAATAGACTTGGTTTTGCGTAAACTTAGAGCTCAAAAATAGATATTCAATAGCCAGTATTTTGTATTCAGGTCTTTGTATTCAAAATTGATTTTCTACGACAAACAATTTTCTATGCAGCCAGAGATGAGTAACATCCTTTGTGGCGTCAAAATACACGGAAATATCATTCCCGTTCGCAAAGGGGCGAGTCTGTTTCTCATTAAATCATTCATTCCGTGTTAATGCCTTGCTTAAAACTAGTAGTGTACACCTAAAAGGAGCCTTCGAATTCGGTCAAAAGGTTGAGGATTCAAACGTGCCTTTAAACAAGGCCTCGCGAGAGCCCGTGGCTTCTTGGAAAAGCGCGAAAGGCTCCGTCGAAGACGAAATCCCGCATTGCGGCATATTAAAGCGCAAAAACCAAGAGTGCGTGGAGCGAATGGGATGGAAATAATTAGATACCATTCAATTTTTAGTTAGCGAATGAGTAATGTATTTTACAAGGATCCGCAATTTGGTGGAAAGAACAATGGAATGAAAGAAACCACCAGCATCCCAGGATAGAATCGGGCCGATAGAACTTTTAGAACGGAATGAAAATAAATAATATAAATTTCTTACTTATTTGGTAAAAAAATCGATATGATCCTGCGTGCGAAAATGTAGACCGAAATGTCTGAGCTGTTAAAGTTATGCCCAAGAGCTAGCAACGGTTCGTATAATAAAATATCATCACCGCCATGCATCGTGTATACTGACTTGCGTTACATCATACATTGAATAGTTTTTTTACTCTTGATGACCTATATAATAATCTACCTTATATAATATTCGGATTGTCTTACATTATATTTTACAACTAAGTTATAAGTGGACCTGGTAGTAATTAACCGATTTATATTGTATATTAGTTAATATGTATAAATTCAACTAGTAGGTATTATTTTGTTTATTATGTATATTTCAATAATATTCAACTATTACCGTGATTTAATACTGCAACACAGAAAATTTACTAATTATTACTCATCATACGTGTTATTTATTACTATTTTTAAATTTTAAGTTTAACAAGTATAACTGGCTAAAAAAAGACAGCTATAAGTGGCCGGTGTATTACACGACAGCGAGGCTGTACAACCATAGGATAACAATGTTTTCCTACCTTCGAAGAGCAGACAAAAATACTATAATTCAGTTGAGCACCTTTTCAAAGAACGCATTAAAAAATGGTCACGCAGGACGCTTCTAGAAAGCGAAATGACGTTTTTGAGTTCACATTGATTAAAAAAATTTTGCTTTACCGTATTTCTGTACCTCTCTTTTCTGCGATACGCATTTTTTATAGGTAATTACTTAAGACACGATGCGTGCATAATGCACTGACAAGATATAATTCATTAAACGTTTTAAATGAAAACAATAATGTAACAATAGAGTTTCCATACATATATCAAACTTTAGGAAGACCAGAGAACCATCCTAAAACGAACATTATCGATTTTTGTTTCAGGTAAGTAAAGCAGCAGTATCAGAATTTCCGTCCCGTTCTCCGAACGACAAAAGCCATTTTCGCCAGGTATTTATTCATTTCCGATTCGTGCAACGAGATAGTATACGTAGAACCTTCGTCATATTCCGTCGCGCCGCATCCCGAAAAATATTAAGATCCGACGGGGGCACGATCAATCACGAGGCTGTACACCACTCTCCCGCGTCCCCCGAAACAAAGGAAGAAGAGGAAGAAGACGAAGAAGAAGAAGAAGAAGCAGAAGAAAAAGAAGCAGACTGGTGAAGTCGCCCAAGACCGAATCTAAGGAACTTCCTTCCGTCGCCCTGGCGCTCCCCCCCCCCCTCGTCCCGCACGTAAGTTCGAAATAATCCGAGCGCGATCCATCATCCGCGCGCGTAGGGGGAACGCCTCCCGACCGACCACCCTCTCCGTCGACTCGCAACGGACGCCGCGCTCGGGCGGCGTGTCCACTCCCTTGCGCTCGGCCCCGGCCCGGCGCGCGCTGCGCTATAATGCTCGGCACGTGTCCTGGGAGCCAGATTGGCCCGAGATCCGTTCATTTCCGTTCCCGCCGCGTTCCCGTACCCGGGGGCAGGAGGCCACGGGCAGCGCGAGAACGACGGATGCGGCCGTTCGCTCGTGGTTGTCGTCGTCCGCCCTGGCGCGCCGTTCGTCGCTGTTTAGATTTTGCCCCCTGCACCCGTCGCTGTGCGAGGGAGCGAGCGTTAACCTGCGTCGTATCATCGGAGTAGTATCGACGCTGGTTATCGACGGATCGTAATAGATTGTTATATCGACCTTCATTGACGAGAATGCGATGCTACTGATTCTACAATGTTTATGGTAAATTTCAGAAAAGTTTTGTGTAAAAGTAGCGTCTTCCATCGTACGCATGTAGTGATGAGAAATCGCAGAACGATTTTATTATTATCGAACGATTCGCCAGCTGTGCCGGTGTCATTCTGAGGCACTGAAATTTGATTGAAATATTTTTATCATATCTGAGCGTTCAAATAGTCTCCTTTTGACTTTAAACATCGTAGCCAATAGTGCTACCGTTATAAAAAATAATCGAAGCAACAATTCGTTCGGAATCGACAGGAGCGCTGGTGTCATTGCAACTAGAATGCCCCATACTGTCGGAAATCTCATTCCTACGGCTTCTGAACTGTGGAAAATAGCAAGAAGTTACGGAGAGCCATGTCAGAATAAGTCTATAGAACCTGTCGGCAATGACAAATCTAATTTTTTTACCAACAAATTGTAAACTACGTACGAGGTGATGTAATGGCTAAATTTCTGATGAACGGAATTCCGATCATTTGCGCCACACGGTATCGCGTAAGCGACGCGACGTAGGGCATTCGTAGATTTTGCCGATTGACTGACCGTATGTTGTACACTCGTGATTGATCAATCCTTGACAATCGAAGGAATTGTCTCAGGATCACTTTCGTATTACTATTGACTTGGCAAGTCCTGTTTGGTATTGGTGGCCCGAGATATTTCCACTGCGGTTGCTGAGATTTACTCTTCTGATCTTGCTCGTATATCCGGGACTCGTGGCCAGTGATTAAAGCGTCTCTACAGTCAGGATCACTGTTTCTAAAGTCCAACACCCAAGCGCGCAATATCCCTAAATAAGATTTGTTTTTTACCATTTGCACAGCAACGTCGTTCACGAAGCTTTCCGATTAAGCGATCCACTGGCTTGGATTGTCCACAAGAACGCGGAGCTGCAAGAAGGGTCGCATTACCCGGACGACTGCTTCTGAACTTGCGTATACACAACAACTCTATATACGTGCACAACGAGTAATTACACCACCCAATGTGTCACGAAAGACTAATGTATCGTAGGGTGTAAAATAGATCCGAGAAAGCGTGACGCGCGCTCTGTCTATAAGAAACGGTAAAATACGAGCGCCAAAGAAATTTATAAGGATCAAGCTAGAGCTTAGCTGACGAAGCGGGCGCGAGAATCGAGAAGGGTCGAGAAACAATCGACCGAGAGTCCGCGTCATCGTGTCAACGAGCGTGAGCGTGCGAGCTAATTTTTTCTGCTCGCCCCCCCCCCCCATCCTCCACCCCGTCCACCCCTGGCTGCAACCTTCGCGAGTCGCTGCCTCCGTATAACTATAAATATCTTTGTCAAGCCGAGCATTCCACGGATATTCGCCCCCGTGCCCCCGTCCTACCTTTCGAGCGATTAGGCCACGGACTCGTCGGCGCCCGTACACGAGGCGACGAACACGGGAGAGCGCCCGGCCCGTACGGCGGGCATCCTTGTTATCGGACCTGCCCCGCCCACGTCGCCGCCGCCGACCGCCCGTCCCTTTTGTCGCAGACCGCTCGCTCGAGCGCGGACTCCGCTGCGTCGCCGTGTACCGAAAGTCATTTCGCCCCGACGCGTCGGTGGCGCGCCGGCGCGGTCTTCTTGGGCAAAGGACTTCTCGGGCGCCGCCGCGCAGGGATCGAGGAAACTCCTTAATGGCCGGATGATTAGCTGCGGTTTGTCGGTGGGTGGGTCGGGGTGGGGGAGGGGGAGAGCGTTTTGTAACGAGTCGTGTAGCAAAATAGTTAGTGCACGACGGGAGGGCGTGGGCGGGCAATTCTGGCTTTAAATCTATATGTGCTGCACGAAATTTGATTTAGTGGTTCAGTAATACGTTCGGATTTATAGAGTTTTACTTCTATTGAAATTGGTTTTGTTTGCAATAAGTTTTTTGACATTTAAATACGTTTAAAAATATAGATCATGGGAGAATAGATGTAATTAACGAGATTAAAGAACAATTGTTTTCTTTTAATAATATCCGGACGTTTGCAATTTCGAAGGAAAATCGCAGCATCGGAAGATTTCTTTAAAAAGTTATTCAAACTCTGAAGGCCAGCATATTTTATAAGTATATATAAAGTACATACTTTCAAAAACGTACGCGCCATATTCAAATGTTTTCCCATTATACTTCCCGTGCGATCAAAGCACACGAATTCCCGGTATAATTGACATACCATCGGATTTTACCGTGACGCAGCAATTTTTCAACCAATATTCAGACTGCATGCCAAGGTTGGCCGTTATCGACCTTTTTTTATAAACTGCAATTACTATCGCAATTTGTCGATTACTCATTGTTTTCCCCAAGACTATTTGCATTTGGATTGGTTTAAACCATTAATATATATATATATATATATATATATATATATATATATATATATATATATAGAGGCTTTTTTTTTGTTCGTTGATGTCCCTTCATATTTATATCGGGATAGTTAAACGACAGTGTCGAATATGCGAAAAAAATCGAACAAACGATAAGCATACTAGATGAGACAAAAAAATTCTACGTTAATTGTTAATTTTAGCCAAATATCTATTTAAAAACTCACCCTGAAAGTTCTCAGCGATCGCCCGTGCTATTTTTTGAAAATCGAATCAATTATTCTACACTACGCGGATCTTCGAAATTCGAAAAAAAGCTTCAATATAAGATATCGGCATTATGCGGGGTAACAACTTTCAAAAATAGAATTCCCAAAGTTAAATTTTCTCCGCGCCCCTCCCTCCAACCCCCTCGTATGCTCGCCTAACCGAGCGATTTATAGATAGTCGTAAATCGTGGCGAAAATCGAAAAACTACTTTAAAACGAGTCGAGTTTATATTCGTACTCCCCATATATATATATATATATATATATATATATATATATATATATATATATATATATATATATACAGATCGAAATATATGAGAGGCTTTTGCGATTTGAGCCCGATGTCGGCCAAATTCTCTCGAGGGTCCGAATCCTTGACTTTCTCTCGCGCGCACGCGGCCGGGGCGCTCCGCACACTCGGTGATTTGTATAGAGGCGCAATTGGCTCGGGCTCTCGCCAGTCCGTTCCCGGGGCTCACGGAGTCCGCCCTGCGCACCCCCGCCGCAGAAGGCGGCAGCGCGATTCATCGGGACACCGCGTGATGATGCTGCGAGAGCCGGGAGCCCGGGCGATGGGATGCGATATTTCAAGAATGCGAAACACGAGACCGGCTAATTATGCGCGTCTCTCGATATAGAGGCACTCCCGCGCGCTACGGTCTTGTATATACGTAGATATATATATATATATATATATATATATATATATATATATATATATATCGATATAGAGCCCCGCTCTCGAGGAAGTTCTATAGTATATACGCCGGGAACGGCGAGATCTTAGCTAATGGGGAATAATATACACGCTCTTATCATAATTACGCGAGACTTCAAAGTGGAAATAATAGAAATTTATCGATATATATATATAACGCTCCACCGCTCCCAAGTTGAAATTCGGAGATGAAATTACTAACAATTAAAATTGTTAGCCATCTAATCAATCCACCGATTGATTTCGATAGAAAGGTTTATTATAGGTATATAATAGGAAACATTAAAAATCCAATTATTTGAAACTAATATTCAGAATGCAATGCGTTGTATTTGTTTGCGGATTTGTAAAGACTCCCGTAAGCTGCATATAAAACTCATTTTACTGGATACTACAATATTAGGCCTATGAAACATTATCATATTTATGAATAATTTATTGTATTAATTTCTAATAAGAACTAGAACAGTGTCTTCTAGATTTTTTAATTGGATAAATAAAAAAAGTTTGTGCTTTATTTACTTTATGATAATTTTTCATGGACTAAATAGTTCTTGAAAAATATTTTATACTATTCATATTTAAATTTTAATGACGAATAAGCAATAGAATATATTGCAATGCATCGAAAATTATAATCAAGAAATAAAACACCTAATAATACTAAAATAAATAAAATAATTACAATTTTCATTGTTTGTTAAATTTTTAAGATGCCGTAATTACGCGAAAATTCCATTTTTTCACCCCTATTGTTATAGTAACAAAATAATTTAAAAAAATTTAATTTAAAACATTTTCCGAAATTGATGGAATTTATCGGGCGCGCGTGAACCTTTTGTAGTTTAAATTTTGATGAAATATCAATGCTTAATTAAACTTTATTGTTATATTAATGAATTTCGTACATATTTCATTACTTTAGACTATCAGATATCTTCTTATTCTTTTTTGTTAATTTTACGCAATTTTTCGAAACTTAATCAATTTTGTTAAACACAGAAAAGACCTATATATAACGCTCTTACAAAATATTTTACATATACAACAATATTTAAAAACAGAAAGCTTCGTATACATGGTAAAAATCAGTGTGTAATATCTTTTGATATAAAAATTATAGGGTTATTAATGAGCTTTTTAAATCGATAATTAAAATCTGAATGGAAAGATCATGGGTAAAAGACAAAAGATATATGTTTGTATTTGTTGAACTTTTTAGATGATATTTAAAACTATTTCGAAAGTAACATATCTTACGTTGAAGTAGAGATTACTTTAATAATTCATCTAATTCAAAGACTAACCTATACCATCAAATAATCTCTTGATGCTAATTGATAACAAGGATGGCTCTCAATGAAACAGTTGCTGAGCAGTCGATGAGTGAATTTCGTTTGAAATGTAAATAGTTACAGGAGACAGTAGTTACAAAGTACATACTTTGTTGTGTCAATTGAATCATCTATTCCGGGTGGAAGTTAGTAAATAACAAAGTTTAAGTTGAAGTTCATTGAGATCTTTGAACGAATATACCGTACTAAGCATTGCAGACTTCTTAAAGTATTGTGGATCCCAATTTTTACTGATCTAGCGAAACGTGTTCTGTTTTATTAAGTTTTGTATCATGAAATCATTGTAAATACAATACCGTTTACTTATGTCTATGTTACGTGAACAAGCGTTCTCGTGAAGCAAAATGACTTTATCGTGTCTTTTCGAGTATTCCGAGTGTTTTTTCTTCTATTTCCAGTTTAACTGCAAGAGTCCCAGTAAGCGTTTTATGTAGGGTTAGCACTTCCTCACAAATGACATTCCATTTAAATTATTATGAACTCCTTAATCCCAGCAAAATATTCATTTGAACTTTGTTGATGATTTGATAATGATCAATGGAGTTTAATCCATGACTTTCTGTACAATTTTTGTCTGTTTTTGTAAAAAAAAATATTTTCTGCGCTCTCCTGGACGTAATAGTTTGTGCCGAAACGACGTCTAATGATATTTTGTGGTTTCAATTGTTATCGGTCAGAATAACGTTCCTTCTTGACCATACCCAAACTTTTAAACGAGTTCTTTCACCCATTCGTGTAATTATTCATCTTACCAAGATCTCGATTGACTAGATCCCATCTTGATATCCAAGACAACGTACCGACTTTCAAATGTTCATCTATTTCCATTAAAAAGAACCAGCTGCGCATTAAAATAACGAAAAATGAAGTTTACTCGCAGATATTTTATAATGCATAACTTTTAACATATTCAAGCACTTTAACATAGAATTGGAAGAAAGATTATGTACGGAAGAAAATGTTCTGTGATCGCTGTTCACAATGCCTACGTTAGTTCACATTAGTTCAAAAAACGACGAAATATCACAATATACGCGCCATCTCCTAGTTACTAATTTCTTTTATCATTAATTACAGCCTATAGTATGGTAATAAAACGACCGATATTCTTGCATTAGATAACAAGTGCGAACACGTGACGAACGCAAGCTAGAAAATGACTTTCCAAACTGGCGCTCATCCTTGGAAAATGATCGGCTTTGCTCGCCTCGCTGTCCCCTCCCGGCCGTGTTACGTTTATGCAACGAGAAATCGCGGGTAAACGGTGTTTCCTTTGGGAACTCCCGTCTTGTCCCGCCCATACCCGCAGCCCATACTCAAGGATGCCCCGCAGACATGGCGCCTTATGTGGCAAATCGCATTATACGCCGAGAGGCAACGCGCACGAGCCTCCAGCAACACCCCCTCCCCCCCTCTCGCCCCTCATCCGCCCGCCTTACTCGCAGCGCGACCTAAACCAACGCGTCGAGATGCCTCGACCCCTACTTATCCGGCACCGCTCACCCCTCGCCGCACGCTGACTATCGACAGTGCATATACGCGCGCTGCTCCTCCCGCGCGTATGTATATTATACCCGCAAAAAATTCTTTTCATCCGCGCGGACCTTATCGTCGTGAAGTGGATGGGCAAGACGCGTATCCATATGTTTCTCCAAGGTTCTACCCTCTACGACGTCGCTGTCGCTACACTATATACCGTAAGCTTCTCACCTGTTTACTTTTCGCTATATATATATATATATATTGGTCGCTTGGGACGGAGAGGTATCGAAAGCAGATCCCCGTATCGGAGAGGCGGTCCTTGCACGCGCGATATATATATACACGAATCCAGAGGAGATAGAGAGAGAGAGAGAGAGCGAATCGCTCGTATAATAATCTTGGAAGACGAGGGCTTAGAACGGGGGCAAGATCGTGGTTGAGCAGGCGAGGCGTCGTTCACGTGACAGAACAGAGAGGGAGAGAGAGAGAGAGAAAGGGAGAGAGAGAGAGAGAGAGAGAGAGGGCCGGTTTACCTTGTAAACAGCAGCGTATGCGACGACACGGCACGTCATTAGTGGTAGACGTGTAAACGCGACCTTACCATATACTCGTCCCCGTATTCCGAGCCTATCTGCATGTTATCTCTCCCTTCGATGGCTAGTCCTTTCTTGCCCCCCCCCTCTCTCTCTCTCTCTTACCACCGCTCTCCTCGTACTCGCCCCAAACACCTCTCTTTGGCTTATCACCCGTCATGCAGCGAGTCTCTTTATTTACGCGTCAGGAGTATCTATAGGGCATGCCAGTTTCGTTAGCTGATGCCGTAAACTGTAACATTTTTATTGCACTTAAAATGAAAATGTGAAGAATGCGGCGAAAAGAACTAAGGTGGATGACGAGGATTAGGCGAACTGCTGCTTAGCGAATTCAACAGATGAGGCATCATTGATCATTAAATATAAAAATCAAAGGATCTGTCTATATACGAATTCTTTGCATGTTTTTATATAATGTTTTTATATAATAGATTAAAACAAAATTGAAATTAAACTGCTAGTACAAATAAATGACATTGATTAACATATATTAACAGAGAAACGAAGAATATTTGGAATATTTTTCTTACTTCTCGTGGAAATGAGATCATGTTTAAACATTTCGTTAAACTCTAACGAGTTTTCAAAAAGTTTCCGAAACTTTCGTACTTAGCTCTTAAATGTTTATCATAGAACATTATAATTTTTTTACAGTTAAAAGTCCTTCCACTCTGAAATAATGAATATTTTTTCTTAACAATTGTTTGTAATAACACTTTTCTCAGTTCCTAATGCATTTCCAATGGAATTTGTTACTTTTCAAACGTAGCTTTGTACTTCATATAAAGTTTGCCTTACTTCGTACTTCGTCTTCTTTAATTCATTCAGGAGCTTTTTGTCAGTCTACGTAAAAAAGCAAAAAAAAAAGCACGAAAACATTATTAAAAAGGGATGCAGAAGTCTCAAGAGAAAACGTCGGCAAAAAAGCTTTTCCGAATCTCCGAACACACTTTTAAAGTTGTTGCCGAGTGATATACTCGTGCTATCAACGATTCCTGGAAAAAATATCGAGTCAATACGTCAACCTTAATTCTTAAGTTACCGATAGCATTAAACTAAAGCACATAATGCCTGCACTCTCGCAATACTTGTATTAGGGCATCAACATCAACGGCATCAACAAGAATGCTTAACTCCCCACTTGAACGTATTCGCGATCAATTTGCGAATCTTTAATTAGTCCCGTTTAATTAGACGTCTCGTTTGGGCTGTTTAACATTTGGTTTTGCAAGCGAATGGACGCGTCGGCTCGCTCGGTGGTTAGGAGCCCGCATTCTTGGTTAACGAAGTTGAAAGCAGAAAAAATGAAAAAGAAAGACAAAAAGACAGAGGGAAAGTAAAGGAGGGACGAAGGAAGCGCGCGCGAAGGAGAGTGAGTGAGAGAGAGTGAGTAAGAGGGAGAGGGGGAGAAGCGCAATTTTTTCGCGGCGAGACTTTTAATTTTCCAGATACTTTCCAGCAGCGAGCTCCTTGAATGCCGACTCAATGGAGCGTGGAAAAGAAAGGAGAATATTTAATTTAGAAGAAGCCGGGAAGACGGAGGGAGACGGCCGCGCCGCCGTACCGGCGCGCGAGAGAGGAAAGTACGTGCCGCGCGGCGATTGCGCGCGAGGGGCGCGGGCGAACGAGCGAGCGAAGTTTTTTGTTGTATATACGCTGTCGACTGGACTGGGAAGAGATAGGGGGCGACTGTAGGCAGAGAGAGGGAGAGAGAGAGAGGGGCGGGAGAGGGGAGGTCCGAAAAAGGACGGAGCGCCGCACAGGAGAAAAGAAGAATTATTCGTTTCAGCGACGATAAACTTCCTTCAACTTTCCATTGATTTTAATGCTCGAAACTCCCGGCCCACCTCTACCCTCGCCACGACTTTCCCTCGATATCCCGCTCGTCCCTCGCGCGATTCCCCCTCCCCCCTTCCATCTTCTTTACAGGACATTTCTCACGGTCTCGTGTAATAAGCTTAATGCGCGCAGTTTTATGCAATCATTTAAAAGTGAAAGAGGCTCGCCCAAGTATGGATTGTTAAGTTCTCCCTTTTTCCCTCCACGTTTTAAGCGTAAGCCGATACCGGAGCCATCTATCTCGCGTATAAAAAGGCTCTTATTTATCAGATTAGAGACGGTGTATCGATTTTGCACGCTCTTTGTCTTCGAATTTAATTATCTTTTTAATATCTCCACACCGAAGCGTAATACTGCATCGAATTATCATTTTTTAACAAAAAAGAATTAAACTATCATTTTAAATGTAATTTATTCCTAATGAAAATTTAACCTGCGCTATGCTATTCAACATTTTCGATTGGAATCGTCTCAAATTCAAAATCTTGCCTTAGAATCATCTAAGCTATAAATAGATGAGTTTGGCTTAGCTGTTTTTTATGAAAAAGTGGAATACAATCGGTTTTATTCAGAAAATCAGTTTGAAAACTCTATAGTTAACAATTGGAGTTACATTTGTCACTGTTGCAAATCAGAATTGAATTATTTTTCTTTAAAAATTGGACTTGGCCCCATTTCCACTTTAAAATCTGATTGGCACAAATGGAATACAAATGGCCCCATTGAAAATATTTTTTTGACGTATTGTTACTCTCAGGTGTCGATTTCCTACCAATATCGCTGACTTACCAGCAGTATTTATTGAATCTCCTCGTCGAGCACCCCGAATTTCGTTCAATACAGGAGGAGGAAAATAAATCTGCCCGCCAAAATTTCCTTCCAGAAAAAGGTACGTAAACTTTCCCATTTGCCCGACGTCCCAAATAAATCCTTTCTCGGGATTTGAGTTATTTTTATCATATTCACAGAAATCGCATATATATATATATATAGATATATAATACACATCCCACGGAACTAATGCCCCAAGTCCATGAAAGATTCCTTTCCCCTTTAACTACGAACTCGAACTACGAAGAAAAAGAGAGGGGAAAAAGAACGACCAGTCAGCTGTTGGGAAGCGAACGCAGGGGAGGGGGGACTTTTATCCCGGGATCGCTCGCCCGTGTAAGTCCAGCCTGCTCTTTGCACGCCAATTTCAAGATGCGGGCTCCTTTCCACGTAAAAAGAATAAGAAAGAACAGCCGCCGGTGAAAGGGGGCTCGATTGTACCAGGGTAGGGGAGAAGAAATTCATCAAAGACGTCTGCCAGCAATTCGAAGAATACGGATAAGCGTCGAAAAAGTTGCTCGGCGCGCGTTCGCGGAACATTGGCTTTATTCGAACGGATCGACCTAATTTGTCTATTTTATTTTTCTGATGGAGAGAGAGAGAGAGAGAGAGAGAGAGAGAGAGAGAGAAGGCGCGGGAGGGGTAACATACAATAAATAATGTAAGGGTGAAAACACGAAAGCTTAGAAGTTTGTTGGTCGCTTCTCTACCGGCAGTAGTCGAAGTCGGCTATGCAAAGACCCAATGAGGCGAACGACGAAGCGTCTGCGCCAATTTTTTGGATTCCCTCCGCATCCCTTCGTGCGACACCTCTTTCTTTCTTACTCGACGTACGTCTTTTCACGCTTGCTCTCTCTTTCTCGCATCTCTCCCTTTTTTCCTCTATACCGCTTCCCTCTCTCGTTTCCATTCGCTCGCTTTTTTCCCAGCGGCAGATTCTTCTATCGCTTTTGCATTGTTTGCAGGCTCGAAGAATAGTCCTGGGAATTCGAAGTATTCCGGGATGATATTTGGGGCTTACGGTGGAAATTCGCTCTTTCATATAATTCCCGGTAAATTTATCAATTTGTCCGTGGATTGCAAAATCAAATATCACAGCGTGTTTTAAAAATACTCGATCTTTACTATTTATAATCGTTACAGTTCCTTCTTCCCTAGCATGTTTTGCATTTTGATTAACTTACATCATTGATTAGCTAAGATTTTTTCTTTATTTCTTTTCTAATATTTAGATTGCAGCCTCTTCGATCGTCGCGAGATGAATCTTTTATTGATAATAATTGGTTTACATTTTTTTGCTCTTCAAATCTGCGAAATAAATAAACTTTTTTTTAATAAAGTATCGAGTCTAACCAATAAATTTTGATAATGCTATGGAACGAAAAAATATCTGAAAAATCATTACGAACTAATTACGAAATAGGCGTTATTTTCGAATTTTTCACGTTGACGATGCTTAATTTTTGATTAAGCAAATTACATTGTCGTTCTGCAGTTTTGAACAACATTCGAAACGATTGATGACAGCCAGGCGTGCGACCGGTATAGGATTCTATGGATGTATGAGCAATTGAGATTCAGAGCATTCTTGCTATGTATACCATTATCGTAATTATCCTCATGCTCCACAGAATGACAGAACCTTGAAGGGAGCATTTGAGACAAGCTTGGAAATACGTAACCAACCGGCCCAATCGATTTTTGGTCTGCTGCGCGGGTCTCAATCGCCTCGATATTCTTCTCGGAATCGACGAGCTACAGCTGCAGCTTCTCTTTAAGTTAAAAAAGTGCCGTGAGAGGTTTGAAGGTAGGGGGGCAAAAGAGACGATTAAGAAGGAGTACAGAGGAAGGTTAATATTTTTCTTTTTTACGGAGAAATAAATTACCGTTTATAAAAGCTGCCGGAGGACATTAATGCCTTGAACGAAACGAATTAAGTCCTGATTCCAACGCATCGTCCGACTCATCGCCGCATCTTTCTACATCAAAGTCAACCGGTCGTACATTTCTTTTTTATTTTCTTATTGCTGGCTTTTTCATTTCTTTTTTTTTTTTCTTGCTTAATAAGACATTTATGCCGCTTTCCCGTAGCTTTTTCCATCGTCTCCATTTATTTCACTGAAGCCAGCGCTCATTAAAGAAGTCATTAAGGGGTAGAGCCAGAAACGCTCTTTATTTAAAGAGCCTAATAAAGACAAATTGATTTTCTAGCTTTCGCCCACCCCCGCCCCCTCGTCCCGTCGTCACTCGCTCTCCTTATTTTAAAGAGGCGCGGGCGCGCGTTTTGCTAAGCTGCTCAGCGCGATGAAACAAAGCCGTGACTGTTATTACTTAGTGTGAGAAAAGCATTCAACCCGCGCCCAGACTGTCTTTCTCTCTCTATCTAATTCTCTTCCTCTATCGCTCTCTCTCTTTCTCTCGGGTTAGCCACGAAAAAATCGCTTCTCCCCGCCTCTCTCCAAAGACCGTTTCCTCACCTGCCCCTTATATATATATATATATATATATATATATATATATATATATATTATGCTACGTGCGCGTGTGCGAGAGAAGGATAGGGAATGAGAAATGGGCAGGGCGTTGTAAAAAGTAATCCCGGCTCTCTCTGGACGCGGTGAATTCGAGAAAGAGAAATTGGGGTTAAAAATTAAATCTGTTGCAAAAATTAAGAGTCCCGATAAAGGAGCTGACTTTGGACATTTTTTCCGCTCAAAGCCACGAAAATTCGTTAACTTCCCATCTTTACAGTTTATTTATTTCATGCTAAAAAACCACTATTACTTTATTTTAATGCTCAGGTATACATTAACATATGTGTGTAATTAAAAAAAAATCCCATTGTGTACATTTGATGTTTATTCATGAAAAGACACGTACGTATTATTTTCAAATAGTTATTTTTTATATTCTAGTCAATTCCTTTTATTGTCAAATTTAATGTTTTCAAATTTAAATTTTGGTTAGACTAGAAGTCATGAAATTCATTTTTACATTTTGTATTATAACACAATCTATATCGGATTATTATAGTAGCAAGAATTACAGCAAATAGATTAATATTAAATCATTTTTAATTTTTTCAAATATTTTGTGTAAATGCTAAGTAGACTCTTAAAATGCTAAGTTTATTAAATATCATGGACTGCAAACAATTTCCATTTTTAAATTAAGCCGAGAAATAAAAACAAATTTATTCAACGTGAAAAGGAGCTTCATAATTCATGTTCTTTCGCATTTTTAGATGAAAATTTGAAAAAAATGCCTCCTTGACTATTTACTCGAAGCTTCCGGGTCCTTGCTCTCGCGCATATACGAGCCATATACATGTTTGTATATATACCGAAACAGAAGAGAGGAGAGAAAACGAGACGGGGGGGGGGCGTGTGGTCGAGGATGAAAGAGACAGCGAAGACAGAGTGAGAGACAGGCAGACAGAACGACTATATACACACTGACAAACGACCGAAACGGCAGAGAGGGTAGGAGGGGGAACGAGGGAAAAAACTTCATACTCGCGATAGCGTTAAAAAAAAAAAAGGAGAGAGAAAGAAACAGAGGCACCCGCGTCACGCTAAACTCACCAATATTGCGAGGCAGTTTTATTTGCCGGGCACACGCGAATTGCGCTACAAAGCAAAAGAGAGTCGCGAAAAGGCGGGCGGTGCATTGGAGCGGGGTCGGGGGAGGGGAGGAGGGGGTACCGGGGAAGCAGCACCGAAAAAGCGCTCACTAACCGAGAAATAAAGCGAAAGATTCTCGACGCTGCGGACGTGCTCGGAGGTTGCGCGGAATCGCGCAGTGCAGGGGCGAGGCGGGGAGGAGGGGGGGGGGACAAAAAGACGAAGTCGCGCGCTCGCGCTCGGTGAAGAGTCAGAGAGGCGCGCGCAAAATAAACGAGAGTTAACGTTTAAAAAGCGGGTGGAAATGGGGCGACGGCGATGGAAGAAATTGAAACGGGCGCGCGCGCGCGCGCGAGCACCGAGAGATAACCGTTAGCCACCCCCCTCACTCTCTCACTCTCTCTCTCTCTCTCCCGCCTTCTCTCGTGTACAAAGAGCGGGATCGAGGGGCGGAGGCGGGACGAAGGAGGGCGGACATCGGCGCGCAGAGCGAGCAGCGAAAATGTTTTCCGCGCGGCGCGACGGCGACGCGCAATAAAGCGCGCGAGCGCGCCACTTCCGCGGCCGTGTATGCTCGAGTGCGCCCGCGATGGGAGCGCGAAGGAACGTAAATAGACAGCGAAATGGGGGGGGGTGGGATGCGAAAGACCGACTCACGCACAAAAGTGGCGGTCGCACGCATCCGTCCTCACTCTAATTGTTCCTTTCTTATTTTTTTTTTCTTCGACCCCGATCGACATCGTGTATTTTTTGCGAAACGACCGCGGTGGGGGTTGGGCAGAGGGGGTGAATAAATGCGTAGCTAGACGAGGGGCCGTTATTGCAATGCTAATGAATTTGTTTATTCAGCGACGGAGATTACGCGTTAAAGACATAATTGGGCGGTAGGAATGAACGCGAAATTTAGAACCTTCGTGAAATCCAAGAGGGGCCCTAGTTTCAGAAGGTAGCGAGCTTTGGCGGAATTCGAAGAAATATTCCACGGGTTGACGAACAACCTGCACTCTTAGGAATTTTATCGATGAACAGGATACGTATATGAGAGCAAAATAGATGGGACACGTCGTATTATCGAAAATAAATGTAACAGCGACGCAAGATTTAATAGAATTTAACACATTTATTGTTGATTTTTCATTAATAATTCATGCAAAAATCAGCTGATGACTGTTTTATAGAAGCGACGATGGGGTGTCGATTGGGTAAGCGAATGAAAAATCAACTGTACTTTGTTAGATGCTATTTATTATCAAATTGTCAGAAATGTCTGACTTCGTTTAGAGTGGCTGATCATTTTATAAGAATTAAATTATAATTAGAATGGAGTGAAACTAGACAGAATAATGAAAGTGTGTATATGTCATTTTGCCAATTTATCAGTAAGATCAAAACTAACCCAATGTTCGATCCACGAAGACATCGACAATTTAAAATTCCTTATCGTATTAATTGTAATATTCTGTGGCACGGACTGTGTAAAAGAAAAACTTATTTTAATCAGTAAACTAAGATGTTTCAAATATTAATCATAACTTTGACAACAATAAACTTCTGACATTTAATTAAATTGTGAATATATGAATTGTAATTGGAAAAGGAAATACTTCTATGCTTATTTTTTTCGTCTTTACGCGCGAACACCTTGAGACGACGATGCCAGGCTTAAATATAAAAAAGTTCCCGTTTGGATAATTGAAATTAACAAGTTTACTTCTCCGCGAATTGCCGCGCATAATGCGGCCGAATAATGCATTCTAATAATTCGCCACTTTAAATTGTCCGCATTAAAAGCTCGAATGTCAGTCAGCATCCTGCGACGTGGCGGAAACCCCGCGGATTTTTTCAACGGCGTCGCGAGCAGGTCGGGAAAATGAAGAGTACCGGGGCGCACGCTGTGAAACGAGTCGCAAGTTATGATGAAGTTTTCCCGCTGTCTAATTGAAAAGTATTTTGCGCTGTCCTTTTTTCCTTCCGCGTAATTACGGAGCGAGCTGTGCTTGATTTCACGCATCTGAATACAAATGCGCTCGAGGCCTTCTCGCCTTATGTTTCCCTTTTTCCGGGCTTTCCTTCTCTCTCCCCCTGTCTCTATAGCTCTCTCTCTCTCTCTCTCTCTCTCTCTCTCTCTCTCTTCGCCAAAAAAAATTTAATTGTGACCCAGAGAGACGGAATTGTCAAATGGACGGATTCTTGCTTCACGCCGCGCACCTTTTTTCTCAATGAGACTTTAATGAAAAAAAGGGGGGAACGAGCGATAGTCTTTTGGTCGCTGTTGTTGGTGAGGAAAAAATAAATAAACAAAACAAAAACAAAATACAGGAATCGTGTGTAACGCGAAAAAAATAGTACGTGAATTGCGAATGAAGAAAAAACTGGATGGCCTGGGCGGTGGCAGGAGGTACGGAGAACAAAAATGGAAAAGCTCCCGGGGCCCGGAAGATAGAGATGTAAATAGGGAAAACAGCAAAAATTTGCATCACAATCGCGGATAGAAATAATTACAGCGGTAGAGCGAGAGAGAGAGAGAGAGAGAGCTTGGACTGAAATGAATGGAATGGGCATGCGATGGAGAATCCAAGAATGGAAAAGCGAAGACTGGAAAGGGAGAAGACAGAAGTGGGAATTTAAATGAAAAGCAACCGGAAACGTCCGCAGGAAGTCGAAGAGGAAGAGAAACTGAGGAAAGGCTGGGTGAAAGATACAGACATAAAGGAAGGGTGCGTGGAGAAATCAGTGGCATTCTCCGCTGCTAGAAAGATGGGAAGAGTAGAGGGTATGGAAGTTAGGGCAAGGATCGACCATATTTGCAATAGAAACCAATAAGAATTCGTATGCTAATAACCGTACGTATTTATTCTTTATCTGATATCTCTCAGCAATCCAAAGAAAGGAGATTATCTTCGTCGTACATTGTATAAAACACGAATATGGCTTGTTTGATTTGTATTTCATAGTTTCATGCTGAATTTTTACTTCCTGAAAGTAACAATTTAATACGACATTTGTTTTTTGTCTTTGAGAATTCAATTTGATTTGTTGTCCGTTATTCTTACAGCGCTGATACAAATTTATTTAAAAATGAAGCAGATACTCATTATAAATCAATTAACCTAGAAGAAGACAAAGATGTGGCATATATATATCCATACAATATCTTTGACTTCTCAAACAAAAAGTGCACGAGTTCAGAATAAGAGTTTCATTGAGACGAAGTCAAAAGGTGGGGCGCGAGAACAGAGGAAGATGTTTGATATTTTTAGGCCAAAATGCAAATTTAATTCTAAAGGCTATTATGTAAATGCGCACGTTGTACTTCGCGAACTCTATGTATATATATATATACAGAAACTCAGATTTAGTTCGTGCCTCGCGAAGGGAAAGTTCTCATAAAAATTTCAGCAACTCATACAGAACCGAGAGCGGTACGCCGTGCCGGTTGGAGAGAATTATATGTAGATATGTACATTTATATATATATATATATATATATATATATATATATATATACATATATATATATATACATACATGTATAGTGTAATAATTTTGCTAGTAAAATAAATTCGCTGCGAACATATGGATACGTCTTGCAACATGTGAACTATAGTTCATTTCTTAACACAGATCGTTCACGAAGAAAACACGACCGTAGGATATTGAATATTTATCTTTCCCTGCTTTGTCAAATAGGTAACAATGTACAACCTCCGCTCGTCCGTTAAGCTCTTTTCCCGGCCCCGCGCTTCCTCAACTCTCTCGCATTTTCTTTTCTCGATCCCTTCCGACTAATGTGCGCGATGTGGTATTAGGGTGGCCGGGGGGAGCGCGACTGCACGGAGAATAAAAGAAATAAAAACTTTTGGCCCGCGCCAAAGGAACTTTCGAACTCTTACTAGAGCTTAGAGAGAGAGAGAGAGAGAGAGAGAGAGAGTGCGGGGGGAGGGAGAAAGAGAGTGCGGGGGAAGGGAGAGAGAGAGAGACACACACATGCGAATGGGCGCAGAAGTAGATGGGACCAAGGTATTTTTCAGCCGCGCCAATTCGGAGTTATAAATGGTCCGACTCGTTTTTTTATAATTGCTGCCTGCGCTTCCCGCTAAGTGTGGAATTCGCACGCGTGCACGAGGGAGAGGGAGAGAGATAGAGGGAGGGAGAAAGAAAGAGAGAGTGAAAGGGAGGAGAGAGATTTGCTCGCATTGTCCTAGTTATTTTTTGGTCAATTTCGCTTTTCCTTCTCGAGGCGGAAGGTAAATCCACACAGAACATATACGTGTGTGTATGTGTGTGTATGTGTATGAGCGTTGAATTTACATCGGGGAAACGGAGGAATGCTATGTGGTACATTGTCGAGTATACGCGAATTAATGGCCGAACTTATATATATATATGCAATATATAGGTTCCTTCGGTGCACAGATAATGCGAATGATTACTTGTAAATTGGCCGTATTCAAAATTTACTTGTGGACCGAAGCTTCAGCGGGTTATGGTTATACACCATAGACTAACTAGATTGTGGCCCACTGGATAGTTTTAATGGTTTTGTTATTAGATCTTACGCCGATTAAATTGAGTTTCAATATTGAACGTCCATGAAAATGATCGTCTTAGCCCTCGTCGAAACGTTAATTGTGATAGTAATCTCGGGGGGTATCTTAAGGAACCCTCGAATAATTGAGCCTCTACCGAAATAAATTAAACAAATTTAATAAAATTAAGAGGAATAAAGACTTGCAGTATTTATAATATAATATATAATTATATAATAACAATAAAAGAATTTTATGGTGGGACTGTAAAACCTCCTTATGCTAACAACATTATAATATTCCCTATGCATTAGTATATTGATTATTTTTTATTACTTATTTTATTTTCTAGTAGTACTTTTTTTATTTTGCATTTTACAGAGGAGACTATTTACAAGTCTGTCATTTGACAGTTTGATTGCCATTATATAATTATAATTATAATTATACTACTTCATAAAGATCATAACACCGATAAAAATAATTGTGGGCGCAGTTTAAAACTGTTGAAATTTAAATTTTCACTTTTAATTCACCATTTAGTGAATCTAGCTCTAATGGTAAAGATAATTATATTACTTACTAGTATGCTCGCAATAATGAATTTTAGATCATTCTTACCAATTCGATATTTTGCTTTTGCAGCGAATTTACTACCTTCACATTACTCGTCAGTCGTTTATGGATCAAGGATTTTGCATCTATGATACATTTAAGACCCATTCATGATAGCAAGCTCAGCATACGATCGAGAGCGCAACGGGCCCAATTAATTATTCCTCAGTTGTTTGAAATTAATTTCCATTTTTCTTCTGCATTGTTTCCCAGCACACGCCTTATAAGAGTAAAAAGTTTGCCATACTCGACTCAACCAATGGTCGATATTACACACGACTTTTGTAAAAGTGCTTGTATTCAATATTTGAATACATATTTTCTTCCAAAATAAAAAATAATATCAATCTTTCTCTTCATTCACTCTGAACTGCAACTAGCTTCTCGGATTTCATTTTTTCGACGCTTTTCGAAAAATAGCAAAAAAAAAGTCAATCCTAGCATCGGTTTCGCATAAATAAAAAATAGAGAATTCGACGAGCCCGCTGCGATCTGTACTAGTACGTTGTAAAAGAAAAGGCGAAGTCAGACATCCAAGAGTCAAATCTATATCTTGCATCTCCCGATCTCCACGAAAGGCAAATAAATATTGAGGTTTCGTACGAACTATTCCCCCATCATTATAAAGCTTGGATAAAAAATGTAACGAACTGATTTATTTGTAAAAGTATAAAAAATATTGACAATGTTCTAATAAAATAGTATCTTATCTAGGGACACACCAGACAGTCCATTGGACTCCTTCGGTAAACGTCATTCTTTGTCAGCGAAAGTTCACACCTTTCCTAACTCCACTTATCTAAATCTTTTATGTGATAGCGTTGGCCTCTTGTCATTTTTTGCTTGAGTCGTTCACGTTCTTCGAGGCCTCTTGAGCAAAAAGATATTAAATCTCTTTCTACTTGCCAACTGATATTTATGGCAGCATCCGCCGCATACACTACGACAAAGATTCGCGATCTTTCCCAGTCTTGTGACGCGGAATTAAAGCATCAGCAACAAGATTCTACAGAACTGATGATAACGGCCCCTCTTCTCTACTTTTCTATTAAACGCAGGTTTTTCTCCAATCGCTCAAAACCACCATTATCCAATCATCCCCCTCATTGCTATCAATTTGCGATTCTTGAAACAAGCACCTCGTATATATCCGGCTATCGCCCCCCATTTCACCGTCTATCGCGTGCTCAATAAAATCGTGAATTATTTTTCACTCGTGATAACGAATGACTTTCACCAATAATCCCGCGCTACGGCGAATTTCTCGCAGCGAAGAAAATTCGTTTATATAAAAAAAATCCCCCGAAGAAAGAACAGCCGCGACTCGACATCCGATCGGATTGCCCGATCGTGTATATATGTATATATCTGTGTGTACGTGAGTGTGTGTGTGGTGTGTGTGTGTGTGTGTGTGTGTGTGTGTGTGTGTGTGTGTGTGTGTGTGTGTTATACTGTTCCGCGACATCGATCGCTCTGCGCCCGGAAGTACCGCGAGCGCGTGACGCAGGCAAGTTTACGTCGATGTCGCGGGGTGACGGAATGTAAGTCTTGGCTGAAATCCGTTGGGGGAAGATGTGAAAACGATCTATTTTTCATCCACTACGAATGGGAAAATCGGTCGGTCGCTCGCGTTCGAGCGGAGAGCTAGATAAATGGATATTCGCCCATCTATTCGTCAGATAATAAAAACAAAAAGATAAACAAATCAAAAGATACGAAAGATATTGGATACGAAGTCGCTGAAAATCTAGCGAATTATTTATGCACGGCGTGGGGTAAAAAAAGCATTCCCCATTGGAGTAAATATAGTCGGGGCAATAAAATGCTCGTTCGACGACCACCGCCACATATACGCGAATTCCTCCGTATTGTTCTCGCGCGCGCGCGCGCGCGCGAACTGGCGGACGACCCGCGTATATACGTATACGTGTATGCATGTGTAAGCCGTACCGGGCTGGGGGTGGCCAGAGAGGACGCGTATATACGGCGTCCGGCGCGGGGGCGTCGATATTTCGAGGGTATATATAGAGGGCGTTATCGAAGCCGCGCTGTAAGCGCATCGTTTGAATTTTCGCATGAACGGATATATCGGCTACGTGGCGGCGCGAGGGCGGGGGCGGGGCCAACTGGAGGGATGGGAGGATATTGCGCGCTCGGGACGCGCGACAGCCAGAACACTGAATTTGCGCTATCCGTTGACTGCCCGTATTGTTATCGTCCTCTAAAATCTGGGACTGGCCCTCGTCTTTTTACGAGAGGTATCGCTGGCACAATTACTTCTTACTTGTCGGGGGAATGGTCGTTTCCCTCTCGCTCCGTCTCTCTCTATTTTCGCCCCTTCGACTCAGTGAATTATCATTGACACTGGACTTTCTCCGGAAAACTAATTTGCTCTATTAGATGAAAAATCCTTCAGGTATTGTACTTTTTATATACAATTTTTTAAATGTAATTTGCTATTATAGAAACCAATTTTTATGATTATTCCTGATTCGACATTTTACTTTCTGTAAAATACCGGTCACCATTTTGATTTTGAAGTACAAAATACCCTTGCTTCAAAACATTTGATTTATTAGAATAATTGTTACCAGTTTTAAGTACAAATCAACGATCCAAAAAATAACAGCGATTGTTGCGAGCAGTGTATTCTTTCAATGAAGAAAGTACGAGTGTTGATGATGCGTTTTCGCCATTTTTTTGTAAATACCTCTCTACAGCGGGGACTTTTTAGGATTCCAGAAACGACAGCAGTGAAGCACCATAGCCCGAGTTGCGAAAGCTTTCTTCCTCGGAGATCGCATTTTCTGACAAAACAGCGCACTAATTACTGTCGCCTCTCTCTGACCACCCCCCTCATCCGCCCACCCCTATGTACCAATTGCCGCGTATAAATTGGCCTTGGCGCGACGGCGCGCGCGCGCACACACACCCAGTACTCCGGCCACCATCGTCCGACGCATCGTGCGCGGATACACTTCGCAATTTGTTCTGTCGCCATTGCTCTGAAATTTCTACGCCCCCCTCGCCGCTCCACCCTCTATCCGGCCAGAACTCCAAACAACAAAGCAGCCCCACTGCCACCTGAGCCAGATGGAGCTTCAAAAGAAAGCTACGGCGAAACGTGACTGCCCCCCACCCCCGCCGAACGAGTCACAGTTGCCCTTTTCCTCCATTCGTTTCTCCGTCTCTGCCCCCCTCTCTCTCTCTCTCTCTCTCTCGCTCTCTTTCTCTCTCCGTCTATACGTCTATCTCCATCACGACTCCCTGCCTCATCTCCATCTCTCTATCGAGGCAAAATTAACCGCGAGCGGAGAAATCTCATTAAAATCCATGAGGGACCGGGCGAACTTCGACGCGCGCCCGCGCTCCGAGCCGGAGAAGCCGTCGGAGAGTCGCGCGTCGTCGCCGGGGAGCTTCGATTCGCCGTCGCGCCGCCGCGAAAGAGAAGCCTCTGCCGAGAGATCTCTCTCTCTCTCTCTCTCTCTCTCTCTCTCTCTCTCTCTCTCTCTCTCTCTCTCTCTCTCTCTCTCTGATCAAATTATAATGAGCACGAGATAGAGAGCGAGCGCGGGAAGGCGCGGGGTAGGTTGACGTTACGCGTACGTGTCGGCGCTGGTCGTCGCTTTTAATGCCCTCCCCTGCCGCGTCTCCCAGCGCCCCTACCCCGAACCGCCGCGCACATAATTCCTCGGGGCGACGGTGTACACGCGCTTGCGCAATCGTTACCGCCGTAGACGCGTGGAGCCGTCAGGAGAGGCCGCAAGGGCGGACGGCGGTTTCCCCCCTCGGCATCTCTCTCTCTCTCTCTCTCTCCCTCCCGCTGGGCGCGCTCGTCGCTCGCGCGCCGGCCACGGTCCAGTTCCGGATGTGACTCCGGTTGGGGGGGGGCGGAGGGGAGGAGTGCCGACAGGGGCATTCATCCGACTATTTCGGCCGTTAATTTATGCGACAGTCAAATGCACTCGCGAGATTCCGGAAGGCAGGGGAGGAGGGGCGCGTCGATGAGTGTTTGCGCGACGGGCCTCGGCTGCATTAGAGTCGGCGTCTTGGTGGAAGAGGGGTTGGGAGGAGGGAGGGAGGACGGGGAAGCCGGGAGATTGAAAGCGCCTCTGGCGGTTTACCGCCCGTTTCGCGAACGTTCGCACGCCGGATTGTTAATGTTGAGAGCTCGGCCTGGAATTTTAATGTCGTTCTTCCCGCTTCAATTTCTCGCCGTTAATAATACGAGGGGACAGGTCATTTGATTTTTTTTTTTGGATTTACAAGTTACGCGTCGTAGTTAATGAACATATCGCAGGGTATATACTTTTGGTTTTATTTCCATGTGTGCCTTTTTTGTAGCTTGCCTTTGTTTGAAAATTCCGTAGATATCGTTGCAATCTGTTTTTCAAGCTTCGGAAAAAAAGGATTCTTATATTTTTTATATTTATAGTTTTCTCAACTGATTTCGCCTATTTCTGTAACTATCAATTAGTAAAGCACTATACTGGTATTGCATGTTGGGAAAATAAGTACTATACAAAATTATAGAATTCAAGAAGAATCCCATTAATGATTTGCCCTCGAGATATCCATTTCAGAATGAGCCGTAAGATATCCAATTGGCGCTTAAAACATGCGTATCATGTTCCTATGCTTAATAATTCCGTCGGTCAATGAGGAAATATCAAACGTGAAATAAAAAGTTTGTTAGAAACCTCTCGATATTATTCTGTGCACGATGTCTAATTAAAAGATTGATCTAAATGTGAAAATTTTTCATCATAACGTCCTAAAATAGACTGTGAAACGATGCAAAATCAAACATTTAGCAAATCTCGAAAAATAGCCGAAGGAGAATAGGCACATCGCACGAAGTGAGAATTTTTTAAAACGTGCCGGATTAAATGCAAAAATAGCGCATCGATCGATGCCAGCTCGAATAATCTTCTCCGGTTCCTCGATCGCAATCAAAATGCAGCCGGGAAATAATCCGATTTCCCGAAATTTCCTCTTCCCAAGCCCCCACCGTGGGACTTTCTTAATACAGTCCTCGACGAGCGCCGAAATTCGGCGGGTGTTGGCCAGGGGGTCCTTACCCTGTCCGTCTTCCGAAATTGTTGGTATACCGCGGCGGCCGGAACAATGTCGCGTCGCCGCGACCAGCGGGAGCAGCGCAAGTATCGCCCGAATTGTTCTGTCGGATCGTGCAAAATTCCCGAAGGGTTTTTTTTTCCGGCGTCGGGTATTTGGCCGGCGCTCAAGCGTCGATCGCCGGCTGATTTATGGACAAAATAATCGGGAAAAAGGGAGGCTACAGTATGCCAGGATTTTCAGAGAACGGGATGAAAATGCACTAAAAGAAATCGAATTTGAGGTGCGTAGTTCCATTTGGGCTATGGATAAATGGCGTTTGTTTTATCGCTGTTTATTATATTTTTACCACTTGTTGCTAATGTTAAGAGACTGTTAAAAAACTTATTAAAAAAACGTATCAAATATAGCAAATTTCTGTTCAGTTCTAGAATTTTTCAAAAAAACTCTACATATGTAAGCTTTCTAGGTATGCTGATAACAGATCTGTTTATCTATTTTGTCAAATTATATCCAAATGAGTGGAAAAACTCATTTTTATAGATAATTTCTAATACTTAGATTTTTAATTTGCATAAATATAACTACCATTATATACTTAAATTTGTATACAAATATTACTTAAAGAAAAGAACATATCAATTGAAAGCCACAAAATCCTGTTGTCTCAATATATATTGTTATAAATAAATTCATATTAATATGATAATTACAATTTCAATCAAACATGGTTTTATTTAACATATACGTTCTGCAATTATCGAAGCCTATATTTTAGAGGTTGATTTAAATCTTGATCCCTTCGCATACTTAATATTGTCATCACTTTCTTAAGAAAAAAAAAATATATATACATATATCTATCTGTGTATATATATATATATATATGTGTGTGTGTGTGTGTGTGTGTGTGTGTGTGTGTGTGTGTGTGTGTAGATTTATTTGTACTTCATTGTAGCATGTTTACGAAACGCAATTACATTAGTCATGATCCACGGTTACGCGAAATCGTAAAGCAGTGATTACTGCGAGTAACAAAGAATTTAGAGGGTGTAAGAAATTCATCGGGAAAGGTTCAATTTTACACGGGCTCTCCGCCATGACGACTTGCGAGCGGCCTGATAATGCGAAAGGCGCGGAGAAAATGGAAGAAGAGAAAAGAGGGAAAAGGGGTAAAAATCCGCGGTGGCCGGCACGACAAACGCGGGCGAGGGGGCAACGCGCTGAACAATGCGCCGCTCGGGGGTACGTCGACGCCCCACTTTTCCGTTTCTCTTTGTGCGAATGTTTGAGTGTGTACCAGGGATGGGGAGAGAAAGGGAGAGAGATAGAGAGAGAGAGAGAGAGAGAGAGAGGAAGAGTCAGAAGGACAGAGAGACAGAGGGGCAGATAGGGAAAGGGAGGCGACGCAGCGGCAGAAGTAGCTCGCTTTAAATCGTTCGCGTTGCCTAGATTGGCGTCTCCGCTCTATCTTTTACCCCTCCTACCCTCCGTTCTTTCCTTGCTCGCGTCTCCCGCACTTCCCTCCTCCCCCACGGCCGCCACCGTCGCCTTTCTTTTGTGCTTCCCTTCTTTTACGTGAAGAAGGGAAACGAGTACAACTGCGCGCGCGCTCAAACAAATATTTGTTACGCGGGACAACAACTTACCTGGATTTGACAAATAGCGCCTTGGCCCCTCGCCGCGCGCTCTCGCGCCCTCTTTTTCTCCCTCGTCTTATTACTCCTTTATTTCGGACTCAAACAGAACTCCGACGAGGGCGAGCGACTGTGTATTCATGCCGCTTTGTTCCCTATTTGAGGAACGAGAAATCTTTTTAACGTAATTAGCATCTTGGCTTAGGACAAGTATAAAACAGAATACGATCGTTATGGTATTATCGTGGCAATCCATGTAATTTAGAGGATTACAGTATGAAACGATCTGCTCCAATTTCAGAACTTTTCTTTTTTCTCTACATGTACTGATACTGTTGAATAACTTATAAGGCTGGAAATTAGTACATTGGATTACGTTGTGTTTATAAATTTTTAAGGTGTAACATATTGGTTACTATACTGGAGTTTGGGAAGAAAATTATCTTTGCATTTCAAGTTTATCAAGCTCATCTTTTCGGTTATGAGCAGCTTCATAATACATGTTGCACAGTAACCATTTTATTGATGTTTTTTTACAGTATTTAGCCTCTTGCAGCGATTACAGTGGAGTCAGTTATGTTCAGTTTGCGAAGTCTTATTCGTCTCCAGACTAGTTGATATTTTTTATTTATTTAAAATTATTTCTTCCATTTAAAGCAATTAATCATTAACTCGTTCGCGTCTTTATTAATGACTCGTAATTTTATTTTATTATTTGTTTTATTTTATGATAATCAATGGCAATGTTTCAATAATACATTATGAACTATATAATTTGAAAAACAGCAATAATTCGAAATAATAAGTCTAACTAGATAATTATAGCGCATTAAGAAACTTCAGCACTGTTCTTTATTAAAGAATGCACATTCTAACCAGAAAAATCCGACTATGAAAAACTACAATGCAAATAAAATCTGCAGATTATTGGATATTCGTCGATAAAAGCAATAGCGTGTTGTTGAAAAAAAAAAGAAAATTATTATTACCCTTGCACCTATCAAACCCCGGCAATTAACTGCCTCCGCATAATGCATCACTTCTTGTCCCTCCTCCAACCGGACAATTTCGAATTTACAGTTGAACCAAGCAATAAACCGTTGATGTAACTTGCCCATTGATGAAAAATGTGTCAGTAGAAGGATTGAGAGAAATAATTGCAAAATTTAGTCCTTGTCTAAGTACTCGATCAGCCGTCGTCGAGCCATATCAAGCGAGCGCGCAAACACACACACACGCGCATATATTTATATAAAGCACGCAACGTATCCCGAGATCCAGTTATATTTTAATCGCGTAATTCCAAATCCCCGCGAAGCGAGCTCGCGAGCGTCGACTATTTTGGCCGTGTTTGCGTCCGCTTCGATCGCTCCTCCCTGTGGGGAATCGATACATTGCCGCCGCTCCTCCCCCTCTTTTCACTCCACCTCCGGCTCTTGCATATCGCTCGCAGAATGCGAATGCGATCGTTCAAAACTTCCTTCCTCCACGCCGTGGTCCCTCGATTTCGACCTACCCCAAAGTCCCTCGTCGCTTCTCCCTCTGTCTCACCATGACTTTTTTGAATAACAAATTTAACGCAATTCTCGTTTCTCCCCTTTCTTCTTGTCGCGCGCGCGCGCGCGCGCCGTTATGCCCGGCATCGATTTTACTGCCGGCATTTGAATGGCGGGCAACGAATGCTTTATGGAAGAATTATGCGAGCCGAAAGAACGTTTTATTATTGGGAAATATAGAGAGGCTGCACTTTTCTGCAGGGGCGAAGCTGCGCGGAGGGAAGACGAAATTCTCACTTTCTGTATTTTTATATCATCTGGACCTAGGAAGAGTTTTTAACAGACACGGATAATTACATTAAATTGTTATAAAAGTGTATAAATTCTAAAATTAAATATTTTATAAGACAGTAAAATCAATCGTTTTGTTTAACGTCAATCTAGACTAAATAAATAAGTAATTAGTTGGTAAATAATTAAAGCATTCTATCATGCATTACAGCCAATGCGGCTGACATTATCCTGATACCATCTACTGGTTTGTAATTACCACTTCGTGAATGATACAGCTATTATTTTTGATGGAAGCATTTTTGAATTTTCTATGTTGATGATCATGTTTCACAACTAATCCAATGATATATTTACAGAATTATATGTATGTTATGTCTGTAATATTCGTATAAAATTAAATTAGAGACAGTCGAAGGGATAACAAGTCATTTATACTACCTTTTTCAACATTTCTAAACATTTATTTGTCTTATATGATTTATATATCAAAACAGAATTAAACTTGAATTCAAATGAATAAATAAAGAAAAATCTTAATCCGTATATTATAGATTACGAAAAATTTAAATTATCGTTCGCTAGTTTTTATTAATATTTTCAGATACGCATATTATAAAGTACGATAAATAATATATTTAAGCGAATCATTATATTCCCATTTTGTTGTACACAATATTTAGCATTAAAAACTAGTTCTAATCGCTTAAGCTTGATAAATCGGAACTCCGGACGCTGGGAAGCCTGCGTTACGTTTCGATGATCTAGCCATAATCTAGCATATTGAAGAGCCCCCCCTCCCAATAAGTTATCATCGAAAGGGTCAAAAATCCCGACCTAGAGTGCCTCGCGTAAAATCGGACTCGGACGGTGGAGGGCTCACACTCTTCTCGGTTTACTGGCTTTGCCTCAGACTCCCGGCATTTAAATTAATCCCTTGCCAAAGGCTGCCCCAGCCGGCGGCTGGCGAACTTTCCCTCATAATCAGGCGTCTAATCGATCATGAACCATCAAAAGCCTTCTTCGATCCACAAGCCCTTGCCTCCCCTACCATTATTGCTCTCTCGCTCGCCCCCCCACCCTTCTTCTATATCCTACTCTATTTCCATCTCTTTCTCTTCAATTCAACAGCTTCTATGAGGCTCATAAAAACTTTTCCTTTAGCCTGTTCAAGTAAGATTTTGCAAGGGAATAACTTTATCTAATAAACGAACTTATAGAAGCAATCTGGTAACTTTCTTCATTCCGATGTTGCTGAATAATTATTTTTCTTTTCCTTCTGCCCTGTCTTTCTCTCGCGTGCGCTCTCACGCTTGCGCTGTGTTTCTTTCTTAATCCACACATATTTCTCTCTATTAAACGCGATAAAGATGAGTTAAGCAGCAACTAACAGCGAAGAATAAAAAGTGCGACTTCGATCCAAAATAATAATAATACATATTAATATAAGAATATGAAAATTTGGGTTGGAATATAATAATGTAAATAATCATAACACCACTAAATAATGATGTAATCTTTTCTCTCAACATACATAGAGAAATTATTTTTCGTTTTTTATATTATTTAGTTGAAAATAAAAATGATTACTTTTTTTTTATTTTGCTACTTTTTTCGCTCTTATGAAAAGCACCACATACGTAAATCTCTTAAAGTGCATTTGGCAAATTTTTAGGAAGAAAAATACATAATAGTAGAAAAGTTTTATGCACGTATTAAATGTATATTTTTTGAAGAAAAAAAATCATTAAATATGACATTCAAGGAAGAATAATTTTTAAATCAAAGCCACAAAGGAACACAGCCATAAATAATAATTAAAACGCATGTTTAGTACGTATGATGTAAAAGGAAAAATCGAGGATTCACGTACAATTTTTTCAGGCTTTTCACGAAAGTAGCTAAAACTTTTTATATTTAATTTTTCAGACGCTTAAATAATAATTAAAAGGGGCCCCCTTAAAGTTCAACCATTTCTAAATTGAAAGAGTAAATGAAATTGCATTTGCAATGGCACGCTTGAAACTTTATGCATGTAATCTCGGTGTATTTTTTTTTCTAATTTTATTGTATTATTAACATGAGCATTAAAGCCACTGAAAAGTTGGCCGAGGCGCGACGAAATTCGACTTTTGGGGATTCAGCCCGAAATATTTCAAATCGATGCTTCTCGGCTCAAGCATAAATTCTCGCATGGGAAGTAAAGTATACCGATATAAAATAACCTATGCAAATTGAAAAAAAACATCTCGTATGAAATTTTAAAGCTGCCTATGGGCGCATTATTCAATTCTTAAACATCGTAAAACTTATCGCCTTTTTTATGTTCTACAAAAGCAAAAGCTGGGCCGATGCTTTATTAGATTCTAAATAATGACACCGTATGCGTTTATTATCTAAGCACCGCCAAGGAAGCGCTTGTATTGTAGACTTGAACGAAATACATCGCACGCACTCTAACAGAAAGAAAAAAGCGCTTCTCAAGTCTGGCACAAGACAAGATCGAACTTGTTCGATATCTCAAACGAAAGTGCATAAGTTTTAGCTTATTGAATTACGATCATTTTAAAGATTTGTTTAAATTTCTATCCTATAATTCAGTTTTAAACATATTTATTTATTGCTTTTAAGGAATACGGTACAGCATTTATGATTTGCCAAAGCCTGAACAAAAACAAAGGGTGAAAATTTTTCGAACTTTGCTTTTAGCTGGCAATTTTCTTTTGAAGAAAAAAAAAGGTTTTGAAAAAGAACCTTCCACAATGCATCGCTTAAAAGGCGAACGAGTTATAGTGCATCTATAAAAGATAAAGATACTTCTCGAGTTTAACAGTTTATTATAAAAAAATGAAAGAAGCGCATGTAAAATTTTCGTTGTATATATATTAATTAGTATAAATTATTAGTTAAGAAAGAAAAAAAGAAAAAATAAATTGAACAAGAATTGTAATTAATCTTTTTACTGTAATTTACGCGATAAAAGCGTATTAAAGATCAAAAGATACTCTTCCATATCTATGAAAAATTTTTCTCAAAAATTAAGAACTTTTAATGATACGCTACCGAACTTGAAAGTAAAAAAAATGAACCCATAGAAAATTAATATAGGATTAATTCTTAAGTTAAATTGATAAAGAAATTTTTTATAACGATTTTTCGAAAACGCATTTGTTGATAAGTTTGATAATTTTTCGACTTCGTTCTGGGATTCTTTTTTAAATGGAACACTGTCATTTTATAAATGTTATAGAGAAACTCCTTGTGTTTTTTTTTTGTGTTTACATGTTCCACTAACAAAGCAAACATAAAGAAATGTGCTCTATTTAAAAACAAAACGAAGCTCAAAATTGCAGAAATAAATTACCCATTCTTCAATGACATCTATAAAAATGCAGGGCGAAAAAAACTTACACCTCAACAAACCTTCGGATAATTCATCTAACGTAACGAACAATGTCGAAACAGTCATTTCTCACGAAACGTCAAATTATCAAGCTCGTCGACCTGTGCATCAACATATTTCGATGCGCAAGAAGTACGCGTAGCCGGTTACAAACTCGATGTCTCGAGGGGAACGCGATGGATTCGCGAAAGCCAGAGTCGAATCGGCCGGTCCGTCTCTCGCCTACCGTCGGTGATTTACGGCGCATTAGTGCCTACCGTCGCCCACCCGGGCCCCCCCCCTCCCTCGCGCGGGGATGGATGCCCCGCAAAGCACATGCGGGGAAGCCCCGGGGAAAATCTTTACAGCGAGCAGTCGACTCGCCGTCGTCGTCGTCGTCGTCGTCGTCGTCGTATATGCGATGGCGATAAAGGCACATAGGCGAGGAGGACTTTAAAGTTTGATGGCCCATTAGAACTGTCAAGGTAGCGTCTTTTACACCGACTCTCGCCTCCTTTCCTCTGTCTCCCTCTCTCTTCGCCCCCCCTCCATCTTTCTCTATCTCGCGAGCGCGCGCGGGAAAAAAAAAATGAAAACGAGGCGACCGCGCGCGCGTGCTCGTATTCTTCACGGTCCATTAACAATCGCGCGCCGCCTTTCTCGCGCGTTGCGCCGTCATGTCATCGCTTTCGCCTCTTTTATTCTCCCCACACCATCCTCCCTCCCGCAGCCTCACCACCTCCTTCCGATCTTTCGGTTTTCTTTTTCCTCCTTCCAGCTCCACCTGCCCGCCCGCTCCTTTCGCAGCCTTTCGAAGACGCGCGGAGGAGGCGCAAAATCGATTTTGCCATTTTTGCGCGCTTGTATAGCGCGAGAATTGACACGTCCTATCTCGGCGCTGTACTTTTATTTCGCGTCTATCTCTCTCTCTCTCTCTCTCTCTCTCTCTCTATCTGGTATTCTCTTATTCTCGCACTTCCTCTCGAATTCTCTTTTTCCCCTTGGAAGCTTACCTTTTTAGGAGAATCGTTACGATGCGCCGAATCGCGGGAGATACGCGTACGCGCCCGCTTGCGCGCTCCCTTTCGAATGGCTGTGCGCAGGATACCGGAAAATGATTGGCCCTAAGAGACTCTCTCTGTCTCTCTCTTTTCGAAATTGCCGCGGAGTCAGCTTGGTGCTTTTTCTGGATTCGATACTTATGTAAATACTACAGAAAATGGTAGAGCCATAGATGGTTTAGTTTAGATCCCGACTACCGAGTTCATTTCGTATTTTAAGTAAATAAAAATTGTAATGAGTAGTGAAACTTAATTCATAATAATTATTCTTAAGTCAAATTTAAGTATTAAGAAGACACAGTAGTTATATAAAAACAAGTTCCACTTGAAAATAAGATCAGTAATTGCGAGAGTTATAATAATTTGAATAATTTGAAGAAAATGAAAGTGAAGTCTTATAAATGATTTAAAATTCAAGTTCTATTTATGAATATTGCATTAGGAAAATACAATTTTGTTCTCAATTTTCTTTTATATATTTTCAAATTCCTAGCGACAATGATTTAAATGAATTAATAATCTGCATTTTAAATCATTGTTACTTAAGCCAAATTTCCTTGATTTGCTTATAATACGACAGTTAACAAAGTTAGAAATATATCTCAGACCTTCCTATTATCACCAATCCCAGAGGGCTATTTGCTCTTCAAGTAAACAACACTTCAACCGGAGAAGTAAAAATTCAGGAGGTAAAAAAAAAACCTCAACAACTCCGCGAACCGTGAACAATGGAAAATATACAATGTTCCGCGAATCCCTATATTAATTACCATTAACATTATATCTCGGGGTCGCCTTAAACATAAAAGAAAAAACAAATAATGCACGCTTTTCTCAGCGCCATGAAAAATGTCGGCGAAAAAATATATAAATTTTTGAAATCTCGGTAATAAAGATGGGGATGCGGCGCCGCGGTGGTGGCAAGCGCAACCGTGAAATGCGCTTGTATGTGTGTGTTTGCACGTGTGCACGCGCGCGCGCGCGCCCGTGTCTCGCACTTAATCCGTCGTTTTATGTGCACTCCAAGTTTAGAAGGAGGTCGCGAATGCGCCTCGGAGATGCAGCTAACTCTTGTTAGTTTATATACGTAAAGCTCCACTCCGGCCGCGCTGGGATGAAGCATTGGCTTTTAATTAAAAAAGATATCGCTCGTATCTGTGTGACGCGACTGTTGTTTCCTTCTTTCGGCAATTCGAGAGAGACGCGAAGTCTCGGGATCTTGCGAATCAATGCTCTAGTCGAGGATTCGCCCGTATCATTAATGAAATATTTTTGGAAAATTGAAGAACAAAGCAAATCTTGATGGTTCCAGGCGATCGTTGACTTCGTGAGTACACTGCGAAACTATCCAGTCTCACGGCACTTATTGGACGAAGTTTAGAAACGTTCGAGACAATCAATACTTGGAGCAGAAGTTGGTTGGCTCATGCATTAAATGCATCCGTTTATTCACTATATATATATATATATATATATATATATATATATATCAGCGCCGAACTTTGCTTTCCAATTCGTGGCCTTTACCCGTTCCAAGGTACCCAGTTCGATTCTCCGGAAACGTCAAAAATTTTCCGGACGCATTTTCCAGAAAATTATCTGACGAGAACAGAAGTTCGAAACTCCTTTTGATTTTGCAGTTAATTATACAGTTGGCAGAGAGAACAAAAAAATCAATTTCTGTCCCCAAACTCAAGCGCATCATTGTTTCAATGTATGTGTCATATACAAATGCCCATGGAAATGCGATATTCCCGCTGTTTGCCATACAGCGAAATGTTCCGTATTAACGCATGCGCTCTCACACATACATTCTCTCTTTCTCCCTGCATCTCCCACTCTCGTTCTCTACCAGTCACCTTCTATCTTGATTTAGCCACTCGCTGCGCGCGCCAATTTAAGTGCCAACGCCATCGCTGCGAACGAGAGCACTTCACGCTCGATGAAATGCATTCGTTTGCATAGACACGTCGTAAACATTTTAAATAGGGCATGAATAATTTTTTTTTTTTTTTTCTGTATCGATAATTTATACCATTGCAATAGGTAAAACTATAATTATTTGTCGCAAGTCGCATTTTATACAATTACGATTCTTATACGAAATCGTAACGAGTGTCATTTCTGTTCGAACGAAGCAATGATCGTGAAACTTCCCTAGGCGTTCCTCAAGGGACTGAGATTGTCCATCCCATAATTTAATAAAGGCGCTAGACGACGCTGCCTCGCGCATTGTTCCCTCTAAGCACATTGGAATTATTACGGCCGAAACCGTATATTTCCCGTCGAGTGCCGCGAATTAATTTTAAATCAAGCCACGCCGCCGCCGTTTAGATATTCTCAGGTGGCCGCGGGTAGGCGACAGACGGGGCGGCCGGCGAGCCGTGCAAGACACCGCGGTGGCGCTGCATCGCGAGAAAGCCACCGAGAAACGCTCTCCCGGGGTACTTCTACCTTTCGTTACAACTCCCCACGGGGACGCCGCGCCGCCCGTCCCGGCCGCGCTCGCGCGAGGTCGTTACGCGCGGCGGACGAGGCGAAGACGCGGTGGGGGGAGTCTCTGCGTTTTGTCGCCTCGTGATTTTTGACCGAGTGGCCGGCCGAATGGGATCGCTTGTGCTTACACGGTCGCGCGACAAAGTCAGGGATTAATTATTGATTGATTTTATCATTTCGAGTTAGGTAAGCTCCTTGAAAACTTTATTACAGTCATTGTTCTTCTCTCTGAACTTTTAGCACAGACCATTATTGAGAATCGGTATTTTGTCTATTCTGATGATTGCGAAAACCGTCAATACGATCCAAAGGCCTCGAGTAAATTTTTCCATCATTTCTAAAAATCCGTTCCTTAACTATTATCGATAAATTCTTATAGAAGGCTACAACAACACATAGATGGTAATTTTTTTTTATACTAAGGCTGCATTGCAATGGCATGAATAAACGTATCGATCCAATTTGAGAGCTGAGGAATGGACTTATGGGCGCAAGTTCTGACTGACCATAAAATTTCCATTGATCAATTCTCCATATTACTACGTGAATTTTATTTTCTTAAAATATTAGGTCACATACATTTAGATATAAGCAGAAAAAAAACCATAGCTCATAACTGAAACTTATCGGTAGTATAAGAATAAATACAATTTTATTGAACGCCAAGTTCATTCTAGATTTCAAAATTTATTTCGTCGAAAATATAAAATAAATTACTCTTTTTGTGTTCAGCTCTCATTATCGTAACTGCACGAATCGTAGTAAGAGACTATTTTTCCATGCTTGATTGACGCTTATACGTTCTTCAAAATATCGAACAGAGTCGAATTTCCCAACTTGCAACATGTACGTTCTGCGTTATAACCAAACCAAGTAATAGAAGATTTTTCTACACTACTATGAAAGTTATATTATTGCAATGTTAATCTCTGACAAGCCATTCGATATTACAGAGCTATAAATCCTTAATAATGTAGCCGTGCAAAATTGAAGAGGATACGAATTATCGTATTGCCAGTAGTTGTGTGTTAATACGTAATGATTAAACGTCGCGATTTGACGCGGCGCGTCGGGGCAAAAAGAGAGAGAGAGAAAAAAAAAAGAAATAGGAAGGAACCCCCGGTGCGATACTCTATTTACACGAAAAAGATTTATCGGTATATAGGCAAATTAATGAGCTCGTTCCGCTTATACGGAGCTGGGTGACGGGATAGGCGTATATAGATAACGTCGAGTAAAATGGTGGGCGCCCACCTGGAGATATATGTGTGTGTGTGTGTGTGTGTGTGTGTGTGTGTATATATATGCATACGAAAGAAATTCGATAATGAATGACTCTGCGTATAATCCTTTTGACATTCGTTGTATTTTGCCCGAGATCTGAGGGCTCGCGCTCTGGGGTCGCGCGCGCGTGCAAGACGTAATTTATGACCTACGGGACAGCGTGTGACATCGCCAACTGTTTTAGGGCCGCGAATAAATCAAAATAAATTTGAGCCCCCGCCGTCGCCGTCGCCGCCGCCACCGGCCGGCATCGCGCACCAGTCGCCCCGAGCCTTCTCTCGCGCTCTCGCTCTCCCCGCTCATTCGCTCCCGTAGCCAGTGACTCTCAACTTTTCAATTAAGGTCAACACAGTAATGAAAACTAATATTTCGCTGCGATCCCCCTGCCCTCTGCCCACCCTAACCCCGCCGCGTGATAGATTTGAAACATCTATTAAGGGTGCGAGCCGTCGTTAGGAATTTTGAACGCCCGATTTTAGCCGAGCCCGGGGGTCTAACGGGAATTATGACGGAGCAAATTGCAGCGGAATATTATGAAATTAGTCGTGTATTTTTTATTCATTTCATTTTCCTCTTTTTGAACGTGAATAAATTATTATCGGCGGTGCTGAATTTCGGAATAATTATCTAGAAGTTGTTATCTTATTTGTATTACGTTTTAAAGTTGCAGATACTTACAAACTAACAATTCGGTAACTAATTTACATAGAACACGGTAATGGCAAACGGTCAGAGACAAAGAAGGAGAGAGAATATCGTAATTCGAAAGGAAGAATTAATTGAATGGTAAAAAAAAATTGTTAAAAATCTTAAGAACGAAAGTTTTTTTAATTACCTTAAAGGGCAGAAGCGGCTTTCAATTTTTCCGAAAGCATTTGACTTTTAATTACAGTAATGACTCGATTTGGTCAAAAATATAGTTTTTTGTAATTTGAACTTATTAATCGCCTTGAATTCCATAAAATATCATTAATTATTAAATTTCAAGTATACTATAAAAACCTAATAAGTATACAAATTCCTATAACTATAATAAAAAAACAGATACGTAACGAAGTGAAAATTTAACAAGCAATTCCAATTATAGTTACGAATTTCTAGTAACGGTGAAAGTGATTCTTCTGCAAGCTTTTAATTGCTCAATAGGTATCTCGATCAAAAGGAAATCCACGTTATATATGCCAGGGATCGATGGGGGAGGGGGCAGGGAAAAATTATTCCCACGTGCGTATTCTATGAGATATGATGATAAAGTACCGATGCAGAACAAAGAAGTCGAGCGGCCTAGAGTGGCGACGTCGAAATCCAGAATGCACAAATGCGCGCGCAACCAGTTCAAAGAGAGAGAGAGAGAGAGGAAAGGCGGTGCGGGGTATTCATTACATCGACGTTGTCGACTACCAGCTGGGGCGCGTAAAAGGTTTCGCTTCCTGCCCTCGCTAGGCCTGTAAATAAAAAAACAAAAAAAAAAGAAAAAAAAATAGAGGAGAATTCGCAGATGAATTCGGTCAAAGGGAATTGTAGGTCCTCCGCGCTCCCGTCCCTCCGCGTTCGATCTTATTTTAAGCTTATTTCGCAGCAGTCCGTCCATTAAACTGGCGCGTTTGAGGATTTATTCCCAGGCCGCCGAATGGAAGATTACGCAATATATCGGTCGGGTCGCGGGGGGCTTTTTCTTTCGTCGTCTTTTTGCGCGGCGCTGGAGAGCCGGGCCCTTTTATGAAAATCAGAGGACTGCCGCCGCGCCTGGCTGTTTCGCAAGATAGCTGGTCCGCCTATATACGGCTTCGCGTAGATAGCCTCGTTTGACAGGCGGTGAGCGGCGATGCTTAAGACTGACGACTGTGGTTTGGGATATTTAGATCGATCGACTCGGCGACGGGAGTTGACATTGAGCACCGTGAAGACAAGTAATCGCGCGCGACTTCTTACGGTGACTCGAGAATATCCCCTGGGGCCCGAATCTGAGATACTTGCGTCTTGTGATAATTTGGTTACCACATCCTGTACGCAAATATCTTTTCAGTCAGTAGCGAATGCGCCAAAGATCTGGCTCAACAATTGCCTGAGAGAATTAGAAATTTGGATCATAATATTGGAGAGCTCGAAAAAGTTTGAAAATGACTAGATGAAAATTAATCTCAAGTCAATGCATCTCGTAGACAATGCAATCTAAATGTCATATTAATTAAGAACAAGACGTATTTAATTAATCAAATGCCGAAACTAAATACCACTCCTCGAATCTACTGGATATCTGGTTCGGCTACGAGAGTCAAAAAACGAGGAGTGATTCTCAAAATGAAAGAAATCTACTGAGTTAAATGTAGTCTCATCTCGGAGATTCTCTGAAATCTATGCCTCACTCTACCAAATTTCTTTGGTTTTGTTTATTTATGCTTTTTTGCCGTTAAAATATTTAATATTGATACTCGTAAGTTTTATGTACTTATCCAAACTTCTATTTCGACTCCGTCAGAATAGATCTGTCTCGAAGTGCTGACGATTGTAACAATCTCCAGGCCAAATTTTTATTCAACTTTGAAATTTCTTCGGGTAACCATGCCTCGTTTGCTTTTACAAATAGAGGTAAAATTATAGACCAATTCTAACGACGAAACTCGGAGTTCAAAGCAAATTTAAAGTTCAATGATATTTGGATAACTAATCTTCGTACGAAAAATTCCGTCCAAGTTTTGCGTCAGGCGTTTGTTTAGGCGAATAGCGTATTGAAGGCGTTCACCGCCTTCCGACAACCGACCTGGGAAACCATCGATCCGAATTTCTGCGCTAAATGCGTGTAATTAAAACATATTAATGCGGGGCCATTGCCACTCTGAAATTACGTATAAAACTCGACGATACGCAATCCCTCAGATCTCTCTCCGTCGGACTGGCAGCTCATCAGCAGCTCGGCGAAAGATAAGCTATATGACGGACTGATGAGTTTTTCCTTCTTTCCTTGCTCTTTTTTTTCGACAAATCCTCGAGGTAAATATGATGGAGACTGGAGCAGAGGGGAGCGGGCAGAGTGAGAGAGAGAGAGAGAGAGAGAGAGAGAGAGAGAGACTCAGTGGCTCCCTCCCGCCTCCTATTTGCAGAGCGTTTGAATGGGATCCGCGAGAAGTGCCGGCGGTAAAAGCACTTGAACTTAATGCCAACAAGAAAAGCTGAAAACTGACGCTCGCGCGCCAAGTGACTGGCCAGCGGTGGGAGGGACGGGAAGGGAAGGGGAGAAAAAGCACCACGTCAGACGGGCACGCGCTCGCTCTTAGAGAAAAATTTATTCATTCCTCTCCGGCACGATAATTTTATTTCCTTTGCTCCGATATAAAATTCATAAAGCCGGCTACGCGATCGTTGAAGGGATCCCTCAATATATACGTTTTATGCGCATCCTGCACTGCGAGGAAATTGCGCTGCTTTCCAGATTATTATATTGCGCTACAAGGGAGTAAAATGTGAATTTTACACACGGACACTGTACATGCGCGCGCGAGGGCTGCGCCGATCAACGGAGGAGGATGTAAATCGCGGTCCCAAGTTATATGGGCTTTTTTTTAAGCCTTTTTTAAGGGTGAGCGTAAATTGCAATTTTATACCCCCACATTTGAAGGAGTAAAAAGCTTTGTAAAATCAAATTTTGAGCGGGCGCCTTGAGTATGTGGGATTTCAATCTTTAAACACGGGGGTCAACTAATGCCATAACATAAATCAAATTATCAAAAATAACATAAATCCTCAGAAAGCTTTTCAAAGCGATTATTGCTATTACCAAAAAAGTTCGAAGACACTATTCGCGTGCCTCTAAAACATAAGGTCAAATGCAAATTAATTAATTCTCATATAAAATTAGAAAAACGATCACGCGCTGTTTTATAAACTTATGATAAAATTTATATTTTTTCCCCACCCGGACTTACCCACTTAGTGTAATTCCGATAAAGAAAATGTCGAGAATAGGTATTTAGTACGGCCTCGTTGAACGTTCACCGAAACACGACCCCGCAAACCTTTACAACGTCCCACCCCCCGTTTCTCCCCGGGGTGGGAACTCATTTTTGTTTTCTTTTCTTTTCCACCCCGAACGCGCAAGATTTTTGATAAACAAGGTAGGACCAGCCGTTGTCGACCGATATTCGCGGATCAGCGTCCGAGAGAGAGAGAGAGAGAGAGAGAGAGAGAGAGAGCGAACTATCGGGGAGCCCGCGGGGAGGCGCATTACAATTCCGCTCGCTCGCAGCTTTAAGTTGGCGGACGCGAGCGCGAGCATTCCAAGAGGCGGCCTGATTATCTTTAGCCGCAAGCTCGAAAGCTCGCCCCGACGACTCGCTCGCGGCTGCTGTCCTTTTTTTACCTCCTCCTCCTCCTCCACCCCCGCCGCTCTTCGTCTCCTCTCACTCGCTGCTCTTCCACCTCTTCTGCTTCCCCTTCCTCCTCTTCGCCCCCTCTTCCTCTTCTTCTTTTATCTGTTTTTGTTTTATTTTGGCGTTTTTTTTTTCGGCACTCGTTGCGCTCAGCTGCGAAAGCTAAATAGGAGTGGGGCTAAAAAGCGGGTACACGGGCTAATGATGGTTAAATGAAAATACCGAGGGCGACCGAGTGCGCTTTTCATGAGCGACGGGCGCGCGCGCGCGCGAGCATTCGGTCTGAGTTAAGATGTCGGGGCGGCGGGGGCGGCGCCCCCGGGCTCGATATTTGAATAAATTTTAATTCATTTTTAAAAGGAAAATTAAAGTTTTATTGTAGACGGGCTCGCGATGCTGGTATTATATCCAAAGTTCTGTGTATATAGAGCGTCGGTCTTTAAATTATTTATATATTCAAATTGCAGGAGATTTAATATAAGACTGCCGGTAGTTTTTAGACGGGGTGGGAACGATCGAGTGAACTCCTACGCTAATGAAATGAAATTTTCGCTTCAACTTTTATTGGCTTGTACTAAATTAGAAAGAAAAACTTTCCGATTCCTCGGTCCTCCGGATTTACGCCCCTTGATGCGAAACTCGCGGATAGCAAACTTAGAAACAAGCAAAGCCGCGCGCCGAACGTGTGGTCTCTTTCTTTTTTCTTTTTTTCTTTTTTTTTTTTTTTTAAAGTTCTTTTCAAGAAATAGATATTAAAATATTTTCAATATCGAAGCAATCGAGTTGCTGAGAGTAATTCATTGGAAAAATTCAGTTTCTTTCAGATCGAACATATTAGATATTGAGTTTTTCTTCGGCTGAATCAAATAAGTCCTAGTTCATTTCTCTCATTGCACAAACTTCTTGAAGACGAGCAGAAAAAAATTCATCGGCTACAATAATTTCAATCCTTATCATGACGAACAAAAATAATACAATAGTTTGAATTAGACTTGGAGATTTTTTTTAATTAAAAATAAAAATTTACTTAGAAATTTGTATTTCAATTCCACGCTCGCAATCAAATATGTGTAAATGTAGAATGTAAAGTAGGTAGATTGCTTCAAACAAAATATTGAATATTCCATGGAATAACAAATTAAACGTTTGAGAATCATACATCTGTCCGAGCTCGATATTATTTTCCATATAATTTCATTATTAGTTTAATTATTTTTGCATAAGATAAAAAGAGAGGCGAAAAATAATGGCGAAATAGTTAAAAATATTTTGCCGCTTGTATTATTTGGCCGTGTGCGCTAATGCGCCAAAAAGCACTTTTGCAATCGATACCCGTCAATTATAAATTATAAATCCCCGGCGTTATTTAGCACGCGCAACGTTCGTAGTATTATTTGTCCACACGCGGTACGAGAAAAATTCATTATTATTTATAAACACGGATGTATAACTGCTATAAATTATTCCGTTCGATAACAATTACGCTGCATCCCACTATGCGCGTACGTATGCGCATGCGAATGTCACGATTACTAATGGAGCGGTGATCTAAAATTGGCTTTCGTCATAAATTTCGTCGATTCCCCGGTGCCTCTTGTTTGAAACATTAAACATTCAATTTGTCGGAGCGATTAAAATTCGCGAAACCATGATTATTCGATCCGGGGCCGTAAAATTCTAATACAGCTGTTATTGCGTATCAATGATACAGGCATCGATTAGGCCGGGCAAAATAAGTCGGCGTCTTCGCCGAGTAATCGGAATCGGATGATGGCGCGGCGATGGGCAAAAATCCCAGGGGCAAACCGCCGGGATTTGATCCGCTTACCAGTCGATTGTGTGTGTCGAAGATGAGAGGCCGGCCGCGATAGATCGCAAATCCGATATCGGATGTAATAGGGTGAAGGGACGTATCGGGCTGTAAATGGAGCTTGTTTCGATTTCCTTTCCTACTCTTTTCCTTAATTGACCCTCGGCCGAGTGGGACAGGCTGGATTTCGACGTCGCGCGCGCGTAGAATCGGGATTAGAAACACTGCTGTACATCGGATCGGATACGGTCAAACGTAGCCAATAGACTGTTCGTCGTAAATGGGAAATGACAATTATTACGTTAGGTTGAAAATTTAACCATCGTATTTATTTTGTCATATAAATTAGGGTACCAATTCACTTTTAATTATGGCATAGATCTACTGTCGATGGTTATTATAGTAAAACACCCTATTGTAAAAGAATGACATTTGATTACTAACCTATTTTTCAATAATACGCAACTAAAAATACACGCAAACATCAGAATTTCAAGTAATAATACATTTTTAATCGCTTTGGTACTCGCCCATCTCTCAACACGCAGTCGTAATTATATGTTTCCAAATATATTGCACATTTTGACGGAAAAACTAACTTTCATACAAATGATTTACAATTATTATCATTGCTAAAAGTTTTTCCGAACACGGAAACATAATATTTTTCAGTCGATAAAGCTCCTTAACACAATATTTTAAGAAACGTTTAGTATGATTAGAGCATTCGACTTCTGATTTATTTTTATTATTTCTTTTACTCCATTCCATTTTAGTATGTTATGGACTAAAATAAAACATAAAAGAATAAGTCACAAAGTCAATAATGAATTTCTGAAGTAAAGATTAAATGTTTAATTCAATCATATACCTTCTACTATATGATCACTAAAATTTTCATTCTATTCTATACACGTACTCGCATATTCCACCATATTCATTATTTTCTTTTAGATAGATCTTTCCATCTTGTCTTTCATTTAAATATTTAAATTCAATCGAATATCATGTATTGTGAAAATCGCGCAAGGGCTCTTTTATCTCGAAAAATTTCGAAAGATTTAATGATCATTATTATATATATAATTATAAAAGGTAATTTATTTTAATAATTTCGTATCATATCTCTAACAATAATTTAAATTATAAAGGAAATACGGCTAGCTCGATAAAACGATCCGACCAATAGTTATTCTCTTAAATTAGCTGCAATATAGATATATATGTATATGTTTAATAATAATCGGAATTTGGGACCAAGGAATACAATGCAAAATCCAACAATCCTGTCTCTCATAATCCTCTTTGGGCTTTTCACATTTGGCACGCACTAGCGCGCGCGTGTCGGAAATCCTCGCTGTTTCACAGCTCTTCCGGAGTCATTCGTTATCGTTGAGCGCTATCTAAAGACTACCACAACCACCCCCCCCCCCATAGACGCGCACGAAGCTCGTCGATGCCGCGCAGCTTCCCGGCCTTACATCTCAGCCCTCTCCCTCCTCTTCCCCCGTGCGTTCCCATGAATATGCAGTCGTTACAAGGGATCGTTAATTGTCGCCAGGCGGATGCGCGTGCGTCGGCAAAAGAAAAGGAGTATCGGAGAGCGACAAGAGAAGGGGTTGGGCGGAGGGGCGGGGGGGGGGGGGCTCGCACGGAAAACGACGCGGCCCTCGATAAAAGCGTTCGGTCGAATCGGAATCCCTTCGCATCTCTATCCTTCCCTTCTATTTTTCTCTCGCGACTCTCGTTCGACGCGCGAGCAGATTTTTATTTTAGCGCGCCCTGTAGCAAAACTGCAACGGTGCGCATTGCTTTACAATTTCCTCTTTTTCGAGGAGTCCTATACATATACATACATATATACATACATACATACATACACACACACACACATACACACAGATAGATATTGAGATACTCGCGAGTTTGCGTTAAAACGAAAAATATTTCCTATTCCGGCGAAATATAAAATGCAAATTTTTCCTATGCGACAAAAGTCTATATTATGCTATATATACATATAAAGAAAAGAAAATGCATTCGCCTCTATTATATAATTATAATTCCATGAAAAAGAAAAATGATGTATAAAACGTTGTTACACATTGTCCAAAGAGCATCGTTCGCCGCGATGGTGCGAGAGGGATGCAAAATTTCGCATCAACGCAGGAGAGAATCGAGATTATTTCGCGCGTTCCTTAAATATTTCATTTATAACCGCAGCGCCGCTCGTCTCGTAAAAACCTTCATCGCGACCCCGGCGACGACGGCCCGCCCGGACGTGCGCGCGGTGCGTTTACTTTTTTAAGAGAGGCGGCGTTGAAAACAGAAAACAAAAAAAAAAAAAATATTCCCGACGCGGTACAAGCAATGTCAGCCAGCCCCCTCCACGGTTCTCCCCACGGTGGAAGCCGAGGCACAGGCACGCTGCATCCTTTAATAACGAACGGTATATATATATATATATATATATATATATATATATATATATATATGAAAAAAAGATGCCTTTCTTTTTCCGGGTCAGTCGTTTTTCGGCGTACACAGAGACCTAGAGAGAGATAGACAGAGAGGGAGAGGGGGCGAGAGAGACAGAAAGAGAGAGAGAGAGAGAGAGAGAGAGAGAGAGAGAGAGAGAGCAAGGGATAGAGATAAAGAGCAGCATTTGAGGATGCCGTGGTTACGCGCTCGGCAGAGCTCGGCCTCATACGCGCTGTCCCTCGTCGACGAATCCCAAATTCGCTTTGAGCCCCGCCTGCGCATCTCGGGTCTCTGTCTCTTCCGTGTGCCCCAGCCCTTATACAGTCTGGGTCGACGCGATTCATCCACTTTTTCTTTACTATGTATGTGTGTGCGCGTGTGTGTTTGTGTATAATTGTGTGTGACCTATTCGAGAATGAACGGTTTAAAAAACAAAATCGCTGTATGCGCCCTCGTCTCTCGTGCTTCTTTTCTTATGTAGACAAGAGAGAAATTGAGAGACATAGAGAGAAGGAGATAGAGTGAGAGAGAGAGAGAGAGAGAGAGAGAGAGAGAGAGAGAGAGATCTCAGGAAGGCCGCGAAGAAAGCGTGTATGGTTGAGTCACCTGCTTCCTCCCATGTGTCATTATTTCGTTGATTAAATGAGCTTTCCCTACATATCCGAGCCCCAGACGTAGGAGCGCAGGATTATAGATCAAGGAAAGACAGGGGGGAGGGGAGCGCTGACGCAATTAAATGGGCTCTTTGAAACGTAACTTCAGCACCTTACAACGCCCTAACGATGCGACGCTGCCGTGCGCCTCCCTGCCTTTCGCCCTCACCACGGCGCCGAGGCGTTTAGTCCGCACTGTCCTCGCGTCCGTGGCCACGGTCGCATTCCGTTTTCCCCGTCTACTTGGTGTGCATGTCTGTATGTACATATATATATATATATATATATATATATATATATATATATATATATAGTTGCACTCTTTGGATTATCCGGGGCAGCTTTGGTTTTTGCCCGGAGTGCCGCCGCACGTTTTCTCCCGGCGCCTTCCTTTCGTCCCTTCTTCCCGAACGAATTGATTAAATCGCCGGACGCGCAGGGGGTTGGGGCAGTCCTTTTTCGTCAGCTCTCTGCATCCTCGCCGGGCGTAACGCATAACTTGCTTTACCCACGCGCTCGATGCTTTTTCCAGATCCTCGGGGCTCAGCGTCACGTTTCTATTCGCCGACCCCGTGTCCTTGGAGTCCACCCCCCCCCCCCCACAACGCCGTGCCTTCGATTTCTTACGTTGTTTGCATGTCGATGCAATTGGCACGGTAGATCATGTTGTTACCAAGCCTACTTTCCATTCGTTCGACTTAATTTTTGCTCATAGCGCAAGCGTGTTACACGCGGTGTTGTAGATTGCCTTGTTATCATTGCAGATATCTGTCCGGGAAGTGTAGATATTCAGTGTTCAAGCAGAAATGATACCTTTGTTGTTCGTATACGATATTCTTGTTACTTTATTTGTTTTGACGGTTTTTCTAAACTTGGTAATTCAGCACTTCGGAATGTGCTTCTCGATTATTAATTTAAGTGAGCCATTTTTCATATGCGTAGAAAAAGCTGAAATTTTTTCGAACCCGACGAAAGTTTACGCTTTAATCAGAAAAATTGTACGGGTTATTAGATCATAGCTGCTATCAGTTTATAGTTACTCTCACAACGAATTTTCTTACACGAATTTTTACATTAATTTACATACTATTTTTAATATTATGTGCAGTCGTTTCATCTCACGTATAATTAGAATAATGTTAGTGATATACACATTAAAAATACTCTGAAAAAAAAAATAATGGTTAAATGCTATTTATACAACCAAAAATAATTAACAAAAATTGAAGTATTTTATTGTATTACTAAAGCAAGATTCCCTAAATTTAGTTCTGACTATGATGATTATAATGCATTATATCACGTTGTTAATTTTAGTTGTTGGCAAAATCGAATAATTTTTTGCTGATTTTACTCGTATTTTCCCTTAATAATTCACTTCTTTTTGTACTCGTACTGAAACTCTACATTTAATTATCGGAATCCATACAATAATTAAATTATCGACAAAGTTGATCAATACGAACATAATTTTGGAAACAGAATATGCAATTTCGTTTATTTTAAACGAATTCGTATCAGAATATATGTAATTTTTCACTTAATTGGTATTTTTCTTTCGATACCATACGAAAAAAAGTAATTAAATTATCTGGTTTATGGGAAACGGAAATTATTTTGAAATACAAGAAAGATTTTGTCTTGCAAAATTGAACTCTCGTTAAACGAAATTGCTCCGAAGCGAGATTATCGTTATTACACAGCTCCTCGCACACTGGGCGAAAGAAGTATTTTGAAACAGTAGCATTGGCAAATTTTTAATTTTAATGCCATCGTTGGTAAACACAAGAACGACGGGGACCGGGCGAACGACAGTTGTTTGCTCCGCTCGCCATCGTCGATCTCTGTCGCGACATCTCACTTTTGCGCACAAAGCACCCCATGATTTTGACAGGTACAGATGAAAGATGGTTTTTTAAGCGCGCTCCGCCGGAACGTGTGTATGGGTGGTGCGGCGGGTGGAGAGGGGGGTGAGGAGGGACTGCGCGACGGTGCCGTTATTGCGCCTAACGTTATGGCGACCGAGCGTTAGGGAGCTGCTCTCGGTGAAAGAAACACAGAGGGGGGCTTTTTTCTTTTTTTTTCATGGAGACGCGGGTGACTCGTAAGTAACTTTTAATGCGATCGTTCGGTTATATTAAAAAGCATATAATTCGTGCGGTGTCATATCCTTCCATTTTCAATTATTCTCTTTAAACAGAGACATTGTGCCAAAAGTTTATGCGATCCTCCTTCGTTTCTTTGTGTGTTTTCAGTGGGGGGTAGAGAATAGTAGCGCGTGAACTCGTCAATTATATGTAAACATAAAATGAAAAATGATTAAAGTTTAAGCAATACAATTCCTTCGTCATGTTAAAAAATTCCATTGTCTTACGCAGCAGAGGATAATATCATTGATAAAATTCGCTTTACAAAACCGTTCCCAACTACCTATAAACCCTTTTCATATTGCCTCAAATATAAAGGAAGTTTCATATCATCTGGTTAATTATGTCTACCATAAAATTATTAATTTTTTTTACTTATTATAATCACCACGCATTCATATTGTGAATGTTAACAAAAATAGGTAAAAGATATTATGACAACGAAATAAGACCTTGTTCTGAAAAAGTACCATACAAAAAGTAGCTTCTGCTGACACGTGTGTGGTTTATTTGAAAGAATATCAGAAAATATTTTTTGAACACTGTATTAATTTCATTTATACACGTAATCCTGATATTTAAATTTATTATACGTAATTATAAAACAAGCAAAGACTAGATACTTTAGAAATTCTAAAAATGACAAACGTAAAGAAAATGTAGGGAGCATCGTCTCTAATGGTCATATGCACTTGCACACGTCATAAATAATACATCGTTGCTTCTTTTTATCGCCACTCGCCCATTCCCTAATTAATGTTTCACCCAGTCGTCGACGACGATTGAGCGTGCCTTCAAATGAATTTTATTCCTCGAAATGTCGAATTTTCCAAGCCCAGCCCCCTCCCGCCGCAATCCCAAAACGGACGCGCGGTATTAGCCGCAGCCCCCGAGCGACCATCAAATTCAGCCCTATTAATACAATGTAATCCTGGGTTAATCCCCGTGTAAAATAATGCATTACCGGGGCGCGCGGAGTGCACAACCCCGCTCCTACCCCGCCGCCCACGGCACTCGCGCGCAAATGCGTCAGATTACTTCTAATCGATTAGAGAACGAAGCGCCGTTAAAGTCGCTCGCTCCCACCTCCCCCCGGGCGGGGCGACGAAATAGTTGATGGTTCGACGTATAAACCTTAATGGCGAGGAAAGGATGTGGCGCTCGAACCCCCCCCCCTCTACCCCCGCGTATATAATCAGTTACGGTTGGCCCGAATTAATTCGGTGCCTGCGCCGCCCCCTCCCGTCCTCCCTCGACGGCTGCACTTTCCAACTCCGGTCCGTGCTCGTCGGGGCGAAACGCCCGCCGCGGGAGTCGAAAAGCGCGCGCGCGCGCGCGAGCGAGGGATGGAGCGTGAGCGTCGACGTCGTCGTTTTGCGCTTGACTCCCCCCCCCTACCCCCTCGCCACCCGCGAACTATATCGTAATCGCTGAGAATTATTCGAGCAAGCCAATGCGTCTACCGCGGTGGATGGAAATGGGTTCCGTTGCGTTTTCTCTCCCTCTCTCTCTCTCTCTCTCCCGTCTTTAGTCGCAAAGATCCGGTAAACGAGTTGGTTACAGTGCGTATGCATGCGCGTATTATGTCTGTTCTTCTTCCTTCCGTTCGCTTGTCTCTATACTCTTTTCATTATGTAACTGTTATAAGGGTTTTCTTTGTTCTGTTTCTATATTCTGAGGACGTTCTCCAGTCGAGTATATCTGTAATCTATTTATTACATCTATAACAGTTACGTTTGCACGGTCGACGCTTGAAAGTAGAACTTCCACTGTTGGTGACCGTGTTGGTATTCTGTCTTCTACCTGGGTTAAAAAAAATATTTTATGAATTATCAGAAAATGAAAAATGATATAGCAGTTTTTTTTAAAAATATATATACATATAAAGAAGTACTTTTTTAATAATAACAAGAAATGAACTTATCAGTGCTATTTGCTGTGAGAATTCAATGTAAAAAGTACAACGTTCAACATTTCTCTATTCAAATTCGTCTTTTCACTCCTTTTTTAATTTTTTATCACTTAAATGTTTACCACTTATTGAAGACACTAAAATAAACGCATTGCTGAAATTTACATGTAGAAAATTAATGAAAAATTATACTTGTGTCAACTTTTGTAATATACGTTTGGAAATAAATATTTGCAGTTTTCTTACAGACTTTGTACAATAATCTATTATAGTAATACAAATATTCATCAATCTCTAATAAATCTCTAATAAATTTATTAATGAAATTAAAACTACTGTTTCCTTTACTTTTACGTATATTATGAATTGCATATATTAAATACATTGAATTGAGAGATCAAAACATGTGATATTTTTAATTTCATTAAAGTTTGTTTTGATACATGATTTGTAATCTTCTAATCTTAGGTTGCAAAAATCTAAATATATAGAAAATGATATACATGTAAAAGGATTTGTAATATTTTCATGTAATGGTAATAATGTCTAATTAATAAGGAACTACTTCGAACTGCTTTAAGGAGAACCACTTTTGTTTACGTTAGAAAATAGAGAAAAAATTTTATCATCAATAAAAAATTGCAGCAGTTGAACTAAAGCATGCTTTTATGTGTATTTTTAAGCGGAAAATTTTAAGTTGAAAAATTCAGGATATTGTGAAATATAACAGCGAATAAAAGTGCGCCATAATTTCTGTAGCTTTAGACACCTCCATTACAGGGATACGGACTATTTAAAGAACTCATTTGGATATGAAAAAACTTTCCACCAGATGGTTGTCGCGATTACCCGGAAAAAGCCGAATCGCATACGCGCGCGCACTCGTCCCGCGCTGTCATCGTAAAACTCCACGAGTTATAATACCAACTGTAACACCTGTTATAGCATCTCACAAGTACTTTGTACTTTTAAAACCTGAAAAGTGCCTCGGTAGTAAGCTTTGACCACAGGAATGAAGTAATTGGTGATACTATGAAGGAAACGTTTGTTTAGCTTTTGGATCGAGTGCTAAAATATGATCGGTAAATCAAGCAGGAGTAATCTTTTCGTTCGGATTGTGAAGCAGGTGAAGTTCTTAAAGTATTAAACCGAATACGCAAGCCTCTCTCTTCTCTCTTTATTACAATGACCGCTTCTCACTTCGGATATGTACAAAGTAGCCGCTGTATGTAATTGGATCGCATGGACGTGAAATCGGAAAATCGTCTCTTTGCAAGGACGTTCACGGGCGCGTTTCGAGATAAGAAGGAGTCATAATCGCACGCCATTTTTCGATCAAACCTCCATCCCATACGGAATATTCGGAGTCGACGACGATCGCATGTATCGATAATCATCCCACACATCGGATAGGGAGCCGTTGCTCCGAAGAAGAAAAAGAAAAATACGCCCTAATCGCGTAGAGAAAATTCACCGCTTCGTTCGCTCTAGCCTGCGACCGGAGTCACGACAGTGTCGCCCATCAAAAACATTTGCGTTGCCGTTGATTACTTGGCCGGTCAATTAGCACGGCTAAAGCAGTCCGCGCAGTCGCTGTACGCGCGTAACGACCCCCCCCCCCACAATGGCTTTATTTTCGAAACCGAATTTCTCAAGCGCTAACGCGTCCGTTTTTCCTCTCCCCTCTTCTTGCCCCCATCCCCTTGAACCGCCATCCCCCTGCGCGCGCGTGCACGTGGGTGAATATAAATTTCTCGTACGTGCGCGAGCGCCGTCGCGCGGCAGAGGAAGCGCGTGCACGTGTGGGTATATATATATATATATATATACATAGAAGGTAGGGGGAGGGAAAGCGCAAGCGCGCGAGACGTGCGGGCATTTTCCCCAAGTTTCAAGTGCACGCGAGGCACGTCAAGCTCAACTTGAAATTGAGTTGTCATCTACTTGGCGAAAGTTATAGTGCCTTTATAATGCCCGAGCTTTTGAGCGTCCGCCGCTCGCTGCCTCCTTCCCCTCCCCCCCCCCTTCGCCGCTCCATCCACCTGCGCTCCGTCGCGCGCGTATCGTAACGAGAAAGCCATTAAGAGAGGGAAGGAGTGGGGCAGACTCTCTGGCCGAGAGTTCCGCTGGGTTTTTGAAAAATAAGGAAGAGGAAAATTATTCCTTGTAATGGACGCGCGCGGTTCGCCCCCCCTCCCCCGCCGAGTAATCGTCGCGTCGCGGGATATTATTGGACGTTTTCATCGACGTCTTGTAGAGGCTTCTTGGCGTGAATCAGCGTACGAAGCCGTTCGAAAAATCAAATATGCATTCAATTTCAAATTACAGACGCTTTTTCTCATAGATAAAAATCCAGTTAGAGGAAATTTTTTGTTGAAACGTGAATCTTATCTTCTTATAATGCACGCTACATGTTTTATGCTGTAGCTCTGTATGATAAAAAATAAAAGGGCCGAAGGAGAGTATTTCATAGAAAATGAATAAAGACAAAGCTCATTTTTTTCTGTGATTAATCAACCATCAATTATCAATGATCTGTAAGTGTAGATTATTAATTATCGCAGTTATTTTTAACATTGTTCCCATTTTGCTCCCTATAGTTAATATTGTGATTTAATTCATTGGTACACTTATAGAATTGAACATCTATATTCACTGCTCTGAAGAATTTCTCCGAAAATCATCTCCAGAGTAATTTTCGTACTAAAATCTATACATCTATAAATATAATTTTCTCCGTTTCGATTCACAATCAATCAGTACTTATAAACTATTCTCTGTTTTAGTCTCCCTCTCTCTCTCTCTCTCTCTCTCTCTCTCTCTCTCTCTCTCTCTCTCTCTCTCCTCCCAATCGATCTATCTAGGTCCAACTCTCCGGACAAACCAAGCTATCGTACTTTTGATACAATATTGCACATGCGCATAGTTTATAATCGAAATCACCGACAGAAAAACAACCAACCCTATTGAATCGTTCGCGCACTTATTAATAGTTTATAGGCTGTCGCACAGAAATATGCGTGTAATAATCATGGACCGCTTATATCCCTATAAATATCTACGAATCTGATCGCGTATCGAGAAAGGAACAATTAATAAATTCCGCTTTGGCTACGTCACACGGCTAATAGATTTGTTTAAGCAAAGATCTACATAGATTTTTTACAACCACGACGCACGCACTCCCGTAATTTCTCATTTTCCTCTGCCGCGCACTTAAATCATATTAGAACTAATACATCGTAGCGCATAATTAATTTCGCCCGCCAATGTAATGCCGCTTTTATCAGCCCGTCTACAAATCCATACATCGTTAATCTTTTCACGTACATAAATTAGTCCAAATTAAGCTTGCGATGCCATTGCGGGCACTCGTCGCGCTCGGCCGCCGGGGATTATAATAATAATAATAATTGCCGCGCGAAAATTGGCAGAAAGTAATTAAGCGCGAGGTAATAGTAATCGGGGCACGGACTCGGAATTTTTTTTGTTTTTCTTTTCACGCGCGTTTACGACCGAGGCGAATGCGGTTTTGAAAGTGGCGGAGGCGAGGGGGGAATTCACCGCGTTACGTACTTTACGATACGACGCGAAATGATACTATCTGTTTCAAATCCAGATCCTTGTAATATTGTCACCACGGAGGGATTTTTAAAAAGCGCGTAATATAAGCCGGGCATTCCGCGGATGCCAAGGGAGGGGGTACACGGTGGAACTCGCAAAAGTGCGGAATTTAGGTTTAATTAAAATCCTTCCCAGAGCTCTCGGTCAAAAGAAATGGAAAATTACGCCGTGCATTGTGGTATTATTAGAGAAGCCGGCTATTACTTCCACACACACACACGCACACCTATATATATATATATATATATATATATATATATATATATATATATATACATATGCCGGCAAATTGCATTTCCTATAATGGCGTTATCTCCGTATTGTATAGGCGAAATGGAAGGAAGAAGATTAAGCAAATGTAGTGCGCGCTAAAAAGAGGAAAAGAGCTTATAATGCTAGAGGAACATATGCGTTGCTCGTTGATGTGGTTCAACTGTGAAACGGTGTACATTTTTTAAAGTTAAAAAAAAAGGAGAGGCCAAAAGATTGGTAATATTGAATAAAAAAATAGTGCAAATTAACAACTATTACTGTAAGCAATAAATTATTGCAATAGATATATAATTATTAAAAAATACCAATAAATACTAAAAATATCGATAAATTAATAATATTATATAGCCATATATTAAGTCAGTTTTATCAAAATGATGGATCGCAGATACTCGTAAGAAATAAATAAATCAGTATTCACTATAAGCTCAAAGCACAAAGATATAAAATTGTAGCATAAAAATGTATCAAAGAATAAAGAAAGAGAGAGAGAGAGAGCTATTAATAGAAATATATTACATTTCACTATCGTTCCTGCGTAGAACAGGAAAGCCGCGGCTTCCGTCTGACGTATAATTTTTCCTTTTGAAGAAAAATAAAGTATTTGCTCTAAGGTTGTTCAGAAGCTTTTTACCACAGATAATCGCTTTTCGCTTACATGCATCCAAGCTTCAACGAAAGAGCGCATTCTCTTCCTCTCCCTCCGTCTCTCTCTCTCTCTCTCTCTCTCTCTCTCTCTCTCTCTCTCTCTCTCTCTCTCTCTCTCTCTCTCTCTCTGGAGTTTATCATCGATTTTACATTTCGCAATGTTTGCTTTAAACGCGGCGAATTCTATATAAATAGAAAGATCAGAGACCGCCGCGCACGAGAGAGGAAGAAAAATTACCATCCCGGAAAATTCAATTTTGCTTTTTACCCTCCTACACACCCCCATCCACCCTTATCAGACACACACGCAATTTGCGCCCGCGCGCTTAGGCTTCGCTTTTTCTTCGTGCGACGAGTGGCCTGCATTACCCTGCGCTCACCTACCCCTCCCCCTCCCCCGGACGGTGTCTTTGTGCCGGGGCAGCTCGCGAGAGAGGAGGAGAGCTCGAGTCAGACCGAAACGCGATATATTTCAGCTTTGAGCGGCGAATTCGTCCCCCCAGAGAAAGCGGGCCGACGGGGTGCGAGGGGATGCTGAGGCCACCCGCGAACTCGACTGTGAAAAAACTATTTGTTACTGACCGCTCTGCTATTGACAAATGGCGCTTAATCGATTCCCACCCCCCTCACCCCCACCCCCAAACTCCTCCCGTCAAAGGCAGCGCAGTTTTTTCTCTCTTTCGCCCCCCCCCTCTCACTCTCCATATTACGCGGCCATCGTGGCTCACTAGCTCGGCAAAACTTCCAAATCCGATTTTGGTTACAGCGCGATTACACGATCAGATTACTTACTCGTTATTAATGAATTAGTTCGCTTCCGGATGGGGTGTTTTTTACTCCTTTTTTGTGTGTGTGTGTGTGTGTGTTTTTTTTTGCTCTCCTTCTATGGGGAAAATTTATCGTACATGCGTTGGCCGATACGTTAACGCATGGGGGAAACCGGTTTATTTCATTAAGCGCTAGTTTAATGACCGGTGAAACGCTCGCGGTGTGGAATACGAAGCCTCTCGGGAATAAATGGATCGCGCGATATTGCAACAAAAAATATATATATATATATATCTATTTTTTTTCTTTTTTTAACGCATTGCATTTTTTCGACTGTATGAAGATATATTTAAATGGTTAACTGTATGTGAAATATCTATGTGGAATTCTATTACTCGCATTTTGCCTAATCATTAACATCTCAATGCTAAGCATGATAGTGAATGATTAAATTAAAAATTAATCATGTTCATGCATTTACTTAATTTTTAATTACTGGATGAATCGAAAGAATCCTCCGTTGATATTTTACAATATAATAATACATGTTGGCAGAAATCAAAAATTTTTTGGAACTAAAACTCATAGCATTCTTAATCTTTTTAATATGAAAAATATATTTTATGTAATAATAAAATATTCTTTATTGTTATTGAGCAGAATTTAATATATCAATGTATAATAGAACAGAAGTTTATATATCAATGTATTACAAAGTCTAAGATGGCTGTTGGTTGTAGAAAAAAGAAATGACGTTTATTACAATTGAATTGAGGCAACAAAGTCTGCCATCTTCAATTGTTACTTAGTACGAAATGTTCTTGTATTCGACAAATTTTTGTAGTTCATGACGATCAATACTATTATTTTATATTTGGAAGCTGAATATTGCATCATTCATATCTAAATAAAGATATTTAACACACAAAAAATTATAATAAATTATAGTACTGCCATACTGAAACATAACATATTATTTGGATACAATTCAATCTCCATCAATAAGAATCATACTAAGATAAACAAACTTTCGAAGCATATGCAGGGCTACCAACCTATTTTGGAATTCTGAAATAGATAATAAATTTATTTTATGAAACCAATCACTTTACGTTATCATAAAACAAATCATATCAAAATTATATGGGAAAGTACGATCAGTCTCATAATTGTATACAGAAAAGGTTCCAAAATGTGCACCATGCTTACCCGGGACCGCGCGCAGACGCCAAATCGAACCCCCCGATCTATCCAATGACGATATTACTAACCTTCTAATTACGACCGTTGCAGAGGGCCGCGTGCTGGAGCTCCACTCTCCCGACGGCGTGCACGAGTGCTGGCTGAGGGCGGCCGACGGCGCCGAGGCCAACGTCTGGTTCAACGCGCTGCACTCGGCCCTGGCGGCTCTCACCCTCAAGGCCCTCAGGCTGGCGTCCGCGCTGCCCGACCCGCCCCAGCTCCAACACATCGGCTGGCTCGCCAGGAGGCACTGCATACAGGTAAGCGGTCGCGCAGACACACACACACACACACACACACACACACGCGCGCGCGCGCAATATATCTACATTCAGCCGGGGGGAGAATATGCGTTGATCGAGTATTTCTTAGAGATAGTAGTATAAGTACCTTCGTATATATGGTCAAAGATGAGATTGTCCAGTTCGATGAACGACGTCGATATTATTATGGATAATAATAAGTTTTACGGAACTGCAATAAATTCATTGTCTCTACTTATACGCGGAAAACAATTTTACAATGTATGAAATTCGTCACGACGATTCATCTGTATTAATATTTACCATTCCAGAGTCAATTGCACCCCTTTGATTCGATCAAATTATCCTTTTAAAGAACAAGTTCAATTTCTATTCCTCGATTGTTTAGTTTTCATCGGGCCCTTGATTCGTTGCGATAATGGCCGGGGCTCAAAGGAAACACTCTTACGGCACTGAAATTAGCTTCAGGACTTTTTCCATTCCTGTATATTAATTAACTCATCCCTATTTAAATACGCCGTTCGTATTTTTACCGGTTTGTCGAGAGAAAAGCCAATAGATAGGGCGAGCTTCTGGTAAATTAAATGAACCCTCCTTACCTTCAACGATGGTCAAAGAATACGAGCTGAAAACTGTCTCTGTAATTCGGCGTTTTCAATAACTTTGTTTCAATTTTTTTCATTTTTTTATTCTCTTAATTTACAGAAAGACAATATTTTTAATTAATTATGTTCAAGTAGGCCGGTGTGAGCAGACCATAACTATTATTTATGTAGCATTATACGGTGTGCTTACTGGTAAGGTAATAATATTATTATTAAATAATACTATAAATATTAAAATTCAAATGATTAGTATAATTAAATTAACTTATTATAATTCTTTTTATTTTCTAAAAATGAGAGGAATTATGCGGAAATTTTCTGTACAAAATTAGTACGATTCGCAAAAAGTTTTAGAATTCAAAGAATTCAAGAACGAGCATAAATGGTGTATATTGGTGAAAATGTGAAATACTTTATATTGCGACAAGCAAGATCTACTCAATATTGAACGGATCAATTTTTTCCCACTCGTTTGTAATTTTGTTCAGAAATAAAATAACTAATCTGGAGAATTTTTATTATAAAAAAGTACTGTTTTTATGTCTTACTAAAAGCCCCTTTATAATCTATACTCCATTATATGAATGTACTTTGAAATTACAGATGAAAATGCAAATGCAGGTATATTTAAATAATTTTAAGTATATTTTTCCTATATATAAATTTTATTTATTTTAAGATTAAAAACAGTACTAAAAATAATATGAGATGAAAGAAAATTTCTTGTTTTTAGTTGAATATTTCTGGTTCGTTTCTGTAAATTTCAAATATTTAAATCTTTTATCTATCTGTTTTCGAAGAAATACACGCCAAAAAATTCGAAAAAAATTTATTTTTCAATACAATTTGGAATTTAATCTTTAGCAATGTTTATTTTATTTAATTTTACAAATTATTCAACTACCTAGGTGGCTCTTTATTATCCGCAATTGAATTAAAGTCAAATTAAAGAAATTCATCAGTAGCAGTATACGACAATTTGGCTTTATATTAGGAGTTTCGACGATCAAACGTCAATGTAATCTTCCAACCTAGTAGTCAAGCCCTATGTTACGTCGGCCGATCAACGGTAATTGCACCGAACTGCACTTCCAATCTAAAAATACACGTCATTACACCGCCCATTAAATCATATCTCCGTCCGAGTGTAAATCTCTACTATACAAATCTTATCCGTCGTCGCCGCGAACCCCGCATTCACCGTCACGGGGCGTGGGACTGAGGCATCGCGCTATTTAAGCAAGAGATCTCGCGCCTGAAAGCCGAATCCCCCGCCTGACCCCGGGGCAACGAGGATGACCACCCGATGAGTTCGTTGCCGCGGCAGTCGTGGGGGGACTGCCAGGTGGGTGGCTCGCGCCCGGCAATCAGGTGCCCTAATGCCAATCAATTATGTGCTCCCTCCCCCCCCCGCCCCTCTTCCAGGTTCCGATCGAGCCTACGCCTTGCCGCTGGCTCCGCACCGTTCCTTTATCAATATGCGTGCGGGGCGATGGTGTACGCCGAGGGCGAAGGGGCTCGCAGAGTCCGCGTCTCTAGCCCCACGTCCCTCTCTCCCTATCGCTCTCTCTCTCTCTCTCTCTCTCTCTCTCTCTCTCCTGCCTGTATCCGCCGCGATGCGCGAGCCGAGTAATGGTTATCGATTTCTTGCTCCCTTGCTCGGGCCGGCCAACCGCCGCGTGCCGCGTCGGAGCTCGGAGCGTGAAGTGGAAGAGACGGGGAGTGCGGGAAGGCGAAGCGACGGCAGAGATCACACTGACGAGGCGGGTCGCCGTCTGACGAAGCCCCGAGCTGCGCTACTGAATATGAAGGAGCAGCCAGCGCTCGCGGCATTTAAGTATCGGGGTGTACAGTTCGCGGTCCGATGAGAGGATTCGGTAAATTCGGCGTCTGATTGAAACGTCCCTAGTAGGTTAGAATTCTTTGAAATTAATTCGTTCTCGAAATTCATTATGGAATTAGAAATAAATTAATATGCTATATTTCGTACAGACATGTAACTGATAATCATTAAGTCATTATTATAATAAAAACATAAACTTCGGAATTACGAAATGAGGAATGGTTCAAATAAATCTCGGCGAAGGTGATATGGGAAGGTGCAAGTAGAAACAAAAGTAATTCTTGGCGCACAATATGGAGATAAAATGTAGTACATTTCATTACTTAATTTATCCAAATACATTGTGCTTTTGATTATGTAGAAATCTATAGACAAGCTTCTCTTTAGCGGATTATACGTTTCAGTTTTATTGAATTAATTCTCAATTGATCAATGTATAATCATCGTAAAAAATTTTACTAATGTATACAATAATTATCGCTTGACGACTACGTGGCTCTAATCGTTATTGTCAAAATTTTAAATCATCCATATTAAATTACCAATAGACCTCAAGCAGTAGAATTCTTTCCAACGGAACATTCATAAAATTTGGCAAATTTACATCACTCGCCCAATAAATGATTGCGCGATAAAGAATCCTGCAACTATCGGTGTATTTTCTCCCATACACCGCACGGGAAACATTGACAGCAGGGCAAAATGTAAGATGAAAAACTGATATCTCCCTACCTTCTCCCTACCCCGTCGCTTGCTCACCTCGCGCTGCGAGCAATGATGAAAGTACCCGCGCAAATTCGGCGTCTGGACAATTCGCGCCGGGACACTTCCCATCAGTTATAGCCGTCTCTTTCTGGACAATTATTAACGTGGTGTTTATAGTACCGCCGTTGCCTCCCCCTCCCCTCCATGCCGCTCATTGCCGCCAGCTGCGCAATTTTGGTACGTACACGGGGAAAAGGGCGGAAATAATGCGCGACCGCGCGGTTGCCTACCTCCCGGGAGCCAGGCGGCAGTATCAATTCGACGAGGTTATAAGCTCCGGTGAAATGATACATAAGGTACTTGAATGGATACTTAGGCTTCCTTTTACAAATCATTGAATGCACGGCCATGTTGAAAATCAGTTAAAGCGCACTTTTCTTATATTATGCATATAAACTTCGAACGATACCATAAAAATGGAATCTTGTTACATATTAGAACTTGGGAAAAAAAGTTCCCGTGTGCGACTGGGACGTAAATTTTTCAAATTTCAAACTTTATTTTATGCCCGCCGGTCGTATAACAAACATTTAATACAACTAAGATATTTTCAGATGGCTCCAAGCGTGATTCAAATTACTAAAAAATTGCACAAAAGCAGTCGTAAATGTTTTATGAAACAATAACTGGATTTGTTAAAAAAAAGAATAAAGGGAATTTTCCGGTCTAATTATTAAATAAAAGAATTTTCAAGACGGTACTTTTATACAGTTAATATTATGAATCATTATGATATTTCATGTCTTCTTGTTTTTAACTATTTATTTAAATTTTGATATAAATTTTCAAGATCTAAATAAAAAATTAAGTATTGACAATACAAAGTTAAAGCTTCTGATTAATGTTTTCAATAGCATACAATCTCGACTATTAAAGCAAAATTTAAGTATTCTTAGAAATTAAATTATTTTGAATAATGAGTAATGATTATTCACTAATAATTATGTAAAATAACAACATTTGTAACGCTTGAAAAAAAACATCAAACGAATTTAAAACTCAATGATAACAGTTATCATCTATACATGTTAACATCTATATATATTATTTAATATTACAATAAATTTTTGCTCCTTGAGACGGAAGATCCCTTTGAGACGGAAATAGCGCTCGAACCATTTAGTGCCAGCAATCTTTATCAACCAGCTACCTTAATGCACTTAATATGATCGCAATACCGAATAACACAGTCGACATTGTAATAATAAGATTGAAGTATACAATGTAGGAGAAGATGATTATCTAAAATCGAGTCGAGCTTTCAATTCGCAAGGAACGAAGATTTCCGCCGCGGGGAAGGGAAAAGAAAAAGATAAAATTGGAAAAGATAAGGCAGTCGAATAGCGCGCCGAATGCAAATTTTAAGCCTCTTTTTCGCCGAGGGTGGGGGGAGGAGAGAAGGAGCGTCGATTGAAGTTAACGACTATATATATAGTTTTCCAACGAAAATCCTACGTTTATTGCAGAGGCAAAAGCGGATTAGAATCGTTTCGGGGCCGGATTACAAAGGCCAAAATTCCGAATGCCGCCCCGCCTGTATTGTCCGCTCGGCTCTTCTTCTTCCGCTTCTTCTTCTTCTTCTTCTGCCTCTTCTTCTAAATCAAGCCCGGGATAATTTTGACTAATCTTTATGGTCGCGCGCGTTCGCGGTTCGCGGCGGAAATAACATTCGGATGATTTACTCTCGATACAGAGCCGTTTAAGCTGCGCCTGGGTCTGCACAGGGCTTCCGTTTCATGGGCTTAAAAAGGAAAATGCGGCTTTCTGGTAATTATACATGGATATATATATATATATATATATATATATATATATATATATATATATATATATAATTTACAATACTACGTATTTTGATTCATAATTGTATAATTATAAACATGTATTTGATATCAATCATATTTGCAGTATTAAATATTTGTACGTGATTGTATTTGGAAAAAAATTCCCGAGTTTCGGAATAAAACTAAATATTTTACTCTGTAAAAATCTAATAACCTTTATATAACCTTGTGAGATATATTACAACCGAGCTAATCAAGGGAAGTAAGTCTCACGGATTATCATTAATTTTCTCACTGGTGAAGAACGATATTTTACATGTGAAAACTGCCAAAAAATCATCCTAAATTTGGGATTTTGAGCTTGAAGAGATGTAAAATAATTTTGGGGGTAATATACTTATTTTTCGATTCCGAGCGCGTTATTCATTTATTAAAATTAATCTCGTACAATCGCAATCCTCTTTCAAATAAATCCGAGCATTCGATCGTCATAAATATTTACACTTTTAATTATTTATTGGCTTCCTCATGTCCGTCGTACGTTCGCCGATTATTTCATTTATACATTCATTCGATACGTCCCTTTTGTTGTATCGAAAATAACTGGGGAATATAGGGGTTGCGTTACTCGTTGTAGCTATATATTCAAAATATCTGTTACGTCAAATACATACACTCCATACATATAGACGTGTATATATTAACTTGTTCAATTTGAAGTACTAGAATATTTTACATTATTTAAGTGCTATACGAGCATTAAAATGATTTTATCTGCATATTATAGTATTTTCTTGGCGCAAAGATATCACGTTGATATGTAGATTAAAGTAACTGGTCCTCCCGAGTTTATTATTCAAAAGTCCTCTCGCCGTCTCAACTAAGTTTGGCCTAGTTGGTAGAGGAGGTAAAAAAAATTCCATGAATAAAGTTAACTTCACGCATATTATTTGTTATATTTAGAAAATGGACCAATAGAAATCCCTTATTTGCATAGTGAATTCTCTCTCTCTCTTCTCTCTCTCTCTCTCTCTCTCTATATATATATATATATATATATATATATATATATATATATATATATATATGCAGTAAGAAGGCACAGCCCACGAGAATACGACGCTTCCCGCTGCCGCCCTCGTTAGAAAACCGAGCGCCGGGCCTCCGATTACGCGCGTAAATAATACAAAAGTATAGATGGTCGCAAAATGAGAATAGAGTGGGGTGCATATACTTGTGCCCTTCCACTATCTCTCGCTCTCTCTCTCTCCCAATTCCTTTTCCCCCTCCGGGATTTTCGTTAAACGGGGATTTGGTACACGTGTGTGGGGTATTAGCATCCCCTGCCTCCCACCTCCCTCCCCCACCGTGGAATTCCATTCCATTCGCGCACCGGCGGCAGACCTCCGAATTGCTCAAACACCGGGCTTGCGGCCAGGAGTGGATCGGGAACAATTGCCCGCGAAAGGCCGGCTGGAAAAACAGGGGTCGGAGGCCGCGGGAAAGACGAGGGAACGCCGTGTTATTGAGTGGGGGGGGCAGGGACGGCTTTTATCTTCTTCGGGTCTGTTTTTCTCGGCGAAATTCAATGAAAGGATTATAATAACGCGCGCTGGCCAATGTATTCATAATCGATTAAAGAAGTCAATTTAAATATTGATCTTGTCCTGCTTCTAGTATATATAACGAATAATCTGGTTATTATTCTATACGGCTATGAAAGTCATGTTATTAGAGTATAATATATATTTCATAGAAATTCGAACAATAATAAATAATCAGTTCAAGCTACACTAGAGTGGTCAGAATTAAAATAAATACCATTTACTGATCATTGATGTACTTGTAAGTTTCATTCCTTTAAAAAAACCAAATTCCGTTATGAAAACAGAAGGCATATACAAAGCATATACAAAGTATACCATAAAGAAACTACGAAAGCCTGGTACTCTCATGTTCGGTTAGATCGACGAAGCATTGTAACAATAAATTTTTTCCGAGTAAATCGCTACAATCTCTCGGTATCACTATCAAGAATTAGGCATCGTTGAAAATCCAACGTGCTGCTCGTGTAACTATGAAGAACGAGACTTATCATATATCATATTTTATGACAATGCCACCTATTAGATGCCGAAAGATGGGATCTGATTAAAAATTTAAGAAAAATCTACTTGACTACTCAGCTCTTTTTTAAAGTTGCAGTACTTGTTGTAGCACCAAAAGCATTTCAAGTAAGCATCTATGTAAATTCGTGGAAAAATGTAATTTATATGTATGTAAGACTATATTGTAAATATATGTAATAACGCGATGGGCTAAGCTTACAATAAAGCTTCAGATAAGTTTTAATAAGTTCAAAAGAAAAAATCTATAAATAATCAGTTAATATTGCGCCAATTCATAATAAAGATTATTTTCTTGTTGATTTTTTTCAATTGCTTCGAGTGTACTGAAATAATATAAAAATTGAAGTGAAGAATAACACAAGCAAACACGCCTTAACTGACAGCAAACGTGCTTGTGTTTGTACGCTTTCACTGTCCCCCCTACTCTAAATCGTAAAATTGCTCGAGAAGTTACTTTTTGCCCTCTTTTTCCTCCAATAGAGTTTTCCTTTCCGAGGATTTTCATTCGCTTCCACTTTCTATAGAAGTACTTTATATTTAAATTTCCAAATCGCAAATTTCAGCCGACGGTTTAGAATTACGTAACTTTCTAATTACACAGATACTGAACATTTCTTTATTTTTTTCAACTTAATCATAAATTTAAAAAGAAGAGCTTTTGAAAAGAATTAATTCCTTCATTTTTCACTACTGGTTTTCGAATACTTAAAATTCTACGTGAAAATTTGAAAATTTCTATTCTCGGTGTATTTCATGGTTTACTGGTGAATATCACAAATAATATCTACAGCGATCTCTTCTAAGTATAATATTGTAAATAACTCATATTTAAATCTACGTTGAATTATGTTAAATTAGATGCTACGTGAAATAAATTCATTACGTATCCGATATGAATTTATTGCCATTGATTAGCCCCGAGAAACTGCGCGCGAGAATTAAGATGAAAAATGCACGTAGTATATTTTCAAGACATTAGAATGACTGAAATCTCTGTAAATTGTAGGCGGTTATAGGGTGCGAATGTACGGGAACCAGAATTCTTGCGATAAAAAATCTCGATGGTATAGAATTGCCGATGAATTACGCCAAGTCGTGCCCTCTATAGGGGCGATGCGTCGGGCGGCGCCTTTCTTGAAAACGCCATAATCTCGAACGCTTAGTGCTGTAGAGAAGCGCGAATACAGACAAAAATATAGAGAGGCAGAGCAAGAGAGAAAGAGAGAGAGAGAGAGAGAGAGAGAGAGAGCGAGAGAGAGAGAGGGAGAGAGATTCGAAGACCTCTACCGGTGGCGCTTAACGAGGGCAAACACCAAAGATTCGCCGAGATCTCGCCCCCCCCCCTCGGCTCGCGGAGCCATATTCGCGTGTCAACACGGCAGAGGCATGGCACGTTTGCGCCGCTCGCTCGTCGTCGTCGTCGTCTCGAAGCCGCGATTTTGCCTTTTCTCTTTTTCGCGATTTTCCTGCCAGCCTGCTGCCCCGTCCCACCTCCTCCCCCGCACTCCTCTTTGCCGCCTTCGTAAAATCGTAGAAGTACGCCGCGGCACTGCTCGAAACTTCCGACGAATAAATAGCTAACGAGCCGTACGGGGGCCGGGAGGATGGGGGGGAGGACGGGGGCACGGGGCGCACGGGCCTCTATAAATTTGCACATTTTACGCGGGCGCTCCGGAAATCGGAAAGCGCAGGTCGTCCTCGCTGCACCCCCGCGAGCGCGAGATAATTTCGTTTCGCACCACCGCCCCTACCCCCGCCCCCCCCCACCTAGGGAAGCTGTTTCCAGATTTTTGCGCGAGCTGTACCCCCGGCGAAACAATGTCGGCGCCCTACCCGTCGCCGATTTCTAAGCTCTTTATTTCCACTAAATTGCCTATGCCGCTCGCGTTATGAACGATATTATTTTCTCCCGTCTTGCAGCGAGCTCTCTCACAACGGATTCGTCAATGAGGTGGAAATTTCATTTTTCAAATTCTCGCTTCGATAGCTCCGCGGCTTTTGTTTTTTTTCCGGACTTCTTTAGAAATTATCCGATGCACGTACGCGTATAGAATTAAATTATTTCGATATATTATTATCAATTGTTCGAGGGAAAATCATAATACGACGGGAATAAGGTGGAATGAGATAGTTCGTTATGATCTGATTTACGTATGTAAAGGGAAACTTTTATTACGTAAAAATTGGAAAAAAACATAATTTAAAATTAATGCTTAAAATTTAAAGCTACGACTAATGGTTTAAAGGAAATGGTAATAATAATGTGTCTGTAAATAAATTATATCAATGCAAACCGATTACACATCGTTGAAAATATTTCTGATACTTAATGAAAAGCGAGGGCCAAGAAATGAAAATAATTATTCTAATTTTTTAATGCAGTAAAGAAATAGAGTAATAACAAATTTGAAGTTTTTTAATTATTTTAATAATTAATTCAGTCTAGTGATTTAGAGTTCAAATTATTGTATAAGTAACCTTAATAAAGCTAGAACAAATAATAATCTACCATCCTCGGATAAATTCAGAATGGAACATAATTAAAACATTATTCCGATATACGTGAACTGTAATGAAACTGGACCAAATGAGGCTATATTAAAATGAATTACCATTTTGTCACGTTTTATTTACAAATTATTTCCGATGTTACATTGTATTTACCAAAGGGTGAAATAATTGATTGTACGAAAGTAGATGTATTAAGTTGAATCTTTTACTATACTTCAATTGTATAAAAGTAAAAAAGTATAAAAGTATAATAAGTATAAAAGGAAGAGTCTGGAAAGCATTCATATTTCCAAGAATCAAAATAATGTGAATTTAATGTTAGAGTCTAGTAAATTAGCTAATATTTATCGTTCCTTATTAAATTGATTGGTTTTGAACATTTTGTGTAAAGGGGGATTTTATATTTAATTTATTAAATTTGGTATTGGGGGTAGGGTATATATAGATTAGAATATAAGGTTTAGTTTAATCCCTGTTGAGGAGCCGTAGCGAGCTCGAAACGTTAGACTACGTCTTCAATTAGGTAATGGTGGTGTGGAAAGTCGAAATCTTTACTAAAGAAAATTTTTTCAGCTAATATTTTTATTTTCAGATTACTACGGGGGTTATTTTAAACAAGGACAGTCTGACTGTCATAATTTTCCATTTTTATTTTAGATTTTTATTATTTTTGTATATTGATGTATTGATTAATTGATTAATGAATTTTATATATTGATGTATTAATATTAATATAAATGTATATTGATATTATTACGTATTATTTTCGATTGATTTAATGGAATACTTTACTATTAAAAAATTGACATTGTTCGAATCACGAGAGCATACTCTTGCGCGCCACGCTTATTATACATATTTGCTTGGTCTTAATTGATATTTGTAATACCGCCGAGTGTTGTAGTACGCAATAATTCGTATACCCTGGAGGCAGTATCCAAAGTTGGTGCCCTGCACCATCAACTTACACGAGTGAAAACGGCTTTGCTATCGCAAAATGTGAATTTAACCAACAGCAACGATTCAACAAGTCATTTTACGCATTTTATCGCCGTTCAACGATACCCGTTGCCCCCGAAATATCGATTAAACAAAAAAAAAAAAAAAAAAAAAAAAACATCCGTGATTTTTCTCACCCTCTCCCTCGTATTTCATCCACTGATCATCGATATAGTGCCCCGACACGCGGGGCGATTCCCTGTCATTAGCGCCAATTCGTTCTCGGCATCCGATTTGTGCGCCGGCGAAAAAAAGCGGGGGCAAATGTGGCGGGTGCAAAAAGAAAAAGTGCCCCGTCATCATCGCCGTCGACACCGTACCAGGTCCTAATGTATGTATATATATATATAATCGAAGCAAGACGCCCGCGGAGATTCTGCCGCTCTGGAAAAGCCATTAACCCCGAGCCCATCTTTGCTCCGTTTTCGATCCGCCTTCTATCAATCATCCTATGCATAGATATATGTATATATACATATATGGAAAGCGCTCGCGATTAAGCGCCCGAGAAAGATTCGTGGATGGGGAGGGGGTGGAGTTTGTAGAAGCAGCAGGGGAAGAGAAAAAAAAGAGGCAAGCCACACGCCAAACCGGCGCGGAATGTCTTTATATGATGGAGATTGGAAACTCTGTGATGCGGGTTTCGGACGAAGGGGGGTAGGACGCCGCGCCAGCGGTCCCCGGAAAATCTTGTCGTCCATTTGCCTCGTCGAGAAACGCCGTGCCTTCGAAATGCGCGCGCGCGCGTGTGTGTGTGTGTGTGTGTGTGTGTGTGTGTGTGTGTGTGTATGTGACCGGGACTCGCTTAAGCTCGAATCAAGCGCGGACGCGCAGCCAGTCGCGCCGGCTTGCGTAAAGGTTCTGATGGAAAAGGCATTAAGCATCGGACGGCTGCCGCCGCCATCGAAGCTTAACGGGTATGACTGGGAGAGGACGGAGTGTTACTTTTCAAAGCCCTCATCTACTGATGTACCAATACTACAACCATTGTATCCAGTTCCTAAATAGACCTACGATTCAAGACATTTTTGCACATTATGGCAGATTAGCTACCGTGTAAGGATCGTAGAAAAAATGTGAACTCAGCAGTGATTTAATTCGTATATTTAGTAATCTACAAAATAATCCATAATTCTATGAAATTTCATGAATGCCATAAAAACTTTTCATGTAAACTCAATACAAGATTTTCCTTAACTGGCGTATATAAATGTATGTTCACGTAAATTTCTGATATAAATAAATGAGGATTTTAAATGTCGATAACGCAGCAGTATAAAAGTGTACTTATTTAAAATTGTACTAATAAAATGTTATATTTTTATTCTCTCGAATACATTTATGAAAAGGGATGAAATGTGCTATATATAATTAAATGTAAAAAAAGGTTCACCGAAAAAGTCCTAATTTTTATATATTTTAATATATTTTTGTAATATGATCGAAAATTCTATAATTATTAATAATAATATGACACATATATACATGAATCAAGTCAAATTATCATTAATTTCAATATACAAAGTTATTCAATTCTACAACTGTATTAATTCATTATGATACCCATAAATCTTCGTATGTCTGAAACGCAATATTATTTCTTGACAACCGTTGGTTGTCTTGAAACAATATATACAAAAATAGCAGTGTCCTTTGTTACTGCAGTAATTTTCTACTTTACTTTATGAAATTGATAGAGTTTTTTAAACCCGCCCCTTACACTCGATCCTTTATAGACTTACTCTACTCCTTTACATTTACAAAAATATGCTATTCCTTGTAAAAGCGTGCACGAAGTCCCTTTTAAAAATTACTTTGCTCAAAAGACGAAAGCTCTCAAGTATATATATATATATATATATATATATATATATATATATATATATATATATACCTTATCCGATATTCTCTGGGCCGGCTCTCTGCATTTAGAGCCGGTCGACTCCGATAGCAAAGTCCTCGGCCGTATTACAAACCTTCTTCATTTCGCTCATATATATATATATATATATATATATAGACATGTACCGCTTACAACATTCTCGCTTACAGCGCGTTATTATATGCCAGAGCGTACAGCCCAGCGGTCGACCTCATATATATAGACATATAAAAGCGCATATGCTGTTACTGTAATTGAACGCGACCCGGGATCAAATAACCGGGAGGGCGCATAATGCCGCCCACGTTGCAAAAGATGAGGAAGTTGGTGGAAAGTCAGCGAGAGAAAGAGAGAGAGAGAGAGAGTGAGTGAGTGTCTGTGTGTGAGGGAGGGGGATGGCAGAACTTTCGGGCATACATCGGTAGCGCGGATACGGCGTGCATTAATCATCACGCTGGGACTTTCAGACAGCCGAGGTTTGTTTCATCGTCTGTGAAATTGAACGGAGAAGCGTGTATTAGATACCTACGTACGTGTCTGCGTGTGTGTGTGTGTGTGTGCACGCGGACGCTCGCCCGTTTTCGAATTTTAGGCCCGCGCGCTATATACTCTTGTCCGCGGTCGAAACGGCCGACCATCCCCACCCCATCCCCCGACCCTCCCGCGTCATTGTCATTTCATTAGGCGGCGAGGCAGGACGCGGGTGACCTCTTTCGCGCCCCTGCCCCCCCCCACCCCCCGGGTGCGCGCGACGCGTTTCCTACGATCGACTACCACGCGCGCTGGCGTACTTTCACGCGGCTGTCTCTCGCTGCCCGACACCGAATTTTCAAATGCGAATTAGTAGTAAAAGTCGGTGTGATGCGCAGTTTGTCGCGTGCAATTTACTCGTGAATTCGTTCGAGCGCGTCGTTGCTCTCCCTGCTTTCGAGCGATTTTATTTTGTTGTTGTTTTTTTTTTTTATACAAAGCTATCTTTCTAAAGTGTTAACAAAATTTCTTACTAAAAGGTTCATCGGAATCATTAGTTGGTGTAACTTTTCGTTGAAATCTACATGCTGTATGAGAGTAAAAAATCTGACCAGTTCCGTTTGCGCATACAATGATATTCCTGTATTTATCTAAAGTCCAATGAATGTTTCAACTCGTCTGTTTTTTTTTCTTTTTTACTCAAAATTGATTCATAGATATTCATTTCAGTTCGTGTGAATTTTACATAGGCCACAGCATAAGCTTTTAAACCCTGAAGCTACAAACTGCGTATCAGTAGTTGAATATAAACACATTCATAACCGCCTGAACTCACCAATTTGGAATTCCTAAACTTTCTGGTTTTTCTTAAATTTTGCGTGTAAAAGATGAAAATGTTATTCAAAAACTAAAAATTTCCACTTCATAAACCTCTAAATTTTCATTTTTAATTAGTACAATTGTTACTTTATAAATACTGCTATATAAATACTTTATATATGTCTGTAATTCATATAAATTACACATTAATCGTGTAGGAATAAACATTTAAATATCTTCAAGTGTATTAAAGTAAGTTTATTAGAATACAAAGTTGATAAATTCAAAATTAATATTCGTATAAAGAATAGATATATGTACAAAATACTATGTATTAGCGATTTAGTACATTTCTCATATTTTTAAGTTTCACAGTTTTGAATGTGGATTTAAACATCTTGGCATGACATTCAACTGCATCAACCGGTCCGATTTATTTAATAAGAAAAAAACTTTTTAGTGGATTCATAAATTTATCTAGATTTTAATATTTAAGCTTACCTGTATATTAAACATACATAAAAAAATCATGAAACAATATAAACACATATGAGAAAATTACTATCTGATTGCAACGACTTACTTCTTTTATTGATTAGCCAGTGTGATCAGCTTACGCATGGTAGATATATAAGCAGGGCAATCCGTCGACGTCATCATTAATTTCATCTTAATGTTTTTCTCTGACACTTTATTTTTTCAATTTTCTTTTTCAGATTGTCATAAGCCCCAAAAATTCTCCTTTTATTGGCCATGGCACTTAAAAATCCCCATTACTCCCTAATTCATCCAAAAATTCAAGTGGCAAAATCTCCGGCGTTGTCTATAACTTATCTCCCCCGAAAAGCACTCAGCCACTCTCTCTCTCTCCCTCTCTCACCCTCTTGCTCTCTCACTCGCTCTCTTATACACACATGCACACATACGAAGCCCATCCGGGCGGCGCGAGAGAGCCGCGGGGGCTGGCGGAAAAAAAAGCAAGGGAAAATTCCACGGGCCAAGCCGCCCCCGTGTCCGAGAGGCAAAAATCCGCCCTCTCAGCTCGGGCCGATATCGCGATCGAACGCCCCGACGGCCGTATTATCGCTCCTCCTCGAGAGCTGAAAGCTACCGAGCGAGCGGCAGATAGAAAATAAAAGGGAAGGACGGGCAGGGGGCAGGGGGAGGGGGACGGTATACGATTCGACGAGGAGAAAAGAGCCTATTACTTTCATATAACAATCTTCGCTGAAAATCGCCGCAGCGCTCGCCCACTCTCCTTTCATTAGCGAGAAAGGTACTGCCTGGCTAAACTCTCTACCTCTCTATCTGTTCCCCTCTCGTCTCTCTCTCTCTCTCTCTCTCTCTCTCTCTCTCTCTCTCTCTCTCTCTCTCTATCTCCCTGTCTCTGTCTGCACCCTTTCGCCTTGGCAAACATCGGAGCACCAGTCAGTTCGGACGTATCATAAGCCTCGGTACACTTAATGCCGAGCGGCGTACACACTTTCCAAGAGCAATGGAGTCCTCCTCCTTTTCCCCCTCCGCCACCACCTCGACGAGCGGGATCGAGTACATCAGCAATGCTAAGCGAACTGCGAGTGCAAGCCCCCGCTTTCACGTGTCTTCGCCCGCCCCTCCTCCCGACCCCGCTGCCCGGCCCGCACCCCGGTGGCATACACCGTGAGTGTTTGTGCAAAGGTGCAGGAGGGGGGGGGCGAGGGGCGAAGGTTGAGGAGGGCCATCGACGCTCCGTCCGTCGGTGGCGGGCTGCGGTTCTCCCTTCAAACTTGCCCGGACGAGCGATCCCTCGTGTCGATGTCTCGGGCGAGGCGGAGGCCAACGGCAGGGGTGGGAACGAGGAGCAGCGCGGGGGTGGGTGATAGAGAGCGAGGAGTGAGACGGGGGGGGTGGGACAGGCGTTAAGAGGATGAAGATCTGCCCTAAGTAAATTATGGGAGACGGCCGCAAGATAGTGCGGCCTTCGATATTGCGTATATAGTCTTTTCAGTTCGAGGGGACCGGTTCATATATGTCGAGCGAGTGGCTCCGAAGAGTGAGAGGGGGGGGGGATGAAGGGCTCGACGTCGGCATAGACGAAAGTGCCGCGGCCGATCCCAAGGAGGTCGGCGCTATTATATGGCGTTACCAACGCATCGGGGATCGTCGATGGATGAATTTCCTGCCGGTACTCCGGCTCGGGTCGACGGCTACTGGGTGAGCATTTAATTAGGACGATGCTTCGGGTCGGTCCGGTGCGAGTATAATAATCCGGGGCAAATGTCTAGAGGGTCTGGATTTCTCCGTTATAATCGGATGGTAATGGCGATTCCGTTGAAAATCAATTTTACAAGCGAATTTTCGAACTTTCTCGGTTGTCGCGCTTGTTTTTTTTTTTTTTTTTTTTTTTTTGTTGCCAAACTAATTTGATCTTTTCCCAGGATTGACTAAGAATACCTGAACATGCGGCGTTATTTATTCAACGAAAATATTCCGCATTTTGTTAGCTTTGGATTTCAGAGCTCTGTCGCAATTATTTACTAAAATTTCAGTTGAAAATAGATCGTGTTGTATAAGAAGAATTCACGACTATGATGAAACTTAGTTTGTACTACGGTGTTATATCGTCACAAGCTGTAATAAAATTGAGCCGTTACAAAAATGTTTTTACAACGCGATGTTTTTCGAACCTCCCAAGCTCTTCTAATGTAAAATGCAAACCGAAACTGGTGTGCGGAATGTCTCCTTTTTAAATTTATCCCCATCTCATTCTCATTATTATCTCGAAAGCTCGCATAACTTCTATAATAATGGAATGCCTTCGTTCGAAAGACCCGAAAACTAAAAGGCGAGCTTTAAATAATTCGCCGACGGGAATGTAAATACTGCCGGCAGTATGATGCTACATTAATTTCGCGGATAAATCCCGTAGACGAGTAACTACGTTGTATGTAACGTACTGAATGCGCCAAATACTTTCGAAAATGAAGAAGAATTGAAAAAATGATGCGCTATCTAATAAACTTGGGGAACATCGTTTCTTTGTTAAATGTGCAACTAAAACGGTTAGTAACTTTAAAATATTATAAATATATAGCTTGGATATTTTACTCAGCAAAAGTGCAAAAATAGAAAGAAAAAATTCTTTAACAATAATGTAATTGTTAAAATAAGGTACGAACTGTACAGCATAGATTCCATTAATTTATTTTCGTCAATTTCCTCTCTCATTACTTCAGTTTCGCTCTCAAAATCCACCAAAGCTTTCGCATGATTCTTATTTAAGGATTGAATAGAAAGCGCTTAAATTTTCATTCGAATAAGAAATTCTCTTTTAAAATTTGTCACGATTTCGAAACTTTCCATTCTCATCCCTCTTATCTAACAATCATATTATAATAAATTTAAACTGCGAATGCAAATAATGTAGAAGAAGTAAATGTTAAATTGATTTGATGTAATATAAATAATCGATTACGAGCTTTCAATTGAAAATAATTATCCGCGAATATGAGTAAAAACCTACTTATGTAAGAAAAATTTCGATAAAGTGTAGGGAGTAATTGAAACCAAAACGTGTATTATTTACCAAATATGCCATCCCCATTATCCCCAACCTCGATCATCGCTAATAACCACGAGTTTGCCGTAGGCATGGAGGGATCGTTTTAATGCTCGGTTTTAAGTACAACAGCCGGCGCCCGGCTCTCGCCACCGTGGCGGTGGGCGGCGCAGCAACGGCAAAATTCGAAATCCTAATTACTCCGGGACCTTCGATTAAATCTCCCGGGGGCGGACGATGAGCAATACAGGATCGGAAGGCGAGTTCTCCCAGACGCGGCGCTTATATAAACTGGATGGGCGGGGGGCGGGTAAGGCAAGGGGGGGCGGCGTGTTTGCCTTTCCTTCTCCTTGGCCTCCCCTCGGCCCGCCTCGCCCGCAGATACGTCTTTCTCCTTTGCCTAACTGCCGCGCGTACACAAGCGTTTCACAGCTGATGGCTGTGTGCGTACGTACGTACGTACGTATACATAGAGAGGGTCGAGATCGGAGCTCGTAATCCAGTCCCGGGCGGAAACGTCCTGCTGCCAGTCAGAAACGTCCTGTAGGAGCGAAGTCGTGAGAGATCGAGAGAGAGAGAGAGAGAGGAGGGGCGGGAGGGAAAGAGAGAAATGTCGGAAGATGCCACGCGATGGGCCGGGGGGGGCTGGGGGATTGCCCCAGTCAACTGCTGTAGGTGCGCCGAGACGGTGCGCCGCTTCGAGCTCGCGAAATCCTGTTTGAATTGAGGACCTTGTTGATTCACGAGATGATGTAAACGGAGAGCGGCGGCGCGGGCGGACTGGGGCAGGAGGGGGGGGGGGAGGGAGTGCACTAGAAGACACAGAGTTTAAAGCACGACGGGAGAAAGTCAAAGGGCGTCCTCGATAAGGAATACGTTAAAAGAACAGCGCCGCGCCACTTAGTCGGCGGAAACGGGGGTGCTTGCTTTATTCGTTTACGGGATATCTTTCGCTTAGACGTTACTTTCGAGAGACCTTGACGCCATCGAATTAATCCGGATCCGGGCGCAACCGAGGGCGTTAAAAATATGTGACAATTGTAAGGACAGCGAAATGACCATCGGCTAGTTCAACGTGTCATACTTACTTAATTGAATCTTCAGTAAATCCTAATGGGCATCAAGATATCTTGGACGACGCTACGCTTCGTGGACAATTATTGTCGTTGTTTAAGCAGCTGATTGTAAAAGTCGTGGTAATCGCTTGAAAAAAAAATAGTAGAGATTAAAATATCTTGACGGCGTAGCTCAACGACAAATTCAAGGATAGAATTAATTTGTTCATCGTTTAACAAATATACTTGGCAGTTCGTGTACGAAGTTAAAGATTTTACCCCCCTTACTCGAACGTGCTCCCGTAGTATATCCATGCACTGGCCGACCACCGAAGATCTTTCATAAGAACTACGCGGCTAATGCAAAAACTGGCATAATGTCATTTGAAAGCCACAAATAGGATGCTGATTCGGGTGGCTGCCCAATGAAATTGCAAATCTTATGCATAATAAAATCTCCCTCCATTCGCACGGTCGTGCCATAAAATTCCAATACGTGGTACTATCCAGCAATTAAATCGCGAGACGAAATTATTCAAGCGACGCAATTAATTTCATGTGTAGAAATCCAAAAAGAAAAAATTTATCGAAAACATTATACGTATGTACATTTGAATTATCTCTTTTAGTTTCGATAATAATTATACAATACTATATTTTGTATCTTAAATTCTTATTATTCATGAAATAATTATATGGGATACAACTTTGAAAGTTGATAATGTACACAGCAGCAATGTGATGCAAACAAATAGTAGGTATAAATTCTTACAGATGAAACAGCAGAGAGCGTGATTCGTTAAACTTTGATTATGTAACTCTCGTTATCTTTTTTTGAAGTAAATAGTACTCGTAATTGAATCTTGGAGGTATTATTAATACTTCAAAGTCCGTGACTCCAATGTAGATTCTGAAAAGCATGAATTTGAATTTTGATTAAATGATAAATTAGTTTCAAACCTTTATATATAATATCGTTAAGACTCCAATAAGCCATTTAAATCGAACAATTTTCTCCGGCCCGTTAATTCGCGTTCGGCCGCCGAATTGGAATTTTATTCGAAGCCCCCGCGCGAAATGGGATTTTATTCGCCCTCAGCGCTAATCGGAATCTTATTACGCGGCCGCGCCCGAATTAGAATCCGTATATGCACCGGCGTAAGCCGGAATCGGGAATTATGTTATTTCAGATTTTCAATTAGAATCGCATATTACTCGGTGGATGTTTCCGGGGGTTCCGGCGGGGCGAGGGATAAAGAGGAGCCGCGGAATCGCTTCTCTGCACGGGAGGGGCGGCGGTAAGTTCGAGGGGCCGGGAGGTATGGGGGCGCCACGGGACTTTATTGTACGTAACTTCAAGTTGGATAACGGCACCGAAATTCTCATACGAGTTAGGATTATGTCATTAGGGACCGTCGTTAAAGCGAAGTAGCAGCAGCAGCAGCAGCAGCAGCAGCAGCAACGGTAACAGCGGCGCCGGTATAAGGGAGAAAAAGCGGTCTTTTGAAATTGGCTGCTTTGTCGCAGTCACGCGGGGGCAGGAGAGCGTTCGGGGCGGGGGCGGGGGTGACTTTTAGCCCCTGCCGAAGTTACAGTACCATATCTTAGGGCTAAGAGGGGGGAGGGGGGACGGTGCACACCGTTGGGTCCTGAAACTGCGCGGAGGGTTCATTATGAGGGGGGGGGGGGGTAATAGCAGCGGTACAGTGGCGGTACTCTACTTGTAGAGTATTTTATGCCTGCTCCTGAAATTTATTTCCTCAACTCTTTCGGAAACTTTCTTTTGTTGCTTTCTCAAATATTCACCTGTCTTCCGGTACCCGCTCTCTCTCTCTCTCTCTCTCTCTCTCTCTCTCACTCTCCCACGTCTCTCGTCTCTCGGCCCGTCTTAAAATAGTGCGTCCAAATTTACTTCAGTTGAATTTCATTTATCGCTATGGGAGTAGTAATGACGGAGAGCAGGGCGGTCGTACGGGGGCAGGGGGGGGCGCTTGCTCGGTGGCACAAATCCACGTTTTATAGTACACTTTTCTGACGCGTAAATAGGTCCCCCCTGCCCCCAGCCCCGCCCCCACCCGGTAGTTGTCTTTTTTATGATGCCGTAGTGAGAGGTTAGGATGGGAGGGAGGGGGGCAGGGAACAGAGGAGGGCGAGTCAACCCGCGCGAAATCTCTTTTAGTGAAACTTCGGGTGCAGCCTCGACTGCGAGTAGGGGGCTTGGGGGTGGCGAAGGGGGTCGGAGGCCCGAGTTTATTTCCTCCGCTCTAACGAAGATGAAAAGGGCAGAGCCGGAACGCTCGCTCTCTCGCGCCGCTGCGAGAGGGATGTAATGTTTATTTTTCAGACGGCACTGAGTAATTACATCCCGAAGAAGTCGGGAGCGGCGGCGGGCTCGTGAAAAGCTACTTCAAGGGGACGGCCGTCTTTATTTCATTTATTATAATTCACTTTCTTTTGCCATTTTTCCATTAAAATGTTTAATTTACTAGGCATTAAGTTGCCGCGCCGTCCTAGAGAGCCCGTTTCCGGCGTCCTTTTTTCGCAATTAATGTCATCGGAGTCCATTTACGTAACCTGAAATTTCTCTATTAATGCTTTTTATTTTTAATTCTCTTTATTAATGGCAGTTTCCTTATCAATTATTATTTACGCTCTGCGCCAAATGAATATACATTGGCAATTATTTATATTTCAATGAATTTTTTTGATTTGATCACATAATTTAATATTAATTTAAACATTCCTTTTTTCCATTATTATTCGCTGATGATTGTATAGTTTCAATAGTGACGTACATCAATGATATATGAATTTTGGTTTTTAATACAGAAATTGATGAATATCACTGATTAAAAGTCATTATGAATTTGGTAATTACAATTTCAGTTTCAAATACATAATAACTCTAATTGGCTTTCAAAGTAAAAGCCGACTTATGCTCTTATTGCGTTTGTATGGACTTATTGTTCAAAATAATCCCAAAAATTGAGATAGAAAGTAGTGAACATGGTTAATAATTGTTAATAATTTGAATAATTTAAAATAAATCTTTTTTATCACTTTTCGAATTGTTAAAAAAAATAGCTTCGAACAAATTACTATATTTTCTAGAGATGATCAGTCCGAGCTTTAAGATAATTTCTCATTTCTAAAAATTTCCTCATTTTTTTTTTATTATGAATGTAATAAAAATTGTTATACTGTTTTGAAATTTTTTTTTAACACGGAGTAGTAATTTTTTTCATCACCTTAACCCTAGAAAATATAAAAATCTTTTTTTAACCGCTTTGAGCGTACATAATAACATTTTACGCGTGTAATATAACTTCTGATCCACGAATTTTCTCTTTCTCATTTTTTTTTTTGGTCATTAAAACTACGTCAAAATCATCAATTCTTATCGATTGTACACCGTGCAGCAAAAAGCTAATCTTTGAAAATTTAAATAATAATCGATTGATTCGATTTAAAGATCCGAAAAATCGGGATCCTTGCGAAATTATTCTTATTATTACTCACATTATTTACATTATGCATCTCTTCCAATATCTTCCAAACCAACTGACATTCACCCCTCGCTCTTCTCACCCCCTGTTCGCAGAACGGCCGGGCGAGCAGCGAGAGCAGCGAGGACGGCGCGGGCAGCAGCGCGAGCACCTCCCGCGGCGCCGGCAGCGGCTACGGCTCCGGCTGCATCGGCGGCTGGCGCAGCGTCTTCGGCGCCGTTTCCGGCCGCGAGCTGAGGCTGTACGAGTGCGCCCCCTGGAGCCCGGAGGCCTGGGCCTCGCCCAGCATCACCTGCCCGCTGATCGCCACGAGGTCGGTATTGCACGACGATTCATAAAAAGCCATTGGTTAATTGTATTGCAGTGTCGATTTAATTTGTTGTCGTATGTTTCACGCGCGCTCAGAAATCCGAGAATAAAGATTTACGTTATGATTGGGATGAAATAAGTATATGAATTATTTGTTACATAACTAATAACAGCGGTAATAGATAGAATGTGATGTCCATTGTTGGGCAGACGAATTTTACTAGTTTATTTTATTAGCAGATAAGATCAAGATTTTGAATTAAGGAGCAAGACAACTTATTGCTCTTTTCTTCATCCGTAACTTTTAATTTCAAATGTATGTAAAGTAATATCATTAAATGTAGGATAGACCGTGATAAAACTTTAATTTCTCTCTAGTTTTGGTCTGAGCCCGACATTAAGTTCATCAGATAGTTTACATAAAAATTTTCATTTCCTTACGAAGTCATGACTCATTAATGGTTATAGATAGATACATTTTTGGATGATCTTTTTCCAAACAAATGAAAAATGTCGTATTTTAAAATAATAATATCCTAGAAATGAGATATAATGTAATAAATTTCAATTCAAAATTCATCGACTTTTTTTTGATAAGCCAAATTCGATAAGATCAATTCGCCACGTTAAAATAACCATTTTAGATCTTGATATCTCGAAAACTTCAAAGCTTTCAATTCAAAGCTTCCAGTACATATTAACATCTGACGATAAACAATTATTTATAATAAATGCAAAGTGAGTCATCGTGTAGGAATAAAATCGTTCCCCTTTTCTGGTCGCTTTTGAGATAATTCATTTGAACTACTACGACATTTACAAGTCGAGCTTGTCAACTTAAAAGTATTCATCGCCCCGCATCTTTCTGCAATAAATCCAATTGAATAGCTTTAGCCAGCGACTAAAGTAAATTCTGTTTCTATCTTTAAAATCAATAATCGTCGCAGCACGAATGGCACAACAGTCGTCGCCTCCGAACGACCGATGCGCACCTGCTGTTCGCACTCTCGGACACGCACGCGCTGCACTTCGCCGAGGATTCATTGCGTATGCAAAAGACGCGAATCGCCCGACTGTCGGTGATAGTACTAATAATAATAATAATAATAATAATAATAATAATAATCATAATCATTAACACTCAGCCAACTGCCGTGGATTCTCGTAAAAGTTAAGGATCGTGACCGAGCGTGACCTCGATGGGATCGCTTGGGTTGTCATTAGCAGAAGATTCGGATTAGTTTACTTCTTTCTGCGCAAAAATCACAGCGATTCCTGTCAATCATTTAGCAAGAAATTTTCCGAGAACCTACAATACATAGGAATTGATCGAAAAACATTTCGTGTAATATTATTAGCCATCGTCGCACTGTATGGAATCTAAGTAGAAGAAAACGAGTTTTCTTTCGAAATCACCAAATGCGTACAATCGTCAGATACTTAATTCTTACATTAGATTGTCATTACATGATTTTTACGACCGGGAAATATTCCGAAATAATATGATTCACACTGATTAAAAAAAAAAAAACATTAGCAAATTTGAATACTGCGTCTATTCTCGCTTTATCTGCGCAGAAATTCAATTTTGACAGGGCGCTTTCAGTTATTGATAAATCTTCAAACGTCGACGATTGGTTACACGATACATAGTATAGGCAGATTTCGCTCAGACTCCTGGGGAAAGCCGTGAAAATTAATTGCAAACTCACTTCCGATGAATGCCGCCTCTTCGGCTACTTTCGCATATATATATATGTGTGTGGGGGGGGGGACACGCCGCGTCGTTAATCTACGTTTGCTCGATATGCTCTTTCTCTCTCGCTCTCTCTCTCTCTCTCTCTCTCTCTCTCTCTCTCTCTCTCTCTCTCTCTCTCTCTCTGTCTCTCTCTGCCACTTTCCTTCTCATCCCCGACGACGATCGCGCTCATCCTTCATTAAGACCCAGGGCGGGATGATAAAAATTATCGATTTCTTAACCTGGTGTACAAGGCGATGTATGCCGCGCGCTCGCGCACCCGATTATTAATTGAGCGAAGTGTCGATTTCCCGGGGAAGAAAAACACGGTTCCAAAAATAATAATAATAATAATAATAATAATAATAATAATAATAATAATAATAATACAGAAAAAAGTCTGACGTGAAAATGCAAAATTACGTATGAAGCTAGAAGCGCGATGGTCGCGGACGCCCGAAAGATGTGCAAAGTCGTACGTAGCAAAACTCCGGATAAGCGGGCGAGAGAGGGGGCGTGGAGGACGATTCCCCGGTTAATTAATAGAGAGTGATTAATCGCCGGAGAGGCGGGTTACCCTCATCAAACAAGGCTCTCTCTCTCTCTCTCTCTCTCTCTCTCTCTCTAGGCCGCGGGCTAGAGTAACCCCCCTCCCGCCGACGGCGCCGCGCGTGATTTGCAAGCGAGCGCGTCCAGTCCACCCCCCTCCCCGAACGCCTCGCACGCCAGAGATCGCGGCGGATGTGCGAGCGACGAACGGCATTCCCAACCCCCGAAACCGCCCGCTCCCGCTCCCCGCCGCCCCCCGCGTCGCGCAGATTATGTATAACGCAGAGTCACGTTTCCGCCGCGGCGCGGAACCGCACGCGGGAGCGACGGCTGTGCGCGGCGGCGATTCCGTGCCCGGTTTGTTCTACGATCAGATCTCTGTGTCCACCGCCCCCTCCTCCCCGCCCCCTCAGCCCGACGCAGACAGGAGGATGAGCGCGCCGCGGCCAGTAGCGGCGGATGTTTATGTATGTTTGTATATGGGCTGGTGTGCAATCTTGACGGTCGGAAATCAGATGTATATGTATATATATATATATATATATATATATATATATATATATATATATAGTGAATCGGGGGTGTTTAATTTTCTTCTAGCTCGCTTGTGACGGGTTATGTCGCGAATGTCGGAGACGGCCTACGGATATCGCGGAAGTGAGTGATGCATGGTCTAACTTACGAGGATAGGAAAGTTGGATTGATTGATGAAAAACTCATTCGACGCTATTTCACAATGGATGATATCAAATTATTACGAATTAACATCAGATAACATAAAATAATTAAGTAAGAAATTGGCTTGAAATTCAATCCTAATTTTCATTCGTTATACGATGTTCTACACTAAAATGGTTAAGGGGATCTGTTATAGAAGTAAGTGATACTATTGTGACAATAGAATATTGTTACAATAGTACAATAGTAACAATTGTTGATTCATTTTGACAATTCAATGGTATTCTATTGAGCTGAAATAGAATCCTTATGGAACCTTCGTATGAAAATGTCACGTTACAACCACAACGCGACGAATCCGCGTGACATCGATTCAATTTAAGATTTAATTTCGACGTTCTGTGATTGAGTTTCAGTCAAAAGCAAAATTAGGAAAAGTACAACTTTGATATTCATTTCCACGTATTATAGGCTTCTCGCTCGTACTTTCTCTTCATTTTCACGACATTTCTAGGCAAGATTTACCGATGCACAGAGTAAAATTTCCTAGTTAAAATGACAATACTGTCTAGTAAATTCATCACAGACTGCAAAAATTGAAAACAAAAAACCTGAATTTTTGGAAATTTTGCAATTGAACATTTGAATGGAATTCAAATTGTCAATATTCGTCAGTACTGTAGTTTTTAAGAAAACATCTTTTTCTTCATGCACGTTTATCATTGTAATATCGTACTTTCGTTTACTTAAACTTTATAACTGTTGCAAAAAATGAGCATAGAAATGACTTTTTTACGCTGTGCAAATAGAGCATGCTACGAAAATATTCTACTGTCAAAATAGCCATAGGCAGGAATAGAAAATGCTCTTGCATCGTCTTATTATTAAACTCAATGCTTAAGGCCAAATTGAAAAATTCCATTTTTCGCTTTCATGGGCTCGCTATGTAAATCATACTGCTCGAATGTCTCGTAAATTTAATAAATATTTACTTCGCGTTTATTTTAGTTGAAATGAAATACGGCTCTTGCTGGAAAAATTAATAAATTTGAAAAATGAGAAATAAAAAATTGAAATCAATTTTATTTTAATCGAATTCCCACATCACGTCCGTAATAAACGAATGTGAGTCCTGATCGCCGTATTGAAAATAAAAACGTGACCTTTTTTAACAATATATAAAACATACCAAAATTTTAACAACAAAAAATTTGTTATTTTATAAATATGTATTTTCGTTTCAATACGATACGTATCAGTCCGTGTTTAAATATATTTTCTGTATATAGAACGTTGTAAATATAAGAAAATTACACTAAATTCAATAGCCGAGAAAGTATCTCGACTTAGATTTTTCTATAGAAAAGTTGAAGTACACGGGATTCCAGAAAAAAAAATCCCGCATCATCCGCTCCCTGTCAATATTTCATTAAATTACTCAAAAGTCAAATATGAGAACGCCAGTGACGAGTGCGACGATATAAATTCGACAATAAAGAGCGAAACTTTTTGGGGATTCCCCGTTTGACGCGGGTCGAGCCCATTCCTTTCAATTTATCCCGCGTGTCTGTCCAACGCGAGCTTGCGCACGGCTAACCGCGCGAATCTCATTTACGCGACCTATTGCGCGTTCGTAAGGGTAAATAAATATCATCAAAACGACGTCGCAGCCCCGGTGACTGTACAGCGTATCCGCAGATTTTAAGAGCTGGCACGTATGACAAATTTATGCTCTAGATTAATATACATGTGGAACGAAGTAGGCATGTCCAGATCTAAAAAATTTGAAAGTCCTTTGAAAATGCGGCACATTGAAGTTTTCATTTTAACTACACGAAATTTTCCATATTTAGTTTAGGTATACATAATTCTGCTCAACTATGTAGTATCCAAGTAGTCATAAGTGCGTAAAATATATTTACGCACCTCGTGAATTTGTCTGCCGACTTGCGTGCCGACTTTGCGAATCGCCGCGAAAGCTCGGAAAAGTTCGGGGGCGCGACGCGAACTGGTCGACGACTCGAGATTCCCGGCCTAGGCGCATTATGCGCGCCCAAGTTTCTTCGGCCGAGGCTCTCGTTTCTCTTTTTTTGCAGTGCGCAAATGCGAGAGGAAAGATATAATTTAAGTTCGCCCGTTGGACGTTGCCGAGCGTTACGAGGGTCCGAGGATAATTTGGATTTTGAGAGTTCGGGTTCCCCGCTACGTTGTACCCTTTTATGACTTAAACTTATCGCTGTTGTTTCCCGTTGTTGTCGTTAAGTTCGAAATGTCCAGCGCCGAATTTCCATACGCTCGAATAATCGAAGGATCGTTAATGCGAGACGCTAGAAATTCAACTACTGACATATAGTTGTTTTTTTTAACTACTGTCAACAGTTGTTTTTCCCAAAATTTGGAACGTTCTTTTTTTTTTTAAATTAATAGTTACTTAATTTTGACATTAGAGAGTTTGTTAAATAGACTGGATGTATATCAGTCGCCCAAATATAATGATTAATTTTATCTTCTTTTATTAATATTAATATTTTAAGATAAAAATCAGTTTATGAAACTTGTTCAATAAAATTTATTTCCGTATTCTACTTTCAAATATTTATATTAACCATAAATATTCATAACAACAATTTTCGTAAATCAATCGATTTCTAGAAGGTTGAAATTTTCTGTGTGTGAGGAAGTGACAAAGAGGGGGGGGGCTGAAAGGGTCGGACTACAAGAGAGAACAAACGGGTCGAGTTCGACAGGCGACACGGCTGCTTTTGCAACGACGCGACTGCATTGGTCGCCATCCGCCCTGTCAATGCGAGGTCAGGTGAACTTGGATTAATTTGTCCCGCGTGGAGGCAGCAAGAGAGAGAGAGAGAGAGAGAGAGAGAGAGAGAGAGAGGGAGAGGTGGGGCGAGTGAAGCAGGCAGTTGAAGCCGGAGTCGTGAAACGTGCCGTTCGGATCATTGTTTAATCCCCCCGGTGATCCACATTGTCTTCTCTATGTACCTTCTGCTTTTGGTTTGCGCGAACCTTCTTCTTTTTGTTTTCTAATTGCTATTCTTCAAGTTTCCTCCCGTCGGCCCGTTCGTCCAAATAGAAATCAAGTGTTTTGTACTTACAAAGTCCCGAATGATTTTGCCAATCAGCCAAGTTTCGCACTTTAACTCCGATCGATCTTTCTTTTGAGTTTTGTTGTTTTTTTTTTTTTTTTTTTTGTTTCATTTTTCGTTCTCCACCGTGCGCTCAGACGCAAAGACTTACTATATTATAAAGATCTGTTATCTTCATGTCCAGCTAGCCCCCAAAACCGGCTGTTTCAACATCAACTGATAACGTCGATCGACGCGTGAGATAGATCTTCGGAGAAACATCACTGCCCCCCTCTCCCCCAGGCATTTACCGTACTTTTCGCGGACCGACCGGAAGAAATAAAAATCCGCACAAAATTTGAATCCCCCAGGCAGCTTCGCCGAGCTGCTTGTCCGGCTGCTCGGTCCACCGACTAAACGAGCCGTCCACCTGTCCCTTGCCGTATGATCCAATCGGCTTTGCCGGGATTCCGCGGCATTAGTCCGCCGTAAGGTACGGCGGATCCTCCGCCCTGGCAAGCGAGTCGATCGATACCGAGGCCGGTGGCGGTGTCGACTGTAATGCTTCTGCAGAATTAGGGATGGAGGACGGGGGTGTATTGCAGTTACAAGTAATCCAACGGAGATTCCTTTGTAACGAGCTGGCAGTTGTTCCGTTTTAATTTTCCCAGAATATCGCTAAGCCATGGAAATTTTCAAGGACGTGCGGAAGAATCCCTACTTGCATCTAATTATATTTGGTGCCATACCTCTTCCGAGTAGATTTGGCATTTTTGGTACTCTTGGATAAAAATTATACTCAGTATCTTCGACTATATTCGGTATTTCTAATATACTACCGTGATTGTAATTCATATCGAAAGCTTATTAAGAATTAAAAATTATTAATGTATAATAAAAATTGAATTAGATAAATACATGTTCATAATATATAAATCTACAATAATAAACTGTGTTCATTTTCAACTCATGCGTGCACTCTAACGAGTTGAAAAAACATACAAGGAATCTCACTCTTTTGGCAGTAAACAACCGAATGGGAAAGATACCAACATAAGAGATCTCGAAGAAAAAGCGCAACGGTGTTAAATCCAGCGAGAAAATCGTCGCGATTCCGAAATCAAATGGAACGCGACGGCGGCAGGGCGACGATCTCGCTGTCCTCCGGAACGATGGCGCAGAAGTGATTTCGTCGGGGAACGCCCCCTTCCTCGGTCGCGCTATCTATCTGGATTTCGCATTCTTTCGCCCTCTAGCGATCGCTGGGTCAGCTTCTCTCGCCCGCGTTCTTCGGCCCGACGCGCAGCGCGCGCGCGCCATCCAACGTCGTCCTCTTTTTTTTTTTTCTCCTCGCGTATTAAGCCGCGCGCGGCTTTTTCAGGGACCTCGGCCACTTTGCCCACACCTTTTTACCCCATCGGCCGCGAGAGCCATCCATTCTCGTTCAACGCCTCTATTTACCCGTGGCGGGAGGGAGGGGAAGAGGGCATCTGTCCGCTCTGCCCTTCTATATCCCGTAACTGCAGTGGAGCACGAGCATCGAGCGATATCTCTTTCTCAATTCCGCCGCTCTCCATTCTTCGTTTTTTTTTTTTTTTTTTTTTTTTTTTGATTCAACGATTCTCTCCACGCTCGGTTTTTTTTTCTCTGTTATAAGAGTTCGGTCAAAAAATTACAGATGCTGGATAATTTATGAAATTTTGAAGACTGATATGGTACAGAAAAATATTATTATGTCAAATGGTTGTTTTGAAGCAGAACATTACGATTATTTCACGATTACAAAACGGCTATTTCGGGATAAGTACGTAAAAAATAAAAAGGCTATTCATTTCAGAAATAAATTTTGAAATTTGGTATAATAATTTAAAGTTCTCTGTATTATATTTAATGTACTTCAACTCTATTTTAAATATTCGGCAGCAAATTAATATAAATAATTCAAAGCCTTCAACTAGACGTGTATTAATTCAACATCTGTTTCAGCTATGTAAATAATAATTTTTATTATTTAATGATTGTTTACTAAATTTATACGCAGTCGCTTAATATCAATTAATTAAACGCACAAGAAATGTATAACTATCCTATATGCTAAAGCATCTAATAAAGTAAATATGTTAAATAAATGCATTTTGAATATATTCCATTGACATTATTTATTCTAAAGTATGCCCATGTTATCAGAAAGCTTGTTTGTAGTTTAATATTAATAAATTTCACCATGATAATTAGATATTTATCAAAATCCTACAAAAGTGGTTTAAATTTATGAGCATAGAGATGGACAATTGTAAATAAGGGTTATGAAGTAGAAGATACTTATATTACGTCAGGCATGCGATATTACTGCAACTCTTTTTACTAATATAATGCGTATACAAAAAATTAAGATAAATAAGTATGAAATCGATCATGTTTAACGATATTTTATACATTTCTTTTAATATTTTTTTAAAATTAAAAAAATTTTTTTTTGGACAGTATAAAAATAGTGAAATCGAATGTTTTAATAGGATTTTACTGAAGTTAAATGTGATCTTATTAGTTGTTGGAATAATCTGAAAAAAGATTTTACTGTAGACTTTATAATGTTTATGAGACTGAATTTGCTCCTTAAATCCGCGATCATTAAACGGAATTTTTAGGAACGAACTTTTTAATTTTACCTAGCCTTCGACATTCATTAGACATGAATAGTACTCGTAAACGACTTCTATTGCTTTGTCGAAATCCGTCCTCTTTCTCCTTCTTTCCCCTTTTTATTTTCGTGCGTATTTTCAGCGATGCTGAATAAATTATAGCCAGCGCCAATAAAACCTTTCGAAAAAGATAAAATAAAAAAAAAAAAAAAAAAAACGTCGGGGAGAGGGAATCGCGCTCGTTATCGCTCGGCAAAGTCGCCATCAAAGTCTTCGCATTTCTCGGCTCCCCTATAAAGTTAAATGCCGCCGAATAAAAACGGGAGTTTTTACAATTCCCGAGCCCAATTATATGAGCGGCTTATTCCCCTCCTCGTGGAAATTATCGACCCGATATCGGCCGAGGCCTCCGTCGACGATCGAGGCGCCGTGAGCCGCGGCCGAGGCGGCCAATTTAACGATTTATCGAGCGCGCGTCGCCGTCGACGAATAAAAGGTCGGGTACTTTAGATTATTGCGTAATTATGACCCTCTGTAACAGTATAATAATCGGATGGGACCATCCCGGGGGGCTGTGTCTGTCTCCTCGGCCGTTAGCAGTGATACTGCAATGAAAAGACCGACTGATACTCGGAATTTGAATAAAAACTGCGAGGAAAACACTGAGTTAAGAGTTTCTTTATTATCGATTTTCGTTAAAATTTTATTACTTTTGTTCACTATCCACAATGCAAAAAGTTCATCGAGTGAATTATCATATTTGGACTTCATTTTTGTAATTAACTAAATATACTACTATTTAAAGTTCTCATGAATCGATTAATATATACGATATATTGCAATTAATACTTCGTTGAGCGTCCGTGTAAATATTTTTCAACGGTATTATAACGTACTGTAATTTAAGTTTCCTATCAAAAACTTTAAATAAAATCATCGATATTGTTCGAAAATAACTCTTTCTATTACTTAATTAGAATTACTTAATTTGAATAAGTATTTGAATGTTAACATCTCAATTGTTTATATTAACTCAGGACTTGATTTTTGTCAATAAATGAATGCAACATTTTAGAACCATGGGCCATTCCTTTACTTTTATCTCTATACGCAATCGTTAAATGTCGTTACAAAAATTTATTATCCAAGAGAAAAGAAGAAACGACACAGTAGTGTCCCCATCGAATTCCTACCTCTCCCGACTCTATAGTATATATATATATATATATATATATATATATATATATATATATATATATATATATATTGTCCGTAAGACGCGAGGCATGAGCGTAAAACTGTCAGGAGATCGGGCGGCCTGTGCCGCGCATAACCTTCGCGTTATTGGTCTCCCGGTAAAGGCCCCGAGGTGGCGACAATTTGACCCCGACCAGGGCCGTATTAAACGCACGCGTTATATATGGGTGGACGGCATGCATCCCTGCTCCCGCCAACCGATGCGGCGGTATCGGAAAGAAACGGCTACGTCGACGAATCGAAGGTGAATTCAGATAGTTGGCGGTCGATCGATTTCTTTCGGGAAATTCGGGCAGCGCGTAATTTGCCGAGCACGAAACCTACCAGCCTGGTAGGATTTCGTATTCATTTTCAATATGTCTGCTTTTTTCTTTAATTACTGATTGAACATAGGGACTTATTCTTCACGTAGAACGTTCGTGAAATAATTCCATTAACTAATGCAAAGTCTTACCAATTTTTATTAAATTCTCGTTTACACGGTAAGAATAAATATTTGATTACTTCTATTTGTACAGGCCAAGCGATGATGAAATGTAAAGCGATGCCTTTTTAACGATAGTCTCGATTTCTTCGAGATAAAATGACAAATGAATAGAAATGTCAAAAATAACAGTAAAACGAATTATTGAGATAAGGCGAAATATAGTATTGTTAAGTGTAGTGTTAATCGAAATTCGAAGCGTTTTTCAATGCAAAAATTGAACAGGTTAATTGGGAATAGCCGGGACAAGCAGGAACAGAAATGCGAGAAGCCATAATGTTAGTAATACATAAATAATTCTACTTGTTTAATCTCAATTTTAACTTGGAAGGGAAACTTCAATTTGACGTAGCGCAGAGAGGCCTATTAAAATTACATCCAAAAGTCCCTCAGAACTGACAATTTTGGAAAGCTACGAATTTTATCTATCGGCCCTGGTATTAAAAAGTAAAGATCGGCGCGAAAATTTCGATAACCACTCCTATCGATATATTCCGACGATCGCATAAATTGCCCAATCTTAATGTGTATAAGCGAAAAGTTGGCGCCTGCTCAGTGCCCACGCTCTGTCTATCTGTTCGCAGGCTCGTCTCCTCGCCGGCCAAGCAGAACGAGGCCTCCTGCAGCAGCTCCAACGCCCAGTACGGCGCGACGTTCGCCGTGCGCGTCGGCACCATCGACGGCGTCATCACCCACAATCTGCGCGCCGAGACGCGGAGGGATCTCGCCGCCTGGGCCCGGGCCATCGTCCAGGGCTGCCACGCCGCGGCCCACTCGCTCAGGGAGTACACCGTTCGTGAGTATAAATCTATACCGACGTCGATTGGTCTGCCGAGGAACGACGTAAATTTTTGTCGTTCGTTTTTTCTTTTTCACAGCTTATACATTTATGATTTTTTCAATAAAAATTGGTCAACGGACGGCCGATGATACATTAAACGTTGACAAAGTAAGGCATCATGTGTTTATGGAATTGCCGAACGTAATCCACGATCCATTTTGTTAAATCCGTTTTCCGACATTCAAGCCTTAAGCCACATTTCAATAGTAGCTATATCTTTTATAGTTTTTTTTTCTGACATGCTCAACCGAATAATAAAAAGAAAGTTTGAGCCGATAATTTTCTTCAAACCAACATTAGAAAAGAGCTAAAAAAAAAATAACTCGATTACTAAATTTTCACTACATTTAGTAGATGCCTACTGTTTGACCAATCTATCCGTTATTAATGATAAACATTGAATACATAAAATACTGACAATAATATAACTCAAAATAAAATGACAATGTATATAAGCTCGTAAATCTGTGTATAGAGGTATCTTCGCTGTGATGAGCCCGAAGAAACTTCTTGCGACTTCGTATTTTTCATAGGCAAAGCTCAGCGTCAGAGAACGGAATGCGCATTGGGATTCGAAGAAAAGACCATCCAAAGAGTTTGAAATAAATTCGGAAAAACAAAGCGGGGACACACGAATTCAACGGAATCGAATACGCGTTCCTGGTATTTTGAAGGGTAGGGAGGGGGGGAGGGACGAATTCAGATCCACTTAGAATCCCCGCGATCATCCTCATCGCAACGCGTCCATCCCTCTCTCCGTGTAGCCTCGAGCTCGCGGGTAAAAAATCACAGCTTGTCCGTACGCGTGGAACACGAGAACGCGCGAGCGGCCGTGACAGGAGAAGAGAGAGCGTCTTTTTTTAGGCGGGACGAGCGGCAATTTGCCTCGCGCGAGTCCGATAAACTACAGCGTAATCGAGAGAACGGTTAGACATATATATATATATATATATATATATATATATATATATATATATCCCCCGCACGTCTCCGTGCGCTGAGCGATTCTCCGTTCCTTGCGCTCTCGCTCGTTCGCCGCTCAACTTCGATCCTCGGCATCGAACTAACGCACCGTGCCTCCGTAACGGAAGTCATGTCTCTCGCTCTCTCTCTCTCTCTCTCTCTCCTGCTCTTTGGAATGTCGGGTTTCTCCACGGAAGCATGAGATGAATTTATTTTGCATAAACGATGGCGCCCGTTCAATGCTTTCTCGCGCTTTCTCGTCGCGTACCATTAGGTTGTTCAATTAATACGGAGCGTTGTTTCGATGGAAACGTATTATTTATCTCGCATGAATGTCAGAAGCACGTGTTAATTAAAGTCATGCGCGTTCATATATCGCCGCCGCTTTTAATCGTTTCCGGGCAACGAACGAATTGCCGTTTCGAAGGAACTCTTCGTCCTTCGGGTAAAATTCGAAAAGTCGATCCATCTTTAGAATTTTTCGTAATGAATGAAGTTCCGCACGCACAGGCCGTGCGTGATTGACCCCGGCGAGCGACCCTCGCGACGACAACGGGCGGTAGAGTGTACGCTGGGTGGGGGTAGCATGGACGTGCAGAAAATGGGCTACATCGTGTCGTCGGACGTATGCCCGAGGGTTTTTCCATCGGCGGTCGACTCAAGCTCATCTCGAGCAAGTAACGGTTTCGCGCGATTCGATTCCGCGGTAACGAATGGAGTCATTCTCACAGCAAACTAAATACAGAGTAGAAGCTTTGCCCGTGAATACTGGCACTGAGGTCGTTGGCTTGCACGGGAATTCGCCAATGACTTTGGCGAATACTTTATTCTATCGTAATGAATCAACCTGCTCGGTCTTCCTATTGTTGACAACTAATCTTCTATAATAATTAAGATAATCGTGTTAAAGAGCTCTTCATTGAGCAGTGTCTGATAATGATTATATTGAAACTTGTTCGGCTGATCAGGTAACTGACCTTATTATCCAAGTATAAATAAGTAGCTTGAAAGCTTGTAAACCACTTTCAACCGATTTATCAGCCAGGGAAGGTTCACTGTACACTGTATTCTATACAATTACGATAAAATTAGATGAACTGAAAAGCTGGTCTTTTGCTCATATTAAAATAAGGAAGTAAATTTTGACAAATTGAATAAATTATTCGAAGAAATGTCATGTATGCAAAACGATTTTCCTATGACAGTTATTTACTATCAATGCATATACCACATAGGTGAAAATGAAATCGTGTATTACGTGTACCATTTCTTTTAAAATAGAATACTAATAATTATGTTAAAAATATTATTAATAATTTACTACTTACTGTTACGTGTATATGTTAAAAAATTATTTCGTTTGATAATGATACCGTTTATAGTTACTCTTGTTCAAGTAAAATATCGCGATAATACTAGCCACACTGTCAATTAGTATGTTCAATGAATGAAAATGAAAACATTCGATTAACGCTTCGATAAAAATTTATTTCTTAGAGCCTTCAAATTTTTCCGATAAAATAACTGCCGATGTGCTTGCAGGCTGCGTGTGGCAGGGCCGCGCCTGCCAGCTGGTCGTCCATCACGAGGAGGGCTTCGCCCTGTACGCAGCGGGCACGCGGGGCGTCACCGGCAACGGCATCAGCCCGGGCTCGCCGCCGGCCCCGCTCTGGCGGCGCTCCTTCGACAAGCTGAGGATGTCCGCGGACGACGGCGCTCGGCTGCTGTGGCTCGACTTCGTCGGGGACGACGCCGAGATAGTGAGTGCGAAAATCGCGCCCTGGCGTTTTTCTCTCGTACCAATCGTGGCACTGCCTTGGGCCGTGCGGCGATCCGGCAGTGCGCGAAAATTGTCGGAAAATCCGTTGGGATCGCATGTAGTTGCTGTTTGAAGATTCGGTGTAGAGGAGTATTCGTAAATTTTACGTCCTTTAGTAATTTTGTAAATCTATGCCTGATTCGTGTACAGCGAATTACATAAAGATTCTAATATTCTACATTTCTATTTCTGCGTTTTAAACATTATTAAGTCGTCTCTCTTATAGCGGCATAACTAAATTACTGAAACTAAAAAATATACACATTCTAGCATTCCACCAATATATGAATTGTAAAAGATTCATACGCTGAAGATTTAATAAAATTTCTGAACAGGATGTACCTCGTCATGGATCGAAACATTTTTAAATGTTAATGCTTTAAAATAAAAATAAACTTAAATCAAAAATTCACTTGAGTCAGTTCGTCGAAAATTTACAGTAGCCGCGTACTGAAATAAAATAAAATTGATAACCGCTAATTGCGAAGTTTATACATGCGAGTTTCAAGATAAATAGTTGAAATATTAATCTTTGAAAATCAATTTTTTAGCACGATGATAAAGGAGAATGATCTCTTGATATGGAACAAGTATTAAAACGCACGTAAATAAAATCGGTAGATCTAGGGGGGGAAAAATATTTATTTATACTAATATTTTGTGAATCATGATCACAACGATACAAAATAAAAAAGTATTTTTATTTATTGAAATCAAAATTATATTTAAAGTTACTCCACGTATTACCTTTACGAGCACTGAATGCATATAAATATATGCACTTCTACAGAGACCATACAACAATTAATAATAAAAATAATAATTCAAGTTAATTAATATATATTCTATAATTAAAAATCATATAAATCATAGAAGGAAACTCGTTTTAATTATATTTAAGATTAATTTTACTTAATAAATGAAATTAATAGTCGCACCATTTAAATCAAAAAAAAAATTAAAAACCATATGAAGAATAATACTCCGTATCAAGTTAAATTTTCAATCCCAATCTTAGCAATAATTTAATGCTCCTCGTCAATTTTTTCGTACTAAATCTCTCAATTATTAATAGCGCCCATTAAATATCACTTCCTGTTGAGATATTGAAGCTCTTCGACATTTTCTCGAAGCCGGGAGCCTTGAATTACGATACGATTTCGCTTTCGCATCATCGTGCGGGGGGAAGCTGACGTCGCGAGTATACGCCGCGACTGCCAGACACAGTGAGGATCGCGCCGACAATGAAAAAATAAATAGTCCTCGTATATATTTCAGTCGATATTATCGGCATTCGCTCGCGGAGACAGTGAGAAGGGGGGGGGTATAGGCCAAGATGAACTCTGACACGCGCACGCGCGCAACACTCGCAATCGATGTGTGCGACTGTTTGTTTGTATTCTGAGAATTTCGCTTTTCCGGAATGCACATCGACGTTTCGTTTTCCGTCGCTGTTTTACGCCGCGTGCAATAATGGAACTTGCTCGACAGTTGACGGGTCGGCTGTATTTTTTCAAAGACATAATTTATCCCAGTGGTATTTCTGAATTTTTACTCGGAGCTCCGCATTACGTTTGCTTATACAAGAAGTTCAGTGCTGTAATAAAAAAAAAAAAAAACTTTTTAGTCTGTCGAGTAAACAACTCTTGTTTAACAAATGCAGGATTTTGATTCATCCAAGGTTTTTGTTAATGAATATTAAAAAACTATCATTGAGATTGATTATCACTGGTAAACCAAAAGGGGTTAATTATTTTCATTCGCACGTATTATTCTAAGTCTACGGTTTGTCAGTTAAAAATGCTTTTAGAATATAACTATCATAATTGCATGAAACTATCAGTATCTTGAAGTTGATTACCTTCGTCCCTTTATTTTCGCGCACTGACTATGACAAAAATACAGATTACAAACAAATAATATAGATGTTTTTTGCGGTATACATTTTCAGGGCAAATAAATTAGCTAACATATGGTTATTTGCTTACACGAATGCATCGCGTATATTGGAGAGAAATGCAAATAGCATAATGGTTTTTGCTTAATGCACGTACATTTGGATTAAGCATTAGTATTACTTGTACATAATGCACCATGCTATCGCGCATCGATATGTTATATAACCAAAGCAACAGTATAAATAAATGCATAAATAATGTTAATTATAGGTAATAATTAATAACAAAAAAAAATTACACGTGTCTCAAAAATACAAGGTAGAATCTATAATGTGACCATTCGTTTGTCATATGTTAAGCCGTGAAAATTTGATCTAGACTTTAAAATTATCTTGTGTGCTTACTTAACTACAGACATCAAAACCGTGCATCCATCCCTAGGATATATATATATATATATATATATATATATATATATATATATATATATAGTTCGCTAATTGAAGAAAAAAAACAAAAACAAAGTAATCTTCTGTTTCCAGGAACTGGACCTGGAGAGCTGCCCGAAGCCAATAGTGTTCGTGCTGCACAACTTCCTCTCCGCGAAGATACATCGGCTCGGCCTGAGCACATAGGGGCACGACGGGGCCCCAGGCGAGGCCCCCGCTCTGCCGCCCCACACGACCAGGTCCGTCACCAGCGCTTTCCTCCACTAAAACGCCCCACCGCGTCGGTTTCGCCCGATGAACAAAACTCTTCCATCGTCCCCCGCCCCCTTCCAACACCCGCCCTTTTTTCCATCTGAGCCCAATGGATCAAAAATAGGACTATGATAACGAAACGCGTAACGGTTTCCCCGTAGAAATCTTTCTCGGATCGCATCTGTAGAATCTTCGAATAATTTAAAAAAAAATAATCTTGAAAATCTCAATCGCCAAGCGATTCCTTGGGTGGAAAATAAATAAATAGAGAGAGAGAGAGAGAGAGAGAGAGAGAGAGAGAGAGAGAGAAACCGAGCGAGCGAGCGAGATTAAGCGAGATTGCGAATTGTACGGTTTTTAACTAAATACACGAAATAAGTACGTTATTATATACTCTTTTGTGCGTGAGTGCGTATGCATGCTTGTCCCAAGAGGCAACGATAATCGACTCGAAGCCATCCATGAAATGATTTATTATATACATATATATATATATATATATATATATATATATATATATATATATATATATATATATATATAGAATTATGAGGATTGCGAAAAGCTAAAACGAAATCAATATGACGATGTAAAGAAGCGTAAGAGACAAAGTACTGTTTAAAAAAATGAAGCAAAAAAATATAACGCGAATCAATGCATAAATAAGTGAAATTTATCGAAACCTTTAAGCGCGAAGGCAACGGAGGAAACAACGACGTAAATGGTAAAAAAAAAAAATTCATTCGTATCAGTGCTCGTGAACTGTACGCCTAATGAGAACGAACGAACGAAGACTCGGAGAAAAAAAAACTACATAATTATTAAGTAATTCAGATACCGTTAAAGATAAGTAAGTAGTCGTTGATTTTGTAAAATATATTGCGCTTGCAGAATAAATAAACACTAACGAATTCTGATTCTTTGTTCGGCTTCCTCTTCCCTCTTTGTCAGAAACATTTTTCCATGTTATAAAAAAAAAAAAAAATTATGCGGATAGTCTATTAATGTAGTTCAAGTAAGTCAACATTATGAGATTGAAAACAAGACGAAGACAGAGAAAATATACATAGAGCACCACGAGTTTTATGTGAGTTTCTGTTGGACAAATAATTACGAATTCCCCGTGTGAGAAATTTTCTAATTGCATCTTACGTCCCTTTTTATGAAATTGTGAACTGTAATAGACAATGATTACCACTTCACGATAATTTTAAAAATTCTAACCGAAGGTTTAATTATTAAAATTTTGTACCGAAGACTAGGTTGTAACGACTGATCAACAAATACACAGTTGAAAAACCAAATTTTCGATAGTATTATTATTATTATTATTATTATTATTATCATCATCATCATCATCATCATCATCATCATCATCATCAACACTATTATTATTATTATTATTAGTAGTAGTAGTACTTTTTATTTCAAAATATGAATTTGTAAGTATGTATACGTTATATTTATAATTAATTATTAAAGATTTTAAAAAAATTAATCGTAAATAGAGAATAAATTTTACTTCGTTATAGTCATGTACAATAATCTAACATTGCGGTGAACTATTTTCTAATTGAAATTATTCGTTCGTGTTAAATAACTTTAAATTACATTAACCTACACTAAATAAACTGTTAATAAATAATGTTTGTATAAATCGACATAAGTATTTATGTAAAAATATCCCATTGTTGTATATTTATACTTAGAGTCCATGCATATCGGACTTAATCGGCTTGAAACGAAGGCATCTTGAGAAACATAATAGAGAAACAAAAACTTATAAACATGATCTCTAACTCTCGTGGATCATTGAAGAAAAAAACTACTTTTTTCATTTATTTAGTAATACTTCAAGTGATTTGTCAATGCTAAGACACTCAAAATATGTAAGAATAAAATCAATAGTATCAATCAACTCTATCTAGTTGGTGGTTGTATTTTTTATTTTCTTGGTGTGAGAGCTCATAATTACCATTAGTTTCCATTTAATTTCCTCTGAGTAAGGTACTCAGTAATTATACGTGGTTACTTTTATGCACCCTGCAATTCTCTATCTTTATTTACTTTTTTCTTATATTTTCTCCCTCTCTACTTCTTTCTCTCCCTCTCTCTTTCTACCTATCTCTCTCTCTCTTTCTCTCTCTCTCTCTCCCTCTCTCTCTCCTTTTCTCTGTCACCTCCTCATTTTGTTTTTCGCTGGACGGCAAGAAACTTGAGGAATAGGAAACGAGAAGGAGAACAACGCGGAATGGTGGAAAAGTTTTTCAATAGCGAATAAAGGTAGAGAGAGAAAGAGAGAGATAGAGAGAGAGAAAGAGAGAGATAGAGAGAGAGAGAGAGAGAGAGATGAAAAAGGAACTATTACTTTGAAGGCAAAAAAGAAAATAAAGAATGCGGAGCCACAGCTGCGATCATTGCCGCAATATTTGTAAGTGGTAGAAAAAAGTATAAAGTTTCGATTTGACGAATGTCTCTGTGTGGCTCTTAAATTTTTCATACGCCATTATTTTTCCGTGCATAAAGTTAATTAAAATCGAATTATTAAAATGATGAAAAATGAACAATAGTTGAAAAACGTCGAGATTGGATTCAAATTAATTGAAAACGAAAATGTGAAATTTGTTTTCAAACTCTCCCCCCCCTCTCTCTTCTATACCTACATATAAAAGTATAAAGCGCTCGTTCACGTGGAATCTGCATACTATTCAACAATTTTAATTTAGCAGATTCGAAATCGAGGTTTTTTTTTTTAAGTCGTAAAAATCCATAGTTTCAAACTCCCTCGCAATTAAATCCTTTAAAAAGGTCATTCTTTGCCTCGGCCCGGTATTTCGGGACCGTACGCACTGCACCGGACAAATCATCGAATTGTTACGAAAAGAAAAAGGTGAAAAGTGCATTCGGTACGCTATGTATACCTGTTGCCCGTCGGCCGTAACGAATGACCTTTCATATCCGTCGAAACGAAAAAAAAAAAAAAAAACAAAAAAAAATCTCGTCATTATTGTCGCATTTAATGGATGCGAGAGGGACAAATCGCCCCGCATCTTCGTTAAAATGAAGTAATAACGCATCCGATGGGTTAATCGACTAAGCTATGGAAATTTGTACTTAGAGAGCCTTATGTAAAAAAAAAAAATTTTTTATACGACCCGTAACTGCTCTGATTATGAAAAAAATTTAGCGTACCCACCCCTTGTCCCAGGATCGCGCGAAGATGGTACAATAGACGATAAATAATCGCGCACGCCAGGACTGGCGCGAGCTCTATTCTAAAGCACTTCCAAGCACTCGGTGCGCTTAAAGAAAGTTTACTACTCGTGTCGTCCTCCATTGGCATGCAACAATCAAATTTATCACAATTTTCCAATTACGATTGAAGATGCACTCAGTCTTGTCCAGCTTATTCTTCTCTATGTAAACCTGTTCTATTCGCCCATTTTATTTGACTCGCAATAGCCGACAATCGCTACGTTCGCGAGACGCGCTTCTTCTTCACACTCATCCTGTAAATATCGATGTTTAGAACGAGTCCGAATAGTAACGATATTTATAACGGAAATAGCAATCCAAGATTAGTCCTCTTAACTGTTTTACATAAGCTAATCGTAAGAGCTTGACACCAGGTGTAAATCATTTTCCACAATCATATCTATAGTTACACATATCAAGCGAGGCCCCTTTCACCCTTCTATCCGAACTTACATATTTTTTCACAATCAAGCAAAATACCTAGACTTCCCGATTCCCGCGTCCGAAATGAGTGTAAATGACGATTCTTCGAAGTCTTGTAATTAGACTAGCGGAATTAAGTAAAGAAGATCAGAATATAATTTAGTTGAAAAGTTTTTAACTTAATTAAAGACACAAAAAACAAAACGAATCCTGTAATATTCCAATGCCTTTTCTATATAGATTTTTCAAATGGTTTATCGTTCGTGATAATCTAATGCTTGATTCTTGACATTATTTTCCGAAGTATATTTAACGGGACGATTTTCAAATTAGATGTACTTGTTTTAGTTTCACAACTCAGTAACTCCGTTTCTATTTATTACTTTTTCTAACACTAAAACTAATAGGAACTATGTTATCGGCACATGCTTGTGTACCGTAATATGTAAGATATCTCCGATATTTCCGCGTCTCATCCGCAAAAATGAGAAGGTCCCCCACTATATCCCATATCGTGAATATATCATTATCATTACAATCTGGTACGGCGAGCAACAGACGTCGTCGCATCACAAGTCCAGAAAATAAGGTCTTCTCCATTTCTGTAAATATCAGTCGCTTAGAAATGTAAGATTCTGTCGCGTACATAGAGGAGAGATTTGGTGGAGGAGGAAGAGGAAGAATTGAGAAAAAGGAACGTCACGAATGTTTGATTGGCGGGACGCCACGGGAGAGCCTATAGCCGTTTACGCGTTCATTCGGTGGTATATTGCAGCGAACGAAGAAAAGAAATTCAGGCAGATGAAGAAGGTGTATGTGTCTGTGTGTGTGTGTGTGTGTGTGGGCGTGTGCTGCGTATGCGTGTGTATGTGAAAGTAGCAAGACCGAATCTTACGTAATATGTACGCGCGTTACGCGGAGTATATATATATAGAGAGAGAGAGAGAGAGAGAGAGAATGTGCGAGTGCGTGATTCGATAGCGCGAATTGTTGTATTTTTCTATAATGATTTAGCCTCTCGGGCTCGCACGCGCAAAACTGTGCGTGCATACGCGTGAATGTTTCGTCTAAGTATATATATATATATATATATATATATATATATATATATATATATATATATACATACACGCGTCGCTTCGACGACTCAATGTTAAACGATTATACATAATATATATATAAATAACGAAAAAGAGATAAATGTAGATGCAGAACGACTATGTGGGTGTACAAGCGCACGAGAAAGCCTCAAGGTATGCGAACGAGTGTGTGGGTCGATATGAGTATAAATATATAAATATATAGAAATACATGTATACATGGAGGGTTCATGACTTTCATTTTTCTAGATTACGAGAGTTAATGTATCTAAGAGTTATTAAATAAACGAACGGTTAGAATATTACTAATGAACTCTTCTCCTTTCTTCAACCTTTCCAATCATCATCGCGAGATCAGTTTTAATGAAAGTGGAATTTTTCTTTCCGTAAATTTCTTAATTATTGAAATACAATCTTCAACAGTCTTTTACAGTTCATTTTCAAATTATTTTTTTTTAAATTTTTTACAACACAATCTCAAATTTTTTACGACTCGATGTCAATGTCAAAATTATTTTGATTGTTAATTTTATTTGAAATTGAATTGTCAAAATTATTTGAAACAATTGCATTTGTTATATAAGAAACCTTACTCCAAGTATTCATTCTTTATTGACTCTGGAAACTGCGGAACTTCAAGCAGCGAATTACAGGTAACACTATTAGCAAAATTTCAGTATTTATTACAAAACGGATATCATAAGTCGTGACGATTAGTAAAAAATATATGATTTATAAAAATACTATTCCAAAGAGATTTTTGTGTTCTATCGTAAATTTTTATTATAAAATTAAAGTATTTTTATTAATCTTCTAGAATATGAAGTAAAGAAATATTGGTAAGTAATGCAGAAAAATAAATAGTATATAGTTATATAGTTATATAATAAAATATGAATAAGCTTATATTTATCCTGAGAACGATACTAATTCATTTACAAATGAATTATTATTAATTGAAGGAATCTTATTAAAGATGTAAGGAATCTTAATGACATATATATTTGATCTATGTAATTAAGTATTATTAAGTAATTAAGGGTATTAATCTCTGGCATTTTAGTGAATTTGCAAATCCAAGAAAAATTCTAACATACCTGTAAGTTGCTTTAATTATAAGTGCAGGAGACAATCTATGTAGTGAAAGACAAGCCAATAAAAGTAGACGTAAAAATTAGATAATTATCTGTTATATTAATTCATTGTTTGACAGATATTCAAATTATCTCTTGATTAATTTAATGGGAGTGAGTACATGCATTCAATTAAGCTTCATTTTTCTCTTCTGAATTGTCGGACGATTTTAGAATATAAATAACACAACAGCCAGGCCCTTAGGCAGTACAATTCTTCCTCGTGGAAAGTTCTTGGCTTGCTTTGCCGTGACCTCTTTGCCAACAGCCATAGAAAGAACTTGGAGCATAAGTTGTAGCCGAAAGCCAAGTTCATATAAAATCCGCTTCCTCCCGTTCTTTCTTCTCTTCTCCTACTTAGCTACTTTTACGACTTTCTTTGCGCTTTTAAAAAATTGCTCGCCAAGCACTCTATTTCTTTAACCCAGAAAGGTTCAATTAATAGTAAAATTAATTTGGTAAAGCGATGGATCCGAATAAACTGACACGGAGATATGAACGAATTAATGTAGCAAACATCGATTTCAATAATGATTTTATATCAATTTTATTCACATACATATTTTCATTGCTGTGTTACTGTCTACGAGTACATAAGACGTTGTTTTGTTATGTACTAAAAGCCCCCCCCCCAAACCTAATCACTCAGGTAAGTCAATAATACGTATCGCCCGATACTACAGAGTTAACTTAATATCCATCGTTGTTATTATTAGCCGATAGTACAAGTATATAAGCCAAGGAACTACGTACGAAGCGTTTCTGTATCGACAAAAGGTCTTGAACCCCCTGCCCCCCCCCCTTTAAAAACTCATAGCCTCGTAATACAAGCAAATTTTGTCGCCCGCAGAGGCGACATCTGCCCAAGAATATCCATATCCGAGCGATATAAATCTCGCGACAACGGCGACGGTGGCGGGGGCCGTGGGATAGCGGGCGCGCATTCCCATCGAGACGCCCAGTCGACGGAACAAATAAAAGCGCGGTCGCGCCGTCGTACCCGGCGGCGCGCAGCGAAAACTTTCTAGACTCCTTTATTTTTATCGGGTCTCGATACGCCGCGCTCGCCCCTCCCCCCCCCCGACACTCGCGTCCGCGATCGGACGCGCGCGCGAAACTTTCGTCATCCCCGCGCGGCTCTCTAGCGCTACGCATCCAATTTGAGGGGGAGGGCGGAGGGCGCATATATATATATATATATATATATATATATATATATATATATATTTATATAGGAGCAGCGAGAGGGATCAAGCTATCCTTTTTTTGCGCGCTTACCGCACGCTATTCCACGGTCGCCGTTTTTCAAAACTCCAGACGAGCCCTTATATATGTACATGTATATGTATGTATGTATGTATGTACATATATATATATATGATCCGACTTCCGCGCACTTTGATAACTTGAAAAGTACAAAGTGAGACGCGCCCGCCCCGTATCTTCCCGCCGTCGCGCCCGTATCCGAATAGGCCAACTTTTGCCCGCGAGAGCTCGCCTCCTTATTTGTCGTCTGGTCCCCTAACCTATTGGTTTTCCCCCTTTTTCGCCCTCTCCCCTATCCAGCCCCTCTGCCTTCGTGACGCTGAGCGCAGCGCTACGCCAGGTTAAAGGGAAAGGGCTCGAGAGCCCACCGTCCTACGACGCCGAGAGCGCGCGAAACTTGAAATTATTTAAGAACGAAAATTTGAAATTATTTAAGCGGCACTGGTTTACATTTTAAAACGTCGCGGATTTGGACGTTGGCAATCATAAGTTCGCTTCAATCCTACTAGATCTTTAGGAATGATGATATCATATTTTAAGCGCTTGAAACGGATTACATTTGATTGAAATGTGTTCAATTGTATATCGATTTCAAACCGTATAAACAATCTCAAATTTTAATAGTATTCAATCGAACTTCCGGTCGATTTAATCGGATTGATGCACGATTTAAGCCAAATTAATACTGTGCTTATGTATCTGATCAATGTAAAATCAAAATGTTTACCGGGATTCTGATTGCTATTTTCGTCCAACTAATATGATAGATATAGTATATATTAGTAGTGCATATCAACGCGCGTGCGGACGTTCTGTATTGCCAAGATAGAAACGATCGAAAAAACGAAAACTCGTTTTACAAAATTGTACTCGTGTTATACACTCTATTAATGTGGTGAAAACTATTTCATTTACGCATCGCCATTCGCAAAGAAAACTATCCCGTACAAAAATGACACGCACACACGGACACACTTCCATCAGCACTCGTGATTTATGTAATCGCATGGAGAAAATTAACGTCAGAACTGTCCAATGAAATTCGTATTTGACTGTGAAGATGGCCAGAAAAACTATCCCGCCTAAAAATATCAAATATATATATCAAAAAATATATATCAAACAAAGTTACGTAGTCACGAGTCTTTTTTACAGATATATTATTGACCTGCTCGCGATGGCATTCTTATTTTGAAAACATTAACGTGGGGTAGTTATAATGCTGAATGTTTACACAAAACTCTTTTTGTGTCGAATACGCGATGCAAAAAGATTTTTCGTGACTTTTTATTGATACGGTCTCACCAGGAACGCATCGACCGCGTGCTAGTATCTACCCGAGATTGGCGGCGGAGGGGGGGGGTGAAATTCCTCCCACCCCCTCACGCGTCCAACACTCGTCCCTTTTCTCCGGCGGCGGTGTGATCGTAATTTTTTTTATACTTTATCCACCGGTTTTTCTACACCTTCGCGCTTGTCGTCCTATCTCATAATATCTTGTTCAGCTATTCATCGATTATTTTTTTTAATTTTCTTCATATTAATTAATTTTTCCAACAAAATACTTCAACAGCTCACGGTGCTTAGATACGTTAACAAAAAATTTACTCGTAATTATACAGAGCACAAATCTATCTTTCTAAAACTATCATTCAAAACGCAGCTGAAGCAGCCTGCATTTTTCTACGATTTTCAAGTTCTAGTATTTATAGATTTTCTGAAAAATTGCAAATATAGATATACTAATACATATTAAAAAATGCTTGTATCAGATACAATTTACAATTTTCGTCATCATTTTGAACTATCGTGAAACTATATATCATTGAAATTAGAAACTGCCCAACAATCTAGTATAAATATTGACCAGGCGCGAACTTGACATCCATACGATAATATATATATATACAAAATAATAATTCTATACCCATGACAAGATCGCTATTCATTTTATTAGCATTTTTGCTTCGAGCCACCTTTCCCGCGATACTTTAATGCTCCATACGCAACGGCTGTTAAACTGCGCGTTACCGGTGTTTGCTTTATCCCGCATTATCATTCCCACGGCGTGTGTACCCTTCGCGGCTCCCATAATGCGCGGCGTAAAAGCCGCATTTTAGTGTCATAGAAATACAAAAAAAAAAAATCAAAAATTAATCAGAATTCGCGCTGTAATTCAGCGTATTTTCAGCGGAACTCGAATCATTACACCGATAGCCATTACTGATAGCCATTAATCGCTTACATCCGTACGCTGAAAAAAAAAATAAAATCACCTATTATTACATCGAGAACCAGTCGTACTCGTGTTCCCGATGGAATTTTCTTGAAAGGAATATTCTGTCCTGATAATTACCTGATAATTACCTTAGAAAATTAATCCTAGAACATCGAAAAGTAAGGTTACAAATAGTTAAAATGCATATTATTATGCCGATGTATTTTCAATGAAACGCATATGAATTTATGAGCAGTGGCGCTGTTTTTTCAACCAAGTTCGGAAATTAATTAATCATTTTTTGTTGGTTTACATTATCACAATTTCGGATGATTTAACGATAATTCCAGTTTGCCTTATAGTTTCGTAAATAAGTTATCTTTTTATCATTAATTAATACAAGACAAAATCAATATTAAAAGCAGAAAAGTAATAAAACTTTACTAAATGGAGACGGATATGCATAGCTGTATATACAACTAAGGTTTTCAAAAGGGAAGCCTCACATTTTGGTTCACACAATTCTTGGATCATTACCTACAACTAAAAGTGTATTTAACCAAAACCTATACTCTATATGGGGGTAATATTATACTGAAAAAAAAAACTAATTACTTTTGAAAAGCAACTCATTCCACCTAAATGTACCACTGACTCCCTGCCTCTCTACGTATATTAAACTAAGAAATATTTTTTTATCGATCTCACAGTCTTTATAAAGTTCTGTAATTCTATCGACATTCGAGCTGCTTGTCATCATTTATCATCGTTACAGTTAAATCTCCGAATATAAATATGACTGCTAGGACATAATAAAAATAAATATAAATATATAAATTAAGAAAGACTAATCTGCTATCTATATCTGCTAGGTCCAAGATTTTGAGCTGCTTCGGCTCCTTATCAAGGACTCGATAAGTAGATAATATTGCTCTTCTTTTTCTCTTAATCTGTCTAAGGTAATATCATCTCAAATGTAGTTAAAGAGCATACTTTTGAGTATTGAAATTAGAATATATTAATATCCTTATATTATAAGACGATTCCCAGCTCGTAATCGTATTATATTAACCAAAAACATTAAAAAAGCTACTGTTTGGCGTCAAAAATATATTTTCTTATATGCAGGTATAATATATTAAACTTTTATAGAAATTTCTGATAAAAGTAAAGCTTGATTTAATTAGATTATTTCCACGAGTTGATGTATTATTTTGTAAGAAAACATAACTATTTCAAAAAAAAATTTATAATTGTTCCGAAAAAAAGAAATTATTATAAGTAACGGTGAAATTGTGAAAAAAAATCATCGGCATTAAAAGAGAATAATCAAGACAATAAATAGTAATAAGTCGAATGTATTAAAATTGGAAAACTTTAAAATCGCTGCCAACTCGAATAAATTATACGATCATTTGATTTTTAATACCTTACAAATAAATCTCATTACCGACGGAGTTTTGCATAATGACCGCCCATAATAAGCCGTGGCCGACTCAACAGTACACGTTCAGGGTTTAAAAAATAGTCCGTCCGTCACTTCAAGTCGACCGAGTTTAAATTAAACAAGGACATCGAGGTGCTACAAAAACAAAAATCAAACAATGAACTGCCCTCTCGAACACCTCTTCGAGACTCTTATATGAGCCATATTAAAAAGCGGCTTTACATCGTCGTCGCGCCGCCCCCGCTGCACCCCGCGCAAAATAAACAATGTCCGCGAGGCTGTACAGCTCGCAAAGCAATAAACGCGAGGCCCTACGAGAATCCAATTTAACAAGATAAACGTCTTACCGCATTGTAATACGCGTGTAATGGGGACTATATTGCGCGATTAAATTGAAATAGTCGCCGCTCGAGTTGATTTTCGAACTTTTGAACTATTGTGCAGCGCAATGATAATGCGCAAGCTGTAATTCCAAGAGTCGGGTTATGGTATCCATTATTCGTAGAGTTACAGCAAAGCGCAGCCATTAAAATATTCATTTTTTAATTAAAATTTACACAACGAGCATTAGACTCGCTTTATTGAATTAATTATACGTAGCTTGGAAGCTTTAAGTCTAACGAAACAATTAAAACTTCGTATGACTTTCTACTTTCTCTTTATTTATTATAATAGTATTAATTATAGACACATGCACGTGCGCGTTACCGTTTTATATTATTATTGTTCCTTCATTGCTCACAGTTTTTACACCATTCATAAACACTGATAAAAACTTACATCTTTATTAAAGCCTAAAAAATTTGAATAGAACAGTACCAAATATATTTTTTTTAATATTCGCTATCTATAGTGTTTGATTAAGGAATAGACTAATCTCTAGACTCATCTCTACTAGACTATTTTAGTAAGTGAATAGTTTGCAAGTTCAATATTGATTATTACATGAGAATTTTCCTAAGATCAAGTTTAAAAACCAATTGTCTTACCTTTAGCAGAACAAAACATGCCAGCAAAATATTTAAGTACATTAATTATTATTAAATAATAAATTCCTTGCATGTGTATATGCCAAAACCCATAGTAAATTTCAAGGCTGTAGTAAATGTTAATATGGCTCTGTCTGACCATTAGCTCGAAATATAATACTCGAAATAAACATTCTCCAAGCCTCCAATTTAATATCAATTCAAAAGATTAATGCGCCATTATAATATTCTCATTGATACTGCATAATGGACGTAAAAACCGGAAATTCAATGTTTATTGCCGAGTTCGGCATTATACTGCGATATAACCGAAATCCGGGTGTATTATTGAATTTATGTAATGTACGCAATGTTTTGACAATGAAAAATGTATTTGCTGGGCTCGTCGACTGAAAACTCCATAGTATCCTCTTATTCGAAATTATGCGTCAACGAATATCGAAATATCAATTTTTGCATACTAACGCCATAATTTCAGATATTCGATGGCGGGTCCAGCCGGGAGGGGAGGGAGAAAAGCTAGTTTTTAGTGTTATGTACATGCAAAATAGCAAATGTACGATCGTAAATCATTTATTAGTAGTAACAGTAACGGCGCTCGGAGCTCTACGGACCCTAAAATCCCTTAATATGAGGAGAGGATTATTGGAAAAGAATCCTTCATATTTCTGATGAGGCAATAAATGTTTAAGCTTCGAGTATTAGATTTTTATAATGATTTTTTATCATAATCCGAAATTTTTTGCGAATTGATCCATAGCGAATTAAGACAAAAGATACAAAGTAACTATTGATGTTCCATTCGTATATCTTGAACGTATACAACCGAATCACGAATCTTTCATTATTGATTCTCCTTTCTGGACATATGGGCTGACATTCTAATGCAATCACATTTTGGCATTGGTTTTCATTCAGGAACCGTGTTTGACGTGGGAACGGGGTCAGAAGTGACTATAAATAAGGTGAAGGTAAGATTTTCGTTAGAAACTGATCAGGCTCGGATGGTGTATACTTTACTTTCAACATATTTTTAAAAAATTTCTCAGCTCTGTTCTTAAGTAAAAGAGTTTTCCGATGCATTGGGGAACACAGATTGGTTATTTTTGACAATAAAAATAAATCCTCGATTGATCCAATGCTGATACTGACTTCTTTGCATGCTCGGCATCGATGAAAATATGTTTGAGAGGATTATATATTTCAGTACAGACTACCATCGACAGAACAAGTGGCTTAGCTGAAAATCAATTTGGTTTCCACAATGAACGCTCAGCCGTCGATTCAAGCGATAGAGAAGTTGGTGTCGACCCTAAACCATTAAAACGCAGTCGGAGTCTGAAACGAATGTATGTTATTATTTTAGTGAAGATTCAGAATGAATTTGCCTCAATAGAGGGATTCATGCTATGGAGACCCAAGAAGAGTTTGGAGTTCCACTATATCTCCTAATAGTTGCCTTCATTTACCTATCTAATCAAATGCTGCTTTATGACGCCAATAAATCCGGCACTCTTTCACTTGAGAGCGTGCCACGGAGCTGAGTTATTGGGCTCATGCTTCGGAATATACTGTCTAAGGCTTACTAAGGTTGGAGCTTCTTAGAGAGATATTAATAATAGCACATATTAACGATGTCGCATTGGTTACCGTAGCTATAGAGGCTTCGCGCAGTTGAACATCTAGAAGAGGATACCAGAAAACTAGTATCTAATTCATTATGAAAGAGGGATGTTTCATTAGCAGAAGAGGAAATATAGACGATACTTACCTCGCAAACAAAAGAACGTATAGTCATAGTGGATGGCGGTAAGATGGGATCGACGAGGCAAAATCAGTGTCATTGTATACACTCGCATTTATCAGTCTAAATAAGCCAGACCAGCCCTGCTATTGTATTAAAAATGTGATAGACACAGTTTTGTACATACGAAAAATTCGGTTAACAGGAATCGATCTCGGAGTCCTCGACTAACCTCAACTCAGCAAATCCATTCCGGCATTAGACGATAGTAAACAAACTAATTTCGTGATCACCTGAGCGAACGATGTATATTTGTACATTTTCTACGTACGTTTGAAAATAATCTGTAACTTTTAATCTTCAATCGGTGATCGGCACTCTTTAAAATTACAAAACAAATAAATAAATTATTATCTCTCAAAATATGTAGGATATCATCAACAAAAATCACATTTATATGTAGACCGTATATAATTTAAACATAAATTTATCTTTCTGAAAATGAATAATATTGAGAAATTATTTCGGCTAATCTAGGATACAACGCTTTTTCACAAACGCTCAAAAGACTACTAGAGGAAGATTCATTATTATTCCATAAACAAACTTGTTCATTCTATACTGACAGATTGACTGATATTCTTTTTCCGATGATTGTAAAGATAATCTTCAATATTGTACATAAAAAACAGTATTTTATTCAAGTAGAACACATGATAAATAGAGTACAAAGTAAATGACAAAATATTTAGAGACATCGGAAATCTTTATATTTATCATATAATACCTATTAACAACAATATAAGCTTGTGATACATATTTATGGTACATAAAATTTTAGATTTTGTCGGATGCATTTTGAGCACTTTAAATTAAGTAACATACTTTTTCAAATAATTAATTTATGAATACATATCTTCGAATTTTCAAGTATTAGAACAACTGTTTCTCTATTAAAATATCTGGTTATGATGTTTTATAGAAACAGTAAAATTCCAAAGGAACATAACACGTTCATTAACAAGTAATTGAAACATCAAGTTCTTTAAATGTATTTTAAGCATACACCTTGATTTCATCTTTTTTCTAATACATTGGCACAAAGAATTCATCAAAAATTTTTCATAAGAATACTGATTTTTTAATACCATTCAAATAGAGTCTCAAGTAAGTCTTTAACCTTTTAAATACTATGTCTACTGCGATTTTGATATAGCTTCACTAATTCCATTTGCACTAACTATTATAGCACAGTATCCCTTAATTATAAAAAAAAGTATATAAAAGTTCTTATTCTTATACTTTTCTTTGCAAAAACAACTTTGTACGAAACAATCAGTTACTAAAATATTAAAAATGAAGAAGGAAAATCTTTGAATTTACGCAGAACAATATATATGCATATAGTGCAAATTTAAAACTCACGCACTCTATTAGAATAAATGATACACAAGATTCACACAATTTGTTTTAATAATCTCTTCACCCTAAATCTAAATGGAAGACAAGATACTAGATATTTGCTTATGCGAGTGGTTTTCCTCTTAAATTATATCTCATACTTTCTAAATAAAACTATAGAATATAAAACTATGATAATTATATCTTATGGCAAATTATCGGCAGTGACTAATACACCCCTAACTTACTTTTAAAATAGTCAGTTTCCTATCGTTATTCGTTACAACTCATTCAATAATTGCTTTCGAAGATCAGGTGTATTATTCAAGTCTTAAGGCACATTTAACATTGAACCAATTTCTACCTGCAATGGGATTGCACGTAAAATTGGAGTTCATATGAAAGCTGTTGAAAACTTCGATGCGCAAATACCCATTCGATTAGGGGAAAAAAACAGTGCATTTACCAGAAATTTCGAATTGAGTGTCCACATCGATACACTAAAAAGACAAATAACAAAACATAAATAAGATATTATTAAAAATAACGTCAAACGTTAATGTTGCACGGTTTTAATTCCATAAACTGATAGGGCACATGGAGTGTCGTATTATTATGCTCGACGATTAGATGTCCGCGTCTTGAGGATGCTCCAATCACCACGACAGTCTCACCTTTCAACAGAACAACTTCGCCTTCTCCTTCTTCTGTTCGACATTGAAAAAGATCAAATGTGAATTCGGTGGATAATGCAGGAATGGATTATGTAACTATGTATAGTGATTGGTAAATTTACCGGGAAAAGGTGCCTTCATCACCCTCGTTTGTGGATATCCAAGCTTCGTGTTCCCTGTGACAGTATACGGCCTGCTTGGTGGAACGGGCGGTGGGCGTTCCTTAAAATATTTTAGATTATTGCAATTTTCATAAATTTGAAACTTGGATAAAGAATAACAAGTGTAAAGCCCTTTTACTTATGTATAGGTAGCATATGGAACAATATAATTACTCTTAACAGTGATGTGCCAAAGGAAAAGCAGAGGAAGACTCACGAGATCGAGGCCAAAGAGCGTACAGGTTTGTTGTATCATCTTCGGATCGGCGCACTTCTCGGAGGGATCCGGTGGCGGCGTTCCCGCGATCGGCTGCGGACGCGGTCTGATCGCCGAGTTGCCGATACCGCTGCCCGACGACACGGCGCTCCGTTGCAGTGTACCTAGGCCCCCGCCGTGACCAGGCGCAATTAACGATTGACCCTGCTTCTGGTGCTGCTGCTGGCCCAAGCTCGACGCCAGACCGATTTTCGAGCGCTGGAACGTCCATCTCCGTCGGATCCGCCAGCCGCGCCAATTGGCCTATACGTGGTGGCAGGCGATTATTTTAGTCGTTCATTAACGACGAGTCGAATTTAAGAGTAATAGTGTTGGGGGAGAAATTTTTGTTTACGTAATTTATGCCGTATGGCAAAATTCGTGCATCGTCTTTTTAAGGATGCGTCGCTCCAATACTCATTGGAAAAGTCGTACGTCCTTACAATTTCAATAACTCACAGATAATGATTGGAAAAAAAAACCCTATAGAATTTTAATTGAGTTCGAAGGGCAGTTTTTCAATTAACTATCGTCACATCAATTTATGACAGGTTCTTATGGAAGAGATCATAGCTAGATCTAAAAATATAGATAGTATGTTCCATCTCTATAAAAGCCTGTTTTCAGTTAAATTTGCTGTAACTTGAAAACGGATACTAAAGGAAGTTTCTCACAGACATTTATATCAATATAATACTGGTGGCTTACCAAAATTTCTAAGAACGTAGGAATTTTTCCATTTGTATATGAGTAAAAACAATAATGCACGCTATTCATTTTCTGAATGATTTGGTGATTTGATTCTTACTGTGAGTCTGGTGCTTTAGATTTACTTTGCATCGGGTGAACAAACTAAATTGTCTAATTGCTACTATAAATATAATCATCGATATTTGAAAATAAAGAATATATTCAGTTATTTAACATGAAAGATTTTTATCCATTACGTTTTCCTTCAAATTGATCTATTCTACATTCTTCGGAAAAAAGCTGAAATAATGCCGGCCACGGATTTTTAAGAGAAGACCGCGGTTATCTCACCTGGATATCGGTCGCGGCCCGCCTGCGTATCTCGGAGCGCAGGCTCTCGAGCTGCTGCCTGATGCCCTCGCTGAGGAAGATGTGGCGCTTGCCGAGCGCCCAGCTCGTGCTCGCGTTGAAGTTGCTCTTGAGCTGCTGGGCGTTCTGGAGTATCAGGCGCGTGTCCTCGATCGCCTGCTCCTCGCTGCGACGCAGCTGCTTGAACGGGGCGATCAGCCGGTAGCGGGCGTTGAACGATTTGAAGCGCATCCTGTGGGGATAGCCTGCGGCAACGGGGAACGAGAGCGATTGGACGAGATTAGACGGAGGCTTTGTTAAGCATTCGGTTTCGTCGGAAATTCAAAGCAAATCGACCTTGTGATGCTTAGTCTTAAGAGACTTGGTTTCACGAACTTATATATGATAACGCATGTTTCTTTCCAGAACGTGTCTCGAATATTATTTTCCTCATGAAATACAAGTTAAAATAAAAAATTATTAATCTGAAAGTGAATAAATGCGATTTACCCTGAAACATGTTTAAGAGAATATATATATATATATATATATATATATATATATATATGTATTAAAATTAAAAAATTTTACTTATGACAACTGTTTGGAATTAGAAAAATAAATATTTTTATCGGTCTCACAATCTTTATAATATAAGATATTAATGAAAATTATGACAGTCAGACTGTTAACTTATTAACTTCCCAGAAGAATCTAAAATAAAACTTATTACTAATAATAAATGAGATTAAAAATAATAAAATAAAAATAATAAAAATAATAAACTATAATCTATGTTAGTGAATAACAACATGACTGACCCAATCAGCTTATTTCTTCCTTTGGTGTCCGACGTATCGAACCGCTACGGTTCATCCTCAGAAATTCCACTAATATTGAAAAACCCAGCATGCTACTTTATATACCCTATCCCCACTCTAAATTCATTGATATAATATACATATAGGGCCCCCACCTACTTGACTTAAATGTAACTAATATATTCCTTTTATGTGAATAAAGAATGACAGGTATTGTCCAATTTATTTGACTCTGACATTAAATTTACATTATTGCGATTCCTTAAAATATGAATATTTTCAAGAGTTTTTTTTATATTTATTTTTAATACCTTGTTCCATAACAACTACATTTTCAAAATCGAAATAATAAAACAAGTTTAAAGTATGTTCAGTTAGCACGCCTATACCATTGATGCTTCGCAAGCTATACCGATGCTCCTGTATCCTTTGTTTTGGGTATCTACTCATTTATCCTATGTAATATTTGTCGCAGTCTTTTACAATTTATTTTGTATACGGCTCTCAATTTCAAACATTTATCATCCTTATCTTTACAATTATTCATTAATTATTACTTATATTATTATTATTTCTAAAGTAAACTTGAATATTATGTTTTTGAAAGTACTTCTCATTCCTTCGGACAACCCCTTTTACATGTGGTAACACTGCGAATTTATTATTATTCCCCCTCTTTTCCAGATTACGTTCTCTAGTATTATTATAAATCTGATCGACTCTCTCTGCAATCATTTGCCTATAAGGTCTAATAGATAACCAATATTAATGAATATCTCTTTAACTAAGTTTACATTATCTTTTCCAAAATCTTTGTGTGATAATTTGATTGCTCTGTCGATGATTCCTTTTATAGTACCTATCTTGTTGCTGAATAGATGGTGTGAGGTAAAATTTAATAACCTACCTGACCATGTAGGTTTTCTATTCCAATTTCATTTTACTCTGTTATTACGAACTCTAATAACATTGACGTGCGGGCAACTGAATTTATTCTTTGATTCTATTTCTTTTGTACATTTAATTCTACAATGAATGGAATTGAAAACATGCACCATTTCGTCTACAGACCTTCCTGGTACAATTGTAATGATGTCATCAACATATCTTTTATAGAGAATTGATTCAAAATTTAACTTATTTAATGCAATATTTTCTAATTTTTCCATTACCAAATTAGCAATAACTAGTGATAAAAATGATCTGATTAGACAACCATATCTGTGTTCATAAAAAAAAATAATTATGTTATTAAAAACTAAATTTATTGCTTTAATAAATCCATGTTTTATTAATTTTGTGTGTGTATTACTTTCTGTCAATTTTTCTTCAATTTTAATAATAAACTTTCTTTCAGATTCTTTGGGCGTGATAATAAACAAGGACAGTCTGACTGTCATTATTTTAGTCAATATATTATATTATAAAGACTGTAAAACAGACAAAAATATTTATTAATTTCTTTTATATATATATATATATATATATATATATATATATATATATATATATATATATCGGTCGAGATCGGGGTTCGAACTCGCATCACTAAGTTACTAGTCCTTGGCTCTAGTAATCGAACCATCGAAGGCCCCCATATATGTATATATATATATATATATATATATATATATATATATATACACAATATTGTAGTTATTAAATCTTCATCAGTCTTGTATAATAACCAAGTTCGATTTTTGCGACTTGTGGCCAGACACTATACGCACCATGAGTAGACTCCTCGTAAACCAAAGTTTAATTACCAGGAGAGCTATCAGATGGTATCGATCCACGGATCTCGTACAAATTAAATGAGATAACTCAGATTACATCCAAAATGAGTTTTCCGCAAAGTTCGAGGATCGAATGCTCTCCCGTTTCCAAGATATATTACTTTCTTACTTACAATTATAATACTTCCTATTAATTCCATTGGATATACTCTAGAATTATTATGGAGAAGTTAGCTTATAGAAATTACAGGGAAATTCAATATGAGAATCGCTATGTTTGATGATTTATGTTATTGGGATTCTGATATAATAAAAAGCTTTAATAAGCTCATCTTCGAAAATTTATAATTTATGAATTATTGACCACGGAACTTCGGCTGAATCTCATATTATTATTATTCTCACACTTTAGGAAATAATTGTCAGAATATTCTAAGCATGCGTAAATACCCAATAAACTATTTATTTGTAGACGTAGGTTTCTTGGAACTTTTTTCATCTAAATGTTTTACTTTTTTCAAATTCCAGACTTAGGTTTTCCTTATAAAAAAAAAATGAATTGGACTACACAGCATATTAAATCTCATTACTAATTCTAATGAAGAAAAAAGAGTATATTTTGAGATTGTATATATAATACAGTACATTTGAGGTATATGATTGTCCAGAGTTCATTGTAAAGGTAATCAAAATTACCTCAATCAATTTCATAAATCATTTTCAAATAAGGTTGAACACGCATTCGATTTAAAAAATATATAAGTATTTTCAAATATTGCTATAAAAATGATAATGAAAATACTTATTTCATAAATAGATAAATACAATATAATAGATTCAAAAGAGAATTAAAAGAAGTAGCAGATAACAAGAAAAAGTAATATTGATTCGGTTGTTCTAAAAGTAATTGTTACCAATCTTGTTGGATGAAAAAATTGAGTAAGAAAAAAACATTATTATTCCGTTGTTTATGATTTTATTTAATATATATATATATATATATATATATATATATACATTTATGTATGTATATATATGTATATATATTGAATACGTAATATAATGTTGTATTGTTTTATAAATATTAAGATTTTTTCTTTTAGTAATTAATATTTACATTTTAAATAAAAGTGTTATGTACCAACCAAAAACCAAATTTTCGCATTTAAACCTATATTTTATACCTCATTCTTAATCCTAATAATAATGACATGATAGTTTATTCTATTTTTACGTTTTGAGAAATCGAAGATCTACAAAAATTGAAAGCCCTTCGTCTGAAATTTTAATATTACCTGTATTATATATGTAGAATTTACTATATTATATATTAGTATATAAATTTCGTAGTGGTTATTAAAATTTAAATAAATAATGCTCATTAAAAAGTTGCAAAAGCGAAGCGCTATTAAACAAAGTAAAACTAATATTCACAATAAAAAATAAATTTTATAGTTAATGGGAAAATAACAGCTTCATTGTCAGTTTCATACCATTTTCGTGACAAGCAGCGCAGGTGAATAGGCTTTCTACTATATCGAACGACTCATTCTTTCAATACGACTTACCGCCGGCCATGAGATTGACGGTTTCCAAAACTTGAAGCGATCGTATCTGCCGCATCGCGACATTGCGATCGAACTGCATTCGGCTCTCGGACGCGTTGCTTCTCACGCACCTGACAAAATGCGGCCTCGCGTGCACGAGCGTCCTCAGCAAGTTGTCGAGTCGCGTGTGAAAGTCTTGGGTGAGGGTGGAAATTGGCTCGTCGCCGTTCAATCTTTAATGGCAATTTCATTATGCAATGTTTAAGCGCTCGACATAATAAGAGGTTGTTTTTTCTTTTGTCCCGGTTCGCGTAAGCTTAAGTCGCGCGACAGTAAAAATCGACGAAGCGGCGCGTTGCGTGTTAAAAAATTATGTTAAAAGTAAGATTAAAGCGTCTTATGGTCGATTTAATAATTGCAATAGATCTCGTCTGCTTACAGGTCTGTGTGCGAGGTGGGCGATATGCGAAAACTAACGCCTCTGGGCACCGTTTCGCTTGCGTACAGGGCTTTAAGTTCGCTGCCAAAGAGATGAGTGGCGAAGCCAAAGTTGCACGTGTGCTTGTAGAAAACAGCCACCAAATCGTCCGGCACTACGTCCTTATTCGTGTCTGAAATTTTTCGAGAAATTTTAATTACTTTGAAAACGCCTATTATTTACTTTTGTCTTTCTTAAACATTAACAGCCATATAGATATTGATTTTATGCAATACGTTAAGATTATTCGAGATAGCTCTTCGTATAGGTTGGCAAATTTTTGGTGCGATAATGAAAATTCCGCCGCAGAAATTAATCCACGTACTTACCCAAGAAATCGGATGCGTCGTAAGTGACGCGGCCGGCGAAATGCTGAATGCCGAATGAGCGACAGTCCATCGTCCTCGGCTCGAAGAGCCGCGGATTCTGCTTGTGCTGAATCTTGACTTTGGAAACGTAGCTCTCGGCCGTGCCGCGGATCGAGCACTCGACGTCTAGCATGCTTAATAAGCCGGTGCGCTGAAAAAAAGAAATACCGAGGCAAAACATTTCGTTGGCATTAGCACTCGGGCGATTCCGCTCTCCCCCTCCCCCTCCTCCTCCGCTGGAAACTCGCGAATTCGCGAACGTCGGTCGCGATTTAACTCATAATGCTCGACGAGATTTCGTATGTGAGAAGAACCGCAATTTTTTAGAAAGCTTGAATAAACGGGCGTAAATGTTAAAAAAAAAATCCTTAGCTCTCTGTTTAATTTTATTTCGGCGGCTGGGGCGATGTTTTACATGTACATCACGGAGAGGATAAAGTTTATTTAAGGGAGTCTCGTCGTAAAGCTGGTTAATGTTGAAAAAAATAGGGACGCGATAGATATTTTTAAATTAAAAGTTAAATTAAAAAAGTTTATAAAACATATTTTCTCCGCTTATTTTAAAATAAAATTTGAACGCTTTTTTTGAAGTTGCCCGAACGAAACTTCTATAAATAAGCGAGTTTCAAAAACAAAAAAACAAAACAAAAAAATCAACGGTATTTTATCAAATTTTATGTACTTCATGGTTCTCGAGCAATGTGTCGAGCAGAAAATGGTTACGAGAAATTCTTGTAAGTAGTATTTTTACGTGCTCGAAGTAATAAGTATTACAAATAGGCCGTTATTCAAATAAATCGAAAAAATCTGCATTTGCGCACAGTTGAGGAAATGTCCCTCTAGGGAGCGCAGCCATACACCTTTCGGGGATCTAAGCGAGTTCGAGTTTTATCGGTGAAAAAAAAAATATAACCCGGACCAGAATTCACAATTTCCATTCATATTTTCGTCCTAGGATACTTTTTATTTTATAAATATCTTCTTGTTTCAACTTTATTATTTATTTTGATCTAATGCTATAATTTACTTCAATAGGAATAAACGGGAACCATGAATTTATCATATTTCTCTTATTCAATAAAGATTTTCTTACTTTGTATCAAGTAAATTTATCTCAAATTAAGAAAATATTCACTATTGAGTGAAGACGACATGACGAAGTGTTTTGATTTAAGTGGACTCTTCGTGCATCATGCAGATAATTCCTTCACTTGAGAAAGTAGTTGATCAAATTACTTGGTACAAAACGAGAAAATATTTGCTTAGTAACAGACATTTTTTTCAATTCATGGACAAGAATAGCCCCCGAGGCGGCGCGCGCAAACGACCGAGACGGAAGTGGGACGTAAGCCTTACCAGTGATGATATGAGATCGATGCAGGGCACGTTGTCGACGTAGTCGACCTCGACGTCGCACCTGATGCCCTCGTCCCGGCAGCTCTCGATCGAGCTCTTGAATATGTGGGTGTTGTAAAAGTGCTGCATCGTCTCCGCGCAGAGATTGATGCAGAGATGCTCGAGCTGGCTCGGCTTCGGGTCCTCGAAGCCGAACATGTCCAGGATGCCGATGAAGCCGTCCGTCGCGTGCCTCACCGCGTTGTTCAGGGCGGCCATGCTGCGCGAGCCGGTGCCCCCTGCGCAGCGTGCGGAATGAGCGATCGGCGTATGGGGCGGGGCGCGGGGGAGCGGGGGAGGTGAGAAAGACGATAGTGTTAGAGAGTCCAGCGTGAATTTTTTTTTTTTCACGTTATTAATAATTCTTATTATCAGTGGCTGCGCGAACGGTAACTTTTTTTTTCTTTTGTTTTTTTTTACAACGACTGTAAAACTACGTGGTAGTGTATTTTGTTGTTGAAATTTCTCAATTCCTGTCCACAGCATTTGTTTCATAAAATTAATCCAAATTGACAGCTGTATAATAATTTGAAAAATTAAATTTTTTAAAAAGCATTGTTCTATAGCGCAGATATTATTAATTGATTTTAATCAGTAGGCAAAACTTCTTTATGTCCCGATAGAAACGTACGAGAACACGTCCGCCAAAATCCACGATCGATAAATACTGCTACGAATTAAAATGAATTATCATGAGAGTTTTAAAATGGAAGTTCTAAGTTTACCCTCTTATTTAACGACTGAAAGTCGAACCCTGCTTATCGGACAATTTCCATAAATTTTCATATTACATTTTTTGCATCTTTACGTTTCTCGGTTTTTGCGATTAGAAATTTTTTTCTTACTGTATAAGAAAAATTCAAAGCGATAAAGGTTTGCAATTGCGCCTGGCGGAAACGTGATTTTCATAATAATCATCATAACAAAATTTCACATAATAAAAATCGATTTCCTAACTATTGTTAAAAATAGGCTGTTGATATGGTGAGATTCGTTTATAGTGAAACTGCGATGTTTAACAATCAGAAGGTAAATGATAAAATCTTGATCTGATCTAGAAATTATTATTGTATTATTTTCAATACATATGTACTCTAGAGCTCGTTACTTTTCAATAAAAGATCGTGAAGCCAAAAAGTATCGAATAAAGTTATTGATACCAATAAAAAACTTATTTAATTCAAGAAATTTTTCCATATTATATCATTCAGCATTCAAAACTTGTAAGTTATATCGATTAACCATTGAAAAACTCTAACACTGTCGTAAATAAGATTAACTATATTTAACTGTATAGAAAAAGGAGCGAACTTCGCGATAGCTTTATTTCCCTGATATTCCGACCAAAAAAAAATTAGAATAATAATAAAAAATTTACTAACGAACGATTTTCCAGCTGAAAAGTACGAGATTAAATGAAACTTATTTAGAACCTTCTAGTAAGAAAATTATGAGAATTCGCAAGTTCGATAAATAAGTTCGCAGAAGGCTTCGCTGATAAATCCCCTCGTACTTATCCGCCTTTTATAAGGCGCATTTAGCTGGCTGTAATTTAAATAATTTTAACGAGAGCCCCGAAAGTCGGATAAAAAAGTAGGAAGGATAATTGCTCGATGAATGGGTTTCGATTAAGACCGGAGGAACTCGGGTTATTCTTCATTTTTTTCTCTTTTCTAAGATATCATGTTTTTTTTTTTCTTTCTTTCTTTTTTGTTCAGTCAACGTACCCGCCGAGCTGCCGATGGTGGAGGCGTGCTGACTCGTGACTTCGGCCTGATTGTGGACCGATTCATTAGAATCCGAGGAAAGGGTGCCGAGGGTCGAGCCGAGCCTTTTCAGGCTGTTCGCCCTGCGCACAATCGTCGCGACCGTGCGACAGTAAAGAGCCTTCGCCAATGAGTCCCTCGTCATGTTCGACTGCGTAGGTGGGGGGAAAAAAAGATAAATAAAAATGAACGTTTCACTCCCCCTCAAAGTCTCTGTCATATATACATATATATAAATATAGAGGCGCCTGTGCCACAATGGACATTTGGCCCTTCTCTGTAAATTTTTGCTTTTAGTTATTCTTGTCATCCCGAGCAAAAAAAAAACCGCTCGAAATCAATCTGTAAAAGCGAGCTCGAGGCAATTATTGAAGGGGAGCTGAAAGGCCCTTACCATGTTCGCGTCGCACACGGACTTGATCAGCTGGCCCCTGGCGTTGTGGGTCCTCGAGGTGAGGCCGCGCAGCAGGGCCGCGGGCGTGACCCCGAGCAGGGAGGCCACCGAGGCGAGCTCGTTGTCGCCGATGACGCCGACCTCGACGCCGGGCCCGTCCGTGAAGCCGACGTTGCCCAGTATCAGTACGGCGGCCAGCACGCGCACCACGTCCAGGAACGGGATGCCGAGCACGCCTGCGGTAATACGTCCGTGGAAGTGAGACGGTGGTTATGGAGTGATAAGTGTGTGTGTGTGTGGGTGCGCGCATAGACAAATAGCGAAAATCGGAATGACTATTGGGAAGTACGTTGATCGCCATCGCTATCGGTCCATAATTCTGCATGGACTGTTCTGCTAGACGATAATACCCGCTTCGAAAATTCAATATTCTAATTACAGTGGCTGATGCAAACCGTATTCTGAAATACGGTTTTTCATAAGCAAATAAAATTATATAATGATAGTCAGACGGACCTTGTATAAAATCATCCCGGCAGATACTGTAATATAACTACTACTGGTAAAAGGTATTCTGAATAAAAATTAATATACTAATCGTAGACAGGAGCTTAAAATCAGTATTAAAAAATCAAAGTACAAAAAAAAATTCAAGTCGCTGAAGAAGAACCAAAACGACTCGAAATATCGAACATTATACTGACGTAATACTTTATAAAGTGAATATTTTTAAAATATTGAACATAAAACTGTATTGCAGAGCTGCAAATGTATATGTATAATGGAAAGAAAATCAAGATTAATTATGGATTGCTTTCAGTGGCATAGATTGAAAAATGTTACTTTAAATTAGTAAGGGTATATATGTGTTTGACAAATACAGTTTCATAGATACGAGCAGTACTTCAAGTTCGCGACAGAAATAAAGATTTCAATTATTTAGTAGAAAATTTTTAGCTTGACCTCTTAGAAAATCGATATTTGGGATTTTTTAATCTCGATAGGAAATGAAGTGTAATGTAATATCCCAATCCGTAGCTTAAATATAGGACAACGACAGATCCAAGACTGCATTACTGCAATGGCATTCCAATTCGGTAGAATAATGAAAATGCTAATTCATTCTAATATAAGAAAATTTTATCTGTCGAGTGAACCATAACTTCCAAAATTCTATATAATATCTGAAATCTTTGAACTTTATTCATTTTGAAAAACTTCTAATATTTTTAGAATTCTCGTGTTAATTAAATTAGAAGCGTTCCTTCTTTAAAAAATCTCATTTTTATCGACTTTAATTCAAGTAGAAAAATCTTATATTTTGATAATTCAAAATGGATTTATGAAATTAATGTATCCAAGGTACCATGACTATAATGCATTTTCTGGTCTTGGACAGATCAAATACAAAATATTGAGAGACGAAAAAAAACTATAAAAATTGATGATTAAATAAAAAAAAAAAAAAAACAAATTATTCTTAGCCATTATCTAGGAGGAAGGCCGTACTTAAGCAAGACTTCCACGCCTGGAATCGCACCGCGTCCTCGGCCTCGTCCTGCCTCGTGTCGCCGTGCTGTAGGTAAGTGAGGTTCTTCAAATTGTAGCCCTCGAGATTCAGTCTGACTCTCTCCTCGTGCGACAGGCCCGCCAGCATCTGATAGAATATGTGATAGTTCTTCTCGTTCGCAAGCGGCCTGATTACCCTCGTCTGGTCCAGAAAGTAACAGTGGATTTTCGTTCTGTAGAGCGCGCCGTCCGTCACTTGTACCTCGATGAAGTGACCCTGGCAGGGCAGGTTTTTTTTTTGTTTGTTTATTTTTAATAATGTCAATGTTGGCTTTGATGAAAAAAAAAGATGTTATAAACTTTTAGGAAAATCTGGAAATATTTAGGAATCGTGGGCACGAAGATTTTTTTATATTAGGTTATACCGACAGAGAATCGGTATGAGTATATGGCATCTGAGTAAGTTAACTTTTTTAAGTAAAAGAACAAACATGTATAAATTATGATTAAAGTATATTATGTCATGCAATATAAATAAGTCATGCAATAAAAAAATTTTCATCATGAGCTTTATTTTTACTACAAATGTCGATTTAGTCTATACTTCGACATGAAAATCGTTACATTTTTCCAATTATTGAACATGCTTGGCACGATCTGGCCTTACGTAAAATAATTCATAGGACACCTATGAAACTGATCGATTAAATTGAAATTTAATAAATTGGCGCGTTCAAGATAAAGTCTTATAATAATATTACATATTATTTTGTAAATTTAATCAATTTCATAGGACGTAGTTTATGAGATAATCGCTATATTTGACTTGTTAACTTTTCGACCAAATACAAATTTTGAACGTTTTACGATTCATTTCAACATGCTTACTGTATTTGATTTATAAAAATAGACTGATTAAATTTTTTCTACATTACTAAATATTAAAAACTATTGAATTTTCGTGCCCTACATAGAAACAATGTCGATATGAAATCTACTTCGTCAATTTTTACACATCGTAAAGTCAACAAGATTATCCTATACTTTGATTATACGAAACAAAATTAAAAATTGTCTGAAAATTCACAGATTATAATAATAGAGTTTAATTTTTTAATATAATATACAAGTGGCGAATCAAACATTAGAGCACTCGTAGATATAACGCGAAAAATCATAGACACATTAATTTTAATGTGTTCTTCGGGTTACTTTGTAAATTTTCTGAATCACCGACATGAGTTATAATCATTCTTATGCATAATTATATATAGTTCATTTCAGAAAAAAAATATTTTCTAATTATGGTCATTGATCATAATACGCGGATCGTTCAAATTTATTTTAGTTTTTTAAAATTCACAATGTAACCTCTCATTTATGATTATCACTTGCTGCGTCATTTTCATATTCATTGCCATGTTGTCAAATAAAATAAACTGATTGGAAACTACGTATTCTGCAACTACTTGTATTCACAATAAAAAAAAGAACATTGAAATTTACCGAAGACCAAATTAAAATGCGTCGAATCAGGCCGATTCCTCCATATTGCCCGAATCGTCCCGATCGCCAATTTTGGCTATTAGCATCCCAGAAACTTCGTGCCATTATTTATTCATTCGCGCGGCAATGGAAGAGGGAGGGAGAGAGAGAGAGAGAGAGAGAGAGAGAGAGAAATTATGTGCACTCACTATCCTCGAGCTTTCGGAGTTGGTGGCAGTTTTTGCGGAGCCGAGGGAGCGCAGCACCGTGAACGCGGCGGCGAGATGCTTGAACGCATCGGTCTCGGGGCCGCCGCCCGCCACGTCGAACAGCTGCCTCAGCAGCAGCATCGAGGCGTACGTCTTGCCGGAGCCGCTCGTACCTGGGCGAAAACGAGGGGTTAAGTTCGTTCGGGCGAGCCTCCTTACCTGTGCTCGTACGTCAAGGATCGCGCGAAGCCGCGACGAGGGCTGATTTGGCGTTTTGCTTACGATGTTTTTTCAATCCAGCAGACGAGGGATCGTTGAAGTGTCTTTGCTTTATCGCGCGGCTCGTTCGATTATAAAGCAATGCCATTTGTTGATATTAATAAAACAAATAACAATGAAGGTTCGAATCTTCAAGGTATATTAATGCTCTGAGTGTCCAAAAAAGTAAATTTTATTTTATATAAAAGAATTCGGTTGCGTCAAACGAAAATATTTCCCTCTCGTCCTCTAAAAAATTCCCAACACTCCGACGTTGTAAAGTAATATCTAATACTTTGATTAATCTAAAAGCGGGATGGAAGCCTGTTAAAGTAATATTGTAACCAATTTATGTGATTTCGTAATCTTATCAAACGGAGTAACATTTTTTAACGCGCATTAAACGTTTGAATCTCGATAAATGTAAGACTTAGCTTAATAACTTTTAAACCAATAAAGTTCAGTTTACAGTATCATCCTTCTCTAGCTTCATTACATTCAATTACCTTCCATACCGTCACACATTAAAAAATCAGCATTGCTATTTAATTATTAATTTATTGCATTCGTTGCATGGATTATAAATTATTACATGCGTTTTCTTATAGAATAATAAATTTTATTAAATCCAAAAAACTATTAAGATTAATTAATGAAAGGTAGATAAATTATTTTTTACGTGTGCTTTGTAACAATCTTTTATATATATCATAATTTTTGTCGATAATTTGTTTTGCCGCTAACAATCTTTGTAACATATTGATTCTTCCGTTGACTATTGTTCCGTAAAGTCTATTCGTTGCAGACTACGTCGTAAGGCATAAGATTCGAATAATTTATTTTATAGCTCACTATAACGTTTCAAAAAAAAAAAAAAAAACTTGAATCATTATTTGACGAGTCAGTAATTTATTGCAAAATAATTTCTCCAATGACCCACCTGCTGGATTCATAGGCGAAAGTTAACTGGTCTAATCGTAGACGTAAAATTCTTTACAGAGTCAACCCAAAGTGTTCTAATAATCTACTGATTTCTATTTCTCATTATTAACCAGAATGCTTATATTGCTGGAACTGTATGGAACTTATAAGCTGAAGATTTTAGGGAATATTTCTTCATCCAAACCTCGTAATTTGTAATATTTAAATAATTTTTATGATCGCCCGTTATCATTTTTGTTAAAAAAAAAAAAACTATTTTTCAAATGATATCATAATTATATTGGAATAAGTTATATTTTCTCTATAGAGCATTTTATATTATTTTTTATGTACGTCTAAGACTACTTGTAAGGTTATCGACGAGCCCCCATTCTGTGCTCTCAGAAAAAACGTACACTTAACTTGATAATACTAATCAACAAATAACTGACTCGACGTTTATGGATACGATAAGTTTTTTTTTTTTTTTAAATAACATGTATTCATGCATTCATCAATTGTCGGTTATAGAAAATCGCACATTATGTGTACCCGAGCGTGCGCGTTACTGTAGTGTAGAAAAAATCGCCTCAAAGAACTCCGACTATATATATATATACACTAAAGAGAGTTTTGCGAACGAGGTCCTATATAAGCATACGTATATATGTGCGTGCGTGCGTGTGTGTGCGCGCGCGCACATATGGGATAAAACTCACCGGACAGGATGATGGCCTGCGGATAGCCGGTTTCGGATTGCTGTCGCACGGCCTCCTGCACGACTCTGTTCAAGTGCGGCGTCAGCGGCACGCTCCTGGTACTGGTCAAGGTCAGCGGATTTCCCACGTTCGTGTACGGATTCAGGCAGACCAATATCGGGCCCACGTTCGTCTGCAAATCGGGGGAGCGCGCGACGATTAGTGAAATTTTCATGCGAATTTCTGCATGTATAGAAGAGTATCTGAAGTCTGTGGGGAGTGCACATCGCTAAAGTACTACATTGGAATAATGAAATTCAGTCTCTAATTTATGTAAAAAGCTTACCTTTGAATCGGTAAATTAAATGTTTCGAAGTAAACCGAGAGCATCGATTAAAAAAAAAAGAAATGACGCTTCGTGATTCAAAGACTGTGACTAATCTTTTCCTATATAACGAACCCGATCTTTCATTCTACGAGCATAATTTGAATCCAGGCTATATCTAACAGACATAACCGCTGTAAAATGACGAGTTCGATATTGCCGTCGAAACCTTAAGATCACCCTTTTTCAAGCAGCGAATGCAGTTCAAGAGCCATTGATAACACCAATTCGATTTTAGTATTTTCAAGATAACTGAAGTACTATGGGACCCTTCAAACTGATAAATAATTCATAAAATTTAGCTCTTATCAATACATCTTGTCCAGATACTTATTTTACTTATAAATAAATTTTAACATAGCCTTTGAACAAATAGATTCATAAATTTTATGGTTCAAACATCATAGAAGGAATAGAATTTTGATTATATAAGTTAAATTAATTAATAAATAATTTCAATTATTAATTAATAATATATTGTATATTGTAGATTTTACGAAACAAATATATATATATATATATATATATATATATATATATATATATTTATGTAGAATTTAAAAAATTATATCTATGTAGCATTTTGTTCCTACAATTCATTGCTTAAAACGACAACAACAACAAATAAATTGCCCACAGACGATGCTAAGTAGAAAACCGATAATTCATTCTCGGAAATTTCTCTCATAAGAATATATATATATATATATATATATATATATATATATATATATACAGAGTAATAGAAAAACCAAGAAACAGACAGACAGCACAGACAAGATACTTACAAAACCATTAAACGCGCGAAGAACGAAAAGCGCGATTATCGAAAATAGTATGGATAAATACGGCACAGAAAAATTGATTTGCGCTACCCTTGCATTGCACCTGTTTCCAAATTGATAAGTACGCATACCCGTGCCCGCGCGCTACATTCTTCCGCGATACGCACAGATCGCTTCCCCCTAAAAGTCAAGACGGAACGAGGAATTTATGCCATCCCGTGCGCTGAAATGTGCGCCCGAACGCGGCAGTCGCGTCGCGCTCAGTCGGCGATCGATCGGCCCGCTCTCTTATGAAACACGCCCGCGCGGACCGATGTGGCGAAAGTAAATGCTCTTCGTAAAAATTGGCAAGGTTATCGAGTTTGGCTCTCGAACAATGTTAAATCGGAATAAACGGCGTATACGAAAGAGCGAGCATGCAACAGGGCCATTATTATTTTAAATAGAGGCGCCTGTGTTAATATAAAAAAAGAAGTAATATAACACGATATTATTGCTGTCGAAAATAACGCGCTAAAATGTATATTTCTTTCTTTTTTGTAAATTATTCACCTGCGTGACATGGAAATATCCATGTATATAAATGTACCCACGCGCGCTGCTTTGGCCCACGTTGCGTCGCTTTGTTCCAATTGCATTCCACTGAGAGAGGGGAGAGGACGAGAACGAGATGCATAGGGAGAAAGAGAGAATGAAAGAACGAAGAGATGGTGGGTAGTTCGTGAACAAAAAAGGAAGCAAATGAAAGGCAGGACAAGAAGAGCATGAAAATTAAACAGGAGGGGGGGGCGAAAAAATGCATGAATTAGGAAAAATAGCGATAATATGGTTCGGAATCAATGTTTTTTTTTTTTTACTTATAGAAGGAGAGAAAATATTCGTTCAAAAATAATGCGTTTCCAAGAAAGGATAATTGAAGCATTTCGAACTTGGAATATAACATATGCGAGCGCTATGTATGAACGTAGTTTTAGGAAGTGCCGATTGTTTGAAAAGAGCGAAATGCAAATTACTCATTGTTTCTCGTTTTTCTTCCCGACACTATCGGTGGCGTGAGGCGGGGGGGGGGGGAAGCAACACTGCAAAACGCGGGTATATTCATACAATGGGCCACATCCCATTACGGCTCCCGGGCAATATAAAATTTAAATACAAATCCGCCGACCGACCTGTTGTTCGAGCGCCGCCCGTCGTACAATTAACAGCTCGTATTCGGCCACTGAATTAGGAAATCTTCGTTTTCGGCTGAAGGAGATAAAGAGAAAATAACGGAGAAACGAGGACTGTCGGTCGTAGGCGAGAGGAGGTAAGCATTAAAGTTTACGGAGAAATAAAAGAGCGTGGCTTAAAAAAAAAAAAAAAAGAAAGAAAGAAAGAAAAAAGAAGAAGAACGGTTGCGCAAGACTTTCGTGAAAGAACAAAGTTTAAAACTCTTTTTTTTATGAACCATTAAAATTGTACCGATAAGTTCAGCTATACCTTTAGAGAGTTCATATATACACTCCGCATATAGAATAATGGTTATAATATCCAATAAAATTGAAAATTTACATTTAGCGCAATAAAAGCGTCTCTCTACCTTTGAATTAAATCAATTCGTTAATTTTGTTTTTGTTTTTTTTTTTTTGACAAAACGAATTAAAAATGATTTAGGATCATACTATCGGAATAATCCATTGGCATTGGTAAGTGAAATGAGAAATTGATCATTATTGGAATCGTAAATGAAGAATACGGCCTGTTCTAGATTTCATGCAGAGGACCCCATTATTATTAAGACACTATTAGAAATAATTAAAATCGCCTAACAAATTTAATTTCGACGAAAATGAGAAAACCGTTGGAAATGATAAAAGATAAAAGCGACCTCAAATATCCAAGATTAAATCAATTTAAATGGAGATTTTTATTCTTTTCGTGCTTGTGTAAAAGCTTACGTACATTCAAAATGTACGTTAAAGTATAATGCGTAATTAGACAGTTTGACACGAATCGTGATTTTCTTAATGCTCCTTCCTACCCTTTCACTCCCATATTCTCTCGTTCACGTCATTTATTTATTTTTTTATTTTCCTGTTTGTCGTTGTTCTTTTTGTTTTTTTTTTTTCATTACCGACGATGTACCTTTTATATTTTTACTACGAGTGCAGCGATCATTGGAATAAACATCGTGCTGTATGCTTTATATTCCGGCTGTTCCTTAAATTAAAGGATTAAGAATTTTAGGAAAAATTGCACATTTGGAATATTGACGTTCTCAGGGAAAGCACTTTTTACAGTATGCGTAGAGAGTTAGGTAGACTTTCCAATAAAATTCAAACCCTTTGGAAAAATAAAGTGTGGTAAAATTTTGCTGTAATTCAGATGTTTGGGTATATTTTAGGTATTTTTCGGATTTCACATTCACGCATTAGAACTTAACGACGAGTAAGAATGTGAATCTAATTTCAAATTGGGTTGTAATTCAGATTTTATTTATTCTATTTTCCAACTGTTTATAGCTTAGTAATGTGAATCAGAAATAGCAATTAACTAGATCGAGTATTTTATATCGAAGCGAGCTAAGTCTATACAAGAAAATAAATATATAGAATTAACGTAGATAAATGAAAAAGAAGCGATTTAAAGCCTAAACTGATTAAATATGAAATGAAAGAGTCTCATGTATGAACTCGGAACATCTATAATTTCTATTCAATCCTGTTCTATTCCAATTGATTTAAGCACAGCACAAAAAATTCATATTATCAACTTGCATAGAGATAGAAAGAACTCTCATCGCTGAACAATGCCTTGTTGGGGGCTGTCGAAGCCAATGTTTACCGATCAGATAAAAAAAAGGTACTCTGTTGCAAATAACAATAATAAATTATTACACGGCGTTTAACTCAATCGCCTCCATATATTCAGTGCATTGCTGCAATCGAGAGGTGTGAAGAGGGAGGAAAAAGCAGAAGATGAAGAAGAACGCGAATCTATTGTAATGGCAAACGTATAAGACAACGCACGTGATACTGTTTGGCGCAGAATCGTGCCTGCAGGCACTTGAGCACGGCGTCCTCGGTGAGGGGTCCGGGCAGGTGTATCAGGTCCTCCAAGCTCGCGGCGTTGAGCGGCCCGACGAGCGCCTGCGACTGCTGACCGCCCGTCTGCTTGCCGTTACCCTGCGCATCGACCCTCTGCTGCTGTTGCTGCTGATGCTGCTGTTGCTGTTGCTGTTGCTGCTGATGCTGCTGCTGCTGCTGCTGATGCTGCTGCTGCTGCTGCTGATGGTGGTGGTGCTGCTGCTGCTGGCCCTTGTGGTGCTGATGCTGCTGCTGGTACTGCTGGTGGGACTGGGAGCTCTTGCCGGACTTGGCGTCGACGATGACGGCCGTGCTGGGCGAGCGTACGCCACCGAGAGCCGTCACGCAGGAGACCATGCCGTCGTCGGGCAGGCTGCAGTGCCTCTTGGTCGGCTCGACGTCTGGGCTCGATCGAGGAAGACAATTAATTGTTAGTCAGTGGGAACTCGAGGAACTCTGGGCCGGAAAGGGGAATTATTTGCGGCACGGGCACGCGGACTCGTTTTGACATTTTGTATTGCCCGGCGATTACCGTTAGTAATTTTTCAGATAAGGCGAAATTATTTTAATTATGGAATTGTGAATAGTGACAGCTGTCGTAACAAGTGAACTTATCCATACCGTACACGAAGAAAAATTATCTTGTAAATGATACAATGCCGTCCAGTAATTCGATCGCGTGCTGCAAAAGTCTAAGAAATTTATCACAATTTGCGATAAATTTTACTGGCAAAATTCCGCTTTTTCTATTTACAGCTTTATCTGCTGCGCTGCTTCGAACTTTCCTATTAGGCATGGTAATTTTTTAAATCCAATCACTGGCCAGTATTATGACTTTTAACCGAAAATTTTTTTCGATACGTTGGAATTCTTATCAATTATATCTTATAAGCGAATAAAATAATGAAATTCATATCGAGTTCATGATATAAGCTTTGAAATCAAAACTGATGAATGCAAATGTATATTATACAAATAAATCGGTATGCATTTAATTGTACGGATCGACATAAAGAATAAATATATGCTGACTTAACATCTGCCTCTATTAACGCATTGAAACGAAATTTCGAACTTTAAAGCTTTATCTGCGTGCCTCTATGTATCAATTTAGCTAATTATGTGGGGGGGGGGGCAAAAATATCTATCTAGTCTTCGTCAGGATTATTTTAAATGTCCTAGATTTCGTTGAACGCGTCGATGCACGATGAGTCGTACAATGAAGTCTAAATGTTTTTTTTTACCATTGTATCAAAAACGAATTAGTACATAGGTCGAGAGAACTCTGAGAAGTCTCGGCGCTTCTTGAAATTCGCATTTCTGCGCTTATCGCTGAAGCTCACGCAAGAGCACGGATACACGTAGACCCGGGTGATCTCACCCGGCCGAACTCACCGGCAACGCGGATCCCCGAGGCGCCATTGACGCCCGGCGTGAGGTGGCTCGAGCTGCCGCCGCTGTGCTGCTGCTGGTGCACGAGGGCCGAGGCCGTGAGGGTGTAGCCGCCCGTGCCCGCGTGGGTCAGGCTGGTGCGTGGCGGCACCGCCGGCGCCCCCGAGGCCTTCTCCGGCTTGCCGACGCCGCCGCCGCCGCCGCCCGCGGGCTGGCTCACGTGCAGCCGGTTACGGAGCGTCACCAGCTCCGTGCTCAGGCTGCGGAGGCGCTGCTGCAGGTGCACGGCCTCGTTCGACGAGGACGCATCTGTAAATACAGGCGTATTAGAGGTGAAAAGGTGGTGGAAATATTTGTTTTTTTTTTTGTTTTGTTTCTTTTTGTTCTTGTTTTTTTTCATTAAATAATCTATATAATACGTGGGTAAGTTAAGGCTTTACTTTATGTATGTAGCATACATGTGTGGGATGTCCCACTTTTAATCGTACTCCACGATTCGCCTCCTAGAACGACCTACAGTCGAAATACTTTCGAGATTGAAGTTGTGCGGGAAGTCGGCTGCATCATTATACCGGCGCTTTTGATCTTAATAACTGCTTTCGAAACTCAAATTCGCCAATAGAATTATGTAAAAATCTATATATGATTAAGTATATATATATATATATATATATATATATATATATATATACAATGCAATGACTTTGCTCATGCAGTACTTTTCGAAAGTGACATTTCAACAAAGCGACTTTTCCCGAATAAAAAATATGCGATCTGCCGTTCAGATATCCACGGATTTAAGTTCCAGTAATCGTTTTCTGCATCTTCTTAAATGTATTCTTTGACGAATCTCGCGTTGTCGGAAGATCGAATGTGGAAAAGTGCCCCGCGATTCAATTATCACATTGGTCAAATGTCTTCAGATTAAATGTCTTTACGATATGTCCTTGAGGAAAATATCGTGAACCCTTTAAAAATAGTATACGTAATAAATGACGTAACAAAAACAGCAATCACCCCGTAAAACTAGAGGACCGATTCATAATGGTTTGGTTATAATAGGGGATCATTTCGTATTAATATATCGAATATTATTGTGTATTACAGTTAATCCTTGTTATTATGAGTGTTTTGTATTTATAATGCACCTTTGATTAAAAGTTCGCGATAATATGTAATTTATTGCATTTCATGCCAAAAATGATACAATGGTAGGATTTACGTCTTCGTTTTTAATACGATTGTTCAATATAATTTCTTTTCCACCATAATGTACACAATTCAGAAAGTACAAGAAAAATGGAAAATTAAATGAGTAGTACTTGAGAAAAAAAATGCTAATTAATATACAACGAATAACTGACGACAAAATATAACCGTTTACCTATCGACAATGAAGAACCAACATTTTCGACAATTTCCCAAAACGAAGACTTCCCTTCTACTTCCGTCACCCTATTACCGCCCTTGTATCGAAGGTGTCAACCATTGTCTCTTGTAGATTATAACGGGATACAGAGGGCATCGCGCCGATGCCCGCGACTCTCTGTGTAATTCTAACACCAACACGCAGCTATACCTGCTCTTCTGTACACACCCGTTACATTATAGGCTCGTATAACGCTGTATGCACTCGCCAATGATAGAACTATGTATAATGTTCGAAAGAGAGAGAGAGAGAGAGAGAGAGAGAGAGAGAGAGGTGCGGGCAGAATTCTATCGCTCCTCTTTCCCGAGCTTATACACATATATATATATATATATATATATATATGTATGTATATATATATATATATATGTATATAATTTCACGTGTATACCTATACCTTGGCGAGAGTTCTCTGACGACTTTGACAAAAGGAGCACGGCACGGTCGCACACGTATATGTAACCTGTTCCTTTGTAACACAATGTCAATATATAAGTGAGCTAGTACAGCGCTACACACACACACACACACACACACAAAATATATGCCGAGGAAATAAACGCTACAAACAATATAAGCCGCAAGGGCGTGATTTCCACTGGCGCTCTCATCTCGAAGAAAAGCCGGAAGAAAAGTAAGCGTGCGCGCGTGTGTGTGTGTGTGTCTGTCATCGCGTGTGCATGTTTGTGTAAGAGTGAGGAAGCAAAAGACCGAAGATGAAAAGCCAGCGGTTTTGAGCTTAGATGGATAGAAAAAGGGGGGCATTGTATGAATGTGTGAAGATTAAACGATATGCTTTGCTTTGGTAATTGAAATTAAACTTCTTTTTTCGTGGATAAAGAACGATAGCAACTGAAAAAGGTAAATGACTTGAATATCTATATATATATATATATATATATATATATATATATATATATATATATATATATATGGAACATGGAAATGAAAGCTTCGTTTGAGCAGGGCTCCAAAATTAGTTGGTCGGAGATGCAAATTGTAAGATAAGTTCCAAGGTCATAATAGAAAATTGCGCGCTTTCATACGAAAGACGCCGTATTAAGATATTAAAATTATACATAATAAATACATTTCTAATAAAAAAGATTATATAATGATCTATTATTAATAAAAGATCTTATTTTACTATTTGCTACTCGTTTCGTGTAAAAATATTTTTTCGGAAATAATGCTTTCCCAAAACCTATAGTTCAACAACAGATTTAGAATAACTGGTATGGCTTTGAAAACAATAAAGCTAAAAATTTGAACTCCGATAAAAATCGAAACAATGCTTAGACTATGAAACGGACATTTTTATTTCAATTGCTAAAAAATTAACAAGTACTAAATATTCAAATGGATAAATTGTCAAAATAACTACATGAAACGAAAAGTGGAAAAAATGATAAAAGACTAAAATCAAATACATTGTTCTTTCTACAAAAACAACAAATTTTTTTATAATTTCGTATTGATATTTCTTATTCATAGAATAACAATAATTAGAAATGGAGATTACTCGTTTTGTATGTAATCTATCCAATTACTACCATTTGAATAGATCACATCTACACATTTAAAATATTTGATATCTACTAGCTCATTTGCACTAGAATAGTTAAAATAAAAAAACCGACACAATGATCATGAGCTGTTAATCCATTCCACTTTTCCATAAATTACAATTCATAAATCTATTAACAATTGCCTCAATTAAATCGTCCATTTAGTTCTAAACGCATTTCAAAACATACAGGCTTATTAAAGAAACACCTATTAATCGAAAATATTTTCAGATAAATGTTCATTAAGTGATTAAGTGTTTTTTTTATATATACTGAACAAGGTGTACGCGAGGCGTCAGGTGAATAAATTCGATTGCCGAACTTACGAAATATAACACGGATTTTGAATTTGAGTAATTTTTATACACCGAACAATCCGCAGGGGATTTTCCTAATCGGCATCGATCCCAATCGAGTTTGGCCTTATAGATCTTCACTACTCGAGGCAGAGACTAAACCCAGTACAATTTTCGAACTGGATTGGGATAGATTTGAATTAGGTCACGAATGGAATTGTGGTGCGGGGAATCGCATCTAAATATATAATCAACAAAAAAACAATAATTTCAAATAAACTTGCCAATCCAAACTTCTAACAGAAACATTCTTTATTATAAGCTAAATCTGATATCGTAACAAAAATATATAGTTAACGTAAAAACAGGACTCGGTATAACGAAGGCACCATTCTGTTGTAATAATTTAGTCAAGATAAAAAAATCGACGCATCCAAAAAAAGAAAAGAAAAAAAAAGTCCTAATGGTCCTTTACGCAGGAGTTTTTGTTTCTGCACTCGTCTCCGTTCGTACATGCTGCTTATGGCCAGATTCGATGACAAAACATAAATTATACACGGGAAAAACAGTTTGGAAAGAACTCTACTTTGTTTTCTAGAAACTAGGAGGCAAGTGTGATAAAAATGCTACATTGTAAAAACTCATTATTAATTTTTATTTACTTTTATATTATTTTTATTATAACCTTCGTTACTTTTTTTCTGACGCTTCTGAGCTCGTTTCGAGAAGATATAGTAATTTTTTTAAAATCATCTTCTGCATGTACTGCACATAGGAAATAAATTATCGGAGAACAATATACAGTGTGTGCCTTATGAGTCGGTATAGAGAGACCGTAACAAATTCAGTATATTATTGATTATATATATATATATATATATATATGTGTGTGTGTGTGTGTGTGTGTGTGTGTGTGTGTGTGTGTACTGTCGCATTCTTCTTCCTTCAATCCTCGCGAACTTCTTAAACGTGATGTAACAGAAGAATTATAGATTATTATTACTGCTAATCTTAGTAAGCTTAATCGATTTTCTCCCCCCCCCCCTCCACGCTGAAGAGTATCAAGAACAAAGTAAAACTTTTCATCTACAATCGTTCGTTAACAAAGTGAGTAGTAATTTCCAGCTGACCGACTCGTCGTCGGCTTCGGCGTAACTGATCCTTTCTCAATAAAATTTTTAATGCGAATTATGCGCTAGCCGTTAATGCTGGAAAATCAAAAAGTTAATTAACACCAATAGTCGAAAAAAAATTTATATATATTAGAGAACGGTATTTATCATCGTTCTCATGAACGATGAGAAGAATATAGCGCTTTTAGATCGAATTACGCTTCTTTTTCCACAGGAAATAAATTAAAACTTAAGATTGACAAATTCAAAGACACTGTACTTGTGATACATTGTTTCTTACAATACTTTTTACTCGTGTATAACAAGTATTAATATTATCATTGTTTTTTAATGAAACTGCTCGAAAACATCGATGAAATTTGTCGACGAAATCTCATTTTGAAAAAAGAGCAAAAAGCCTTAACAAATTGAACACACGAATCATAATCAACTTTATTTATGATGATATTATAAAAATTAAAGCTAACTATCGTTAGCAAAAGATATCAGTAAATTAAGGGTAGGTTTTCTAGTCTTTTTGTTATTGAGAAATTGTTAACTGAAGTCTGTAATAATATTAAATAAAAATTACTTTACCCAAAGTACATCGTATTCATACAAGAGAGATTAATTACTTTAATATTTGAAAAGACCGGTCACGTAAAAATGAATAGATCGATCCTTTCAATCGTCGAATGGACTGTTTTACGTATGTTGCGACAGTCAACGAAATTATATGCGATCCCGTAAGGACGACAATTGCATTAAATAAATGGATAATTGTATCGAATTTATTAAAGGTGGGATGAGATCTTTTGATGCAATTCAAGCGTTTCCTATGCCTTCGATAAAAAAATAAACGATCTCCGCGCGAGAGTAAAAAAATAAGGTCGAGTTAAAAATAAAACGGATCGGATTAAGTCTATTCTTAATTAAATCTTAGCAGGTTACCGAGTTTAATACGCCGAGCATTTCCGTAAAAAAAAAAAAAAAACAGGTCATTTAGACTCTAAAACAAGGTCGTTATATCGCGGACCGTAATTGACGATCTGCTTATGACTTCCGGTATTTGAAAAGTTTATCTTGGCAAAGATTTTTATACCATCCGCACGTATATAGAGCTCATTGATGTATCTGAACGTCAATTAATAAAAGACCTAAATGCGCTTGCCTGAATGTTTATATACACGAATTGCATTATTAAAAAAGACTTCGGAGAGCTTCGGACAGCCACACCGAACGAGAAACTTTGAAGCTTATAACGAGCTTCTAAAGTAACGGACAAATATTTTATACGTGTAAATAATTTGCATAATTCAGTCGACAAATTTCTTCGCGGACTTCCTGTGTCCGTTCAAGCGCACGAGCAACCATTCGAAATTCATTCGGCTAAATACTTTCAGCGACTCGACGCTGTCCCCGCGGGAAACTCGAATAAATCTATAAAATTTACTTTACTCCCAAAAAAATTTCCGTTCGCCAAATGGCAGAGGGGGGGGGGGAACAAAAATGAATCCATCGACGTTAAACCGCTCGAGCGATAATTTCATCGTGACCCGTGGTGGGGCCGCGCCAGGGCGACAAGAAGCCCCGCGGCACTGGACGGCGTCTCCGAAATTCGGCCCGCGTTCAGCGTTCGCGGTTCGTGGAATTAATGAAACGCGCGCGCCGCCCGTGGCCCACGCGAGAAGGAATCCGCAGGACTCCCCGGCGCTGCGGGGGACGCGGGACCGAAGGCTGCACGGGCGCGGGTAAGCCGGCGAGCACGCGAGACGGCCGGGGAATTGAAGCGCGGGCATCAGGTGTGTATACTATATACACACACACATATGTATATATATATACATATTCGAGGCGTAAACTGGTTTTTTCACATGAGCTCAAAGGACAGCACATTCGCGCGCGCGCACACACACACACACACACACCCATGCTATATATGCCGGCTTTCTTAAGCTATAATGGTATAGCTCGGCGTGCCCCGTTGGCTATGCCGCCAATTCGTCTCTCTCTCTCTCTCTCTCTCTCTCTCTCTCTCTCTCTCTCTCTCTCTCTCTCCCCTCTCTCTCTTCCTCCCTTCCTCTCGTTCCCTCTAACTGGTTGGATCCTTTGGTAAATCTTTCGCGCCGTCGTAAATGCAGTTCAGCTCGGCGTATTGTTCTCGTATGTGGGAATGGATCGAAGATACAGGACGACCTGCCAATGGCCTTCTTGCGATTTTTCCTCGGCGGGCTGTTTCGCCCGCTCGGGCGACGAATCCCATTTATCGAGATTTAACGGAATTTTTCTTGGCTGTCTCGATCAATTATGTTTTTTTTTTTTTTTTTTTTGTGTATCCTGGATAGGGTGGAATACCTTAAGGAAGATCGGCAAAAGTAGACGTAGTCGTATCTAAAGGCTCACGATGAGCTTGGCATAATGGGCGTTCCTTTTTATTCTAGGAATGGAATATTTGTCGTGAAATAATGAACACGTGAGAAATCTCAATTATATAGACAGTCGATTAGTGTATAAATCGGAAATTGAAAGAATTTTTTTACTTTGTAAATTAATGAATTTTTAAACAGGGGCAAAGGATGGACTTGTATACTTCGTAAGCCTAATATTGGCGATAAATCGGAATATTTACAAGAACAAGTCTTTTAATATTATTATGTGCTAGCCAAGTTTTTACAAGGGTACCATTTCCGTTCAAGTCTATTTCTTATCTTCATTACTTCTAATATTCAAATTCTTCATAGGGCATTCACCAAACTCTATGAAATTTTATTACTTCATATTACATCAAATGATAAATATTTCATTTTTCTTTATAAGTACATCAAAAAATGGGACACCTGTCATTTTATCAATGTATCAAACATGTCACTAAGGGCGAAATGTACACAACTCATGTCATTTCTTATAATTATTCAAGTTAATAACTATTAAGATTTTTTAATACTTAAATTTTTTACCATTTCTTAATTAGTTTTCCATTAAAAATAGGCTTTTAAATTTTTAATTTAAATCAGAAACTTTTGTATAAATTTCGCGAAAGCGACCGGCGAAATCTTATTTTGAAATAAACTTTGCAGCATTCATTGCTTTAGGTATAATATTCATCAATTTTTTGCTTCTCAATCGAACCAGTATCCGATATTTTTATTGTCAATGTCATTTGTTTCGATCATGAATGAAACGCGATGTAATTTAAACGGCATTCGACAAAACTATAGGACCAATCTTTCCTTACCTCGTTTCATAAAAACTCGTTCATTGTACACAAAATTCTTAATTAAAATTTTTTACTTTCTTTAAAACAAAAAGATGTGAAAAATTTATATTCACTAGTTCAGAAGTTACTACGTTTCTGATAGAAGTATATAACTTATATAATTTTCTGATGAAATAATTTATCAACTGCTCAGTATTTAAGTGTATCTAAAATTTTAAATCTGTCATTCACCTTCTAAGTAATGACATTCGAAATAACAATGCATAATGGTGGACAACGTTGTAAAAATTAAAACGTCAGAAGATTGCTAAAAAATATTTCAGATTTAAAATTTCTTTGAATTATATTTTATTCGATATTTAATACATAATTTGAATTCCATATTAATATTAATTTATGAACGATTTTCTAAAAGGAGCATATCAAATTTTCCTATCAATGCATTTGTTTATACAGTGAATATGTTACACACTGCTCAATAAAAATATGTGTGAACAAGTAACGACCCAAACACGAAAATTCTAAAATTCATATAAATCAAAAGCCAACAGAGATTATATACGGATCGGGAAAAAATAAAATAATCCAAGTGAAAGTTCGGTCAAATAGTAGAGTGTGAATAAATAAACCAATCGGCATTCGTTCATGAAGCGTAGAATTTCTTACGGAAGTCGAGTAGATTGACAAGCGCCTGCCATTATACGGCAAAGATTGCATTGAAAATTAGAGTGCGATTATTGCTCGAAAATCCATACGGGCGATATACTGATAATTCTAATATACTATGTAAAATCGATGATTTTTCATGCATAACGTACAACGCACTAAGCGTGCTTATAATGCTAATCTGTTCATAATGGAAAATAAATGTACATCGTATTATATATATAATAGCATTTATAATAGATTAGTGTGTATATAAATGTGATGTATATGAAAGGCGCCAGTCAAATGTCTGTGACTTTAGGCACTTTGCGCAATAATTTGCCATTCTATACCGAGGGTTCCCGCAAATTATATTCGTATCTCTGAGCAATAACGATTTAATCGGTGACAAAGAAAGTTTCCCAATAGTAATTTATATAATGTTGTAAATACAGTATATCTAACTATCGATCAGGCTACGATTGAGTTTGAGTTTACAAAGAAAAAAACAACATTTTTTTTGACTTGTTAATATCAGAGAGAAATAGTTTCGAATAAATACACAGAAGTAGGTCGAAAAATCTGATAACATCGATTAAAAAAACTAAGAAAGTCGATAAATAAGCGATTTTGAGCTTGAATAAAATGCAAATTCTACCGTGTATAAATTATACACCGGTCGAGAAGATCGTTTATACTCTCTCTCTCTCTCTCTCTCTCTCTCTCTCTCTCTCAGTACTGATATACAAGCCTCATCGTGTCACCGAGAGCTCTACACGCGGTTACATCCCATAAACTGTATAAATATATATATATATATCACAGTCGCGTAAAAATTAGCGAGTCCCGTTCCACCGCGCGCATTACGGAAGTTTTCGGAATGTGCAACACGTGTCCCGATGTAATTATCCTTGCGCAACTTACTGCCGCGAGCACAGCGAGCTGCTTTGCGGTAAGGGGTAGGCGGAGGGGGTGAGAGCCGCCACGGCCCCCTGCCGCGAGCCAAAAGCACAACGCAAGGAATGAGAGCCAACGTGCGCTCGGCCCCTTCAGTTTTTCGCTGTTATACTTTTCGAAGGCGTTTCGGGAAAGTACCGCGCCTCGGATAGGGTCACGTACAGGAGTTCGCAAGTGTTCCAAGCCATTCTCCATGGGTCGTTCTTGTTGCTTCGCGGGTCAAATGCTCGCAATTAGTAGGGAAGAAGGCGAATGAAAAAGAAAAAAAAAAAAAAAAAAACACGAAAAAAACAAGAGGGGTACCGGTTTTATCAAGGGTCCAGCTTATTGGAAACGAGGACTGATACGAATATAGAGGTGGACGAAAAGTTACTCATGAATACGGTGTACGATAATTTCTTTTGTTTTCACGTGTCCACTTTTTTCCGGCTCACTTCCACATATACCGGTTTGTAACTCCGTCTAACTCTATGTATCGCTTCAAGTTCGAAGCTCGTAGAGAAAGCGGCTCGAGCGTGTTTATCACGTGCGAGACCCGGTATAACTAACGTTTCACATATATATTTATATATATATATATATATATATATATATATATATATATGTATATATTTGTTTTGTAGCGCTTTTCGTGCATATTTACGCTTGGCATAATTAAGCGCGAACAGAACCGATCGCAACTGGATTTACCGTACAGTTATAGTTTTTTTTTTCGTTCAAATTTCGAAATCGTCCTTTTTTAATTGCCAGCGTATAGATGTACGCGCGGTTTCTCAGATTCAGCATTGCGTTTGACTTTGGATTTTTGAATACCATTAATAAATCGTTCGAGTCCGAAAGCGCTCAACGTGTATCCGGCATCTAATTAAAAAGGAATGTGCATACTATAAGTCCTGAGAGGTAGGATGAACCCCTCCCTCATCACCTTCCTTGTGCATGCCTTAGCCTGACTTCGGATTTAATATATATATATATATATATATATATATATATATATATATATGTGAGCGGGCATTTCCTATATGGCCACGGTGAAGCTCGAGTAAACAAACGCTACTCAAACGTTGCGCGCACGGCGCACGTCATAAGCTGTTTGATATACCCCAAGTTGATTTGCAATTAATGCCCGATGGCCGATCCTCTCTCTCTCTCTCTCTCTCTCTCTCTCTCTCTCTCTCTCTCTCTCTCTCTCTCTCTCGTGCTTTACGATATAATCCGTGCCTTCGAATTGGCTAGAGATTTATAACATATACGAGCAAACGCACAGGCGCACACACGCACACGCACACATATCAATAAACGCGTAAAACTTCAATAGATTAACACAAAATTTTTAAATATATTATTTCTCTGTTACACGATATGAGCAGCTGATATCCTGCCCCGCTGATATGGCGTGGTAATATTTTTAATTTATAATTAATATGATCGCTAAGCGCCTAATTTAATAACGCTATAAAACCTCACGATTTTCGTTCGCAAACATTAAACGGCCTTCTCCGGAGATCAAAGATATTTGATATATATATATATATATATATATATATATATATATATGTATGTATATATATATATGTATTCGTATACGCCTGGATATCAAAATTCACGATTAGCCACGAAGTTAGCGCGTTTGGCGAATTTCAGGACGACTGGTGTCCAAGTACTACTTGCAATTTCCAGGTGCCTCGTACTTAGTTTCGGCGAAAATCCTTTCGGTCCATACTTCAATAATGTGTACTTGTGCTTTTTATTGTTATACGACGAAATTTCGAGTTTTACACGCTCTTGACTGCCAACGCATGGCCATGAGGGCCTCTGCGCAAAAATCTAAAATCATATAGGGCTCCTCGATGCGCGAATTGGCGCGTGAACCGAAGTGCGCCTCTCCTGCTCATCATTGGCCGATCAAACTCCTCGACGATTTATTTAGTCGTCTTTCGGAACCGTGCCCGTGCAGCATTCGATGGCTCGTGCGAGAACCGAGGAGTCGAAGAGGCTCTCCCGTCCCTCGGGTCCTCGCGCGCGCGACGCGCAGGCATGCACGAGGGGGGAAAGAAGCTGCCAAGTTACAGCGGCGCTCGGATGCTGGGTTGCGTGCGCGGCCGTTGCCCCGCCACACAAATTCTCTCTCTCTCTCTCTCTCTCTCTCCCAGACTCTTTAGTTCGTGCGCGCGCGCGCGCGCGCATATCCTAGCGAGTCGAGAGGACGGGCGATTCTCTTCTGCAAAAGATGCTGGGTCATTCGCAGCGCTCCGCGGGGTACTGCATCAATAAAATATTGTTTGACGTTGCTCGTTAGATTTGGACAATTGATCTTTTGGTATAATCGCGTCTATGAGACAAGTGTCATCGTTTCAAAATCCGACATTTCAAAGTAATTTCAGTCTAAGATTTGAATTTTCGTATCGAGAAGCTCGTTGACTGATTATCTCCTTTCATAAATCAATCCTAGAGACAATAAAATAACTCTAATGATTTTTTTCATCTATTAAATAATAATCTTAATTAAGATTAGAAAATGCCAAACGCCGTATACGTATATCATATAGTACAGTATCTACAATAGCCCTAAATTCGTAGTCCAGTACATTTCAAAAAAATCGATTTGTAACAAAGCAAATGGCTTTTATGAAGACCAAGCATTATTTAACAGATTCTGAATTCTTATCATACGTTCATTAGAATAACAGAAAGCTTCAATTTCTTGGTCGGATGATTTAGAATGAAATAACTTTCCTAATCGAAACAACTAGTTATACGTCAAATGTAGAATTTGAGCATTCTAATATACGAATGTCGCTCTGACAACTGTTCAGAAGAATAGTAAACTGTTATAAGATTGTTAATTTTCAGATTCGTCAAAAATAAAGAATGGTATTCTGGAATGTTACAAGTATGGAGTGAAATAATTTTATGGTGTTGATATGTAGGTACTCATTGTTGCAATTTCCTTATATAATATATGTACAAAAACTAACAGAGTCATGTTTGAAGAAACAAAAGATGCCAATCGACTCATGGCAAATAATGCACATGTAAACCAATGGAGCTAATGGAAATTATTCGCGACAGTGTCTCATCGGCTATATATATATATATATATATATATATATATATATATATATAGATGTATGGGTCAAAGATCTGAGTCGCCGCGCCGACTCGCTTCGCCAAATACACCAGGGCGCGTTAGAATTGCGCTGACAGTGATCTGACGACAAGTTAGCGACTGCAGTTTACCGCGGCACGCGGATCGATCACGGAGCAGTTTTTGCCACCGGCAACCCGATTCCGGTCTATCCTCCATGGTCAAGAGAGAACGGGAGGAGCGGGGGGGGAGGGAGCTTTCGAGGGCGGTAGCGCACGCGCGGTTGCACGTTTGAGACGGGCATATCGACGACGGGGACAATGGAGCCGAAGAAACGGCAAACTCGTTTGGCCCCGTCCAAAGTTCGTGGAGGCGTTCGACAAAAAGAGTGAAGCTGTCGGGACACTGGGGTGGGACTCTACTTTACGAATACCCTCTGTGCAATCATGGATACTTCCAAAACTAGATATTACACAGAACTCGTAGCTCAATCGCTCCCGATCAAATTTTGGATGTTTTTGTTGCTCGACCAAGGAAGACTTTGCCTCAGTTACGTGTATCTATAAGAAGTTTTTGCAGAACATTGAACATTTTAAGATACACAGAACAAATTGTTCCATGATCATATATATATATATATATATATACTGTGGGCAGGGTCTGGGATCCTCAAAAATGACGTTACGCAATATGGTTATACAGTCATTAAGAATAATATTTGCATACTCGAACAACTGGAAAAATCCTATCATATTGCAAGAACCGCCTGCTCGAAAACATATAAATCGGAACGAATAAAGCAGCAGTGCGAACAGCGGCGCACATAGTCACGGTAGCTTGTGCTTGCTATAATCTGCATATGTACGAGCAAGCTGCGTGTGGACAGAGAGAGAGAGAGAGAGAGAGACGAAGCAGATGGATTAACAGAGATTCGACCACCACAAACAATGCGAGACAGGGCGCGGAGCCGAATCAAGCGACGATATAGGAGGGGGTTTTAGTTTAACCCTAATCTCTTCCCACCCGTGTGATTTGAGTTCTAGAACTATAGTCCTAAGTGGGTTAGAACCCTGTATCATGTATGCGTCCAAGGATCTTAAGATGTAACGACCTTTGAATTTGGTAGAAAGTCAATGACGACTACGTTGTTCCACGAAGGAAAAATAATCAAGATGATAATTCAAAGGTGGATTTAAAAGGATTCGCATTTGAAATGAAAATACATTCATTATGAAGAGAAACAAATTGTTCTCGTTCGGTAGATTTTAAAATATGAGAATAATTGGTGTACACGTTATTAGTCACGTTATTACACGTTATTAGTTATCCGTCCATAGTCATCCTTAAAAAATCCGATTTTCCATGATAATTTTACAATGATATATTTATAATCAGAATTTTGATCCCATCAGCGTTAACTGATAGATACCAGAAACACCACATTCAAATGTCAGCTTTTAGCTGCAATTGAAGTAGTGCAAAATAAATATCGTATATTAAAAAAAAAAATCGGCTTCTATTTACCTCGTCATAACGTACATAATTCATTTAAAACATCGAACAGCCAATTCGCAGCTAAGATCGTCCAATTTTTAACTCTAGCCTGGACTCGAATAATTACCGCTATGGAGAAAAATTTCTCCACTAAAAAGTAAAACTATATATGAAATAATAAAATAGAAATTTTCCTTTGCCACAGTTTGGAAAACAAAATTTCTTCGTTCCATCGCGGAACGAGCCCTGTATATAAGAAGCAGCCAAACTCACGAACGGACGCGCATGAAAAAAAAAAAATCTATTTCAGAATATGCCCGTGAGTGCGTGTGCGTGTGCCCGGCATAACTCAATGCCAAACATTATATAAAACGAGTTCCTTTTAGAGCAAGTACACATATATAGTATATCCCAAGCATTCGAAGAATCCTTCTCTCTCTCCTCTCTCTCTCTCTCTCTCTCTCTCTCTCTCTCTCTCTCTCCGTTTCTCGCTACCTCTCTATCCCTCCGTTTCTCCTTTCTCTCTATATACTTCTATTTTTTCGGGTCTTCGCACGCCCGAGCCTTAATAAGGAATGGTTGGTAAAGCAGGCGGAGGAGAGCGAATAGCGAAGTAGAAAGGTGCGCGGCCGGCAAGGTGTTTTCTATAATACAGCGCAAATCTCGGCCATTCCCTGTCTCCTTCTCCCCTTAATCTCTCTCCCTCTCTCTTTCTCTCTCTCTCTCTCTCTCTCTCTATATATATATATATATATATATATATATATATATATATATGTATATTTATATGTATATGTATATGTATATCTAGATCTATATATATATATATATATATATATATATATATGTAGCTAGGTAGGTAGGTAGGTTTTCACTCGCTCCTTGATCCCCGCCCCCACCTTCCGATGCTTTATTGAATCCAAGCGTCGCGCACGCGGTGCGGTTTTAGCATAATTAAGAGTTTATATATATATATATATATATATATATATATATATATATCCTTATCGTATTGGAAACCGTTGTATATGATCGGCTATATATAGACGAGGAGATTATTTTATCGATTCTTTTCCGAATTTATTTTTATTTGATTTCAAATAGATCCTACGTTTCGTTGACCCCTCGGAGGAATGAAAAAAATCTTCGTCGAACTATAATTTCATTGAGGAAGTAGAGTTTCGAGTCGCATCGACGCGATAATAATGCGCGCGTAACGCCGCAATTTGATCAATTCAATTTTTTCCCCCCATTTTGTATAATAACACGGCATTTTTACGAACGTCGAAGAGCAGGGGAGAAAAATAATTTTATAGAATCTTTGGAAAAATTCTGCGCGTCGTTACACACTGTAGACGGGTATTGGCGCGTGAACAATGTACAACAATTCTGCATAATATTATACCAGCTGGCTCGAGAATTTTACGCCCGGCCGCGCATTCGAGGGGAAATACAGGCCTCGTTGAGCGCAAAACATCGACGGAAACCTAATGATTGATTGATAATTGAATAATTTAATATACTTATGGCTTCCAACCCGCCTCCTACCCCCTTTCCACCCTGTCGGGGAAACTGCTCTTTACATACGATTCTAGCCAATTTCAGAGACATTAATACGTGTCGCTTTATGAATCGAACGTTATGAGCCGAAGTTGGATAAACTTTCGGGTTTTCTTCAAGATTTAAAAAATGTAAAACAGAATCTGATAGAACGTTAGCGGTTGGATTTTTGTAGACCGACAACCAGTCTACATATATATAGAAGCAGATCGAATAGATTTTGGGTCGACTATCGAGTCTGCGTAATAATTATCCCGAGCAATATTCATTATGTATAATAGATAAATAGAACCCGATTGAATTCGTACAGCGACATATTTCCAAAGATTTTTGCAAACTTTATTACTCGATATCTGTTGTGGAAATAAAATATCTGACAGTTTATATAGGTAATATTAATATGGTTTCTAAATAAATTAAATGTCTATACACACACATGTAACATATACGTAATGTATTTCTTCCCTACGATAAGCAACCTGACGCAAACGGACGTCAATTTTCAATGGTTACCGCGGAATTCACCAGTAAAGCAAAAACTTCTGGCAACTAAGGAAAAAAATCTTACGAGAGTTTATACCACGTCTGTATCGAATGCTTGCAGCCAATTGTCAGAATCCACTTTTACTGCCTGCAAATCTCTACGCGCATACAGACGACGACGAATCTCCCTAGAAAGGAGATCTGGTTCCCGCGGAACGGACGCGCGTTTCGCTGGAATAACATCGACTCCGAAATCCCTCGACCTCCGTATCGGATCTTAAACAAAACAAAAAGAAATGGAAAAGAAACGGTCGTCCTCGACATCGGATGGAGAGCCCTATTATTATCTCGGGGAGTCGAGCCGGCATCAAAAGAAAGCGACCGATGGCATGGAGAATCGGCGGAATAACGTGTGCGTGCGCGTATGTGTGTTTATATATATCATCGATTGGAATATTCGGAACCCCCGCGATTTGAACCCCGCCCCCTCTCCATCGCACGCATCCTTTGTCTCTATATAAAAATCAAAATCTCGGGTCGAAAATAAGTCACAAACATGTATATATATATATATATATATATATATATATATATATATATATTTATATTTATATATATATTTCCGCAGCGGGTGGGGCGCTGTAGCCGAGTCGTGAGAAAACGAGTTCTTCGTTCAAGGACGAGTCCCCGCGGGCTACTGCGACGAGCAAATACGACGCGATGGCTAATCTCCCAATTGAAACACGCGCACACGCATACACACGTATATCTGAAATCGCTGGGTGAAGTCGGCCCTTGCAATTTTGCAAATTTGCACTTTTCTCCTTACTTTATAGAGATTATTTTTATAGTCGCCATATTAGATTTGCGCGTGCGGGCGCGTTTGTGTGTGTACATATATATATATATATATGTGTGTGTGTGTGTGTGTGTGTGTGTATGCATTTATTTTTAAATATTAACTCGGAATATATTTTTCGCCAGGTGAAAACTTAAGCTGAAAAAATTTTGCGCCATTTCCGTTAAATGTTGCTTTCGCGGGAGATAAGAAAGATTCTCACTTTGTTCCGTGAGAATTTGAAAGTGTATAAGCGATATGGGGGCAAACAAAATGTACTTAGTTTAAATATAGGCTACATTCCTTCCCCGTGCAGATTTCGAGCTAAGAAAATATCAGATTTTGATAGGGGATATGGGTTCTATATTGAATTCATTCGATGATGTCAAATAATTGCAGTTGCATTCTATCTTTTTTTTTATTCGAATACATCATGCGACGCACTTTTCCTTCAATTTTCGTCAATTAATCTGGAACGCTAGCCGTGTACCAAAGATCGTAACATCGAAGAACTGGATTTGAACGATAAGAATCATTATATTGGTACTGCTTGGCCTCTAAAACTATACCGATCCCAGGTATAAACGAACTGGTACATTAGCCGCGTCCTCGAAACAACAATACAAGATGAGTCATTAATGGTATTCCCATTGGCGGCCCCCTTTATGCTCCCGTATCCTTGCCTCTAATATAAAACTGGTATGGACCGGAGTCGAGGTCGCGGGGCAGAAATTTAGCTTCTTTGCACCTGCCCGATGACTTTTATTACATTATTATATAGACGCGCATAAATTTCAGAATTCGACTTTTTAAAATTCGCTTACCTCGGGGTCGGATAAACTGGCCACTATACACGCGTAGCGCACCCTTGGGACTCGTAATAATGTCGATTGTATTTATGGGAAAAAATCTCGAATGCGAATAATACATATGGACAACAGCAAGTTCATTATCACATCTTCATTCGTCAATGTGTTTAAATTCTATTGTATCCCAAGCAAATAATACGTACCACTGGCTCATTAATGAAAACAGTGTTTAAATCTTGTAGCAGAATTGGAAAAAATCAGTTTTTAAATATCCAAGTGTTTTAGAATACGTAGACGTATCAAAAAATTTAAAAACGGGTCAAATCCTTTCAAATTTTTTTACATTAAATTTGATTTATAAGTACAGCGGATGGATTGCTTCAAATTTGTCTGATTTTAGGATAGTTATATCAAATTGAATAATATTTGCATATATAATTAAATGGAATGACTGTTCTATATCAAGAAATTAAATAGCATTGCTTTCTAATGGGATCATATACTGTTTCAATAAACAAAGATTCCAATAAATATATACTTTTTTTGAATAATAACCAAATTAATAAAATTTTGATGCGTTGAATAAAATGAAAAATTATACAATATAATGTTTTTTCTAATAATCAGGTTCGGCGAATAAACTTGTTTAATTATGAAGACATTCAATTATCAGCATTGGCATTATCTAACTAAATCGCACGCACAAAACAGATATCAAATTTTGATTTCAGCAATCGTCGATCGAGTCGGTAGTACAGTGCGTGAATTTGAAAATATTAACATCAGTCCAAAAGAGTAATGTAATTGACGATAATTCGAACGTGAAATTTTTTTTCCGCCTCGTTATTATGTACGGAGGTTACGCATGTACACATGCTAAAATGTACACAAGCAGGGGGGGGGAGAGGGGCGTTGAAACGAGGTTGTTACATATAGTTGGGCAATGAATAAGAAAGATCGATGATCACCATTTAACGCCATAGAATGATACAAAGAGAACCAAGCACGTTTAAGAAAACAATATTTTCTCGTGTAATGGATACGTTGATACAAGAATATCGGAAATATTATACTGCTGGCTACCTTTGCAGCGAGACTAGAAAATTATTTATCACGTTGGAATTTTTTCAACCTTGAATTAAACCTTAATAGAAGCTAAGGAAGAATCGTAATTTTATATTATTTGCGTATATATATATAATAAAAATCTTTATATCTATAGGCAATACTCAAATTTACAATTATATTCTACGTATTTAACGAAGTTCATTAATTCATCCAATAACCTAAGCATTAATGATATAGCGTTATTACTCGGTACGATCAACAACATCCGTTACTCCTGGCAATGTTGGCGCGTTAATTATTCGTAAGAAATATCTAAAAGTTTTTAGACTGAAAGACAAATACATCGATCACATGTAATATACTTCGCAAATAAAAACAAACGACATTTGCATTCAGGACTGATAAACATTGTGACTACACTACAATGACCTTTTATTCGTCTTCATGTGGTCTTGCTTTATTATATAGATAATAGACCTGTCTTAAGAATGGTTTATCATTAAATCACCCGTTATAAATTTTAATCATTGTCTGAATTAATGGAATTGGTAAATCTGCCATTGATGTGCAGTTCCATGGTCGACAAGAAAACCAAATTCGAAAAGTTCGTTTTTAAACGTAATCGATCCTTTGACGTCATTAATATCTAAGAATTGAAAGAAGAGATCCGCAAAAGCATCGCGGGGCTCACGCGCCAACCTCGTGACCATTTAAGAAACTGTTATTATCATCGGGGATGCATTAATTTTGATCATTATCAGGATATGCGGCAACTCTGAAAACAACATCTGTTCCCGCTCGCTCGCCGAGTGCGCTATATGTATGTATGTAAACGCGAGCTTAATGACCCTTTCCACTCGCGACCGAGACCCCCAACTCGACTAGGAGACTCCGACGAGTGGTCGGGTTTTTTTTTTTGTTTTTTTTTCGATGCACCATAAAACCTACCTTGGAGCTTCTTCTCGGTCTCCCAGAACTTTTGCAGCTCGGTGAAGTACTTGTCCAAAATGAAGACCTTCGAGAGGCCCAGGGTGGCCATAATAATTCAGCACCTGATACACGCCGATACTATGGGCCTCGCTTATTTTTCCTCGCCCCCCCCCCTCGGGCGCCCTCTCGCCGCTGCTCCGAGTTCACCTTGTATATATATATATTATCTGCCAGGCTCGCGGTATTTGCGGATGGGGAAGAGAGAGAGAGAGAGAGAAGGAGAGGGAATGGACGAAGTGGGAGATAGAGGGACGGAGAAAGAGAGAAGGAAGGTGCGGGGAATAGAAAAAGGTTAATTCACTTCACGCAGCGAACGGTCTTCGGTCTTCCTGCGCACTCTCGGTGCACTCGTCGTTATTGCACTCGCACATCTTCGTACGATTTCGTCTCCGCGCTCCTCGTATGTATATGTATATAAATATATATATATGTGTGTTTTTGTGTACGCGCGCGCGCGCGCGTGTGTGTGTGTGTGTAAAAGATCGGAAAAGCAGAACGGGCACCACGTCTCGGTTCACATTATCGTCGCGTCGATCCCGCCGCTGCAGGGCCCCGCCGTGGACGCCTCTCCGCCTCGTCCCATCGGGCCGAGTGTCCGACGCGTGCGCGCGCGCGCTCAACGGGCGCGAACGCTCAACGCCAGCCCCCGAATCACGTCGAGTTTTCGCGCGCTATTTTCCCACGGACAGGCAGGCGAGATCCGTCGCGGGGGACGGCGCGGAGGGCGAAGAACAACAACAAAAAAAAAAAAAAAAAAAAAAAAAAACGTGGAAAGCGCCGCGACAGAGAGATGTGCGCGTCGATGTGCCCCGCGGAACGCGACAGGCGCGCGCGCGCGCACACACACACGGTGGACCGGCGCTGAACAGTTCAGTTCAGCTTGAACTGCGAGCGTCATTGTCGGCCAAAGCAGAATCGGCCGCGGGCCCGCGAGACTGGCCCGGAGAGAGAGAGAGAGAGAGAGAGAGTGAGCGCGAGAACGCGCGGTGAAGAGGGGAGAAAGAAGGAGAGAGAGAGAGAGAGAGAGAGGGAGAGAGAGCGAGATAAATATACTAAGATCCCTATATATATATCTTCTGCCTTGTTCGCTCGGGGCCTTGCGGAGGAGTCTGGAGGGGGAAAAAGAAAGAGATGGAATGAGAAAATGTGAAAGAGAGAGAGAGAGAGAGAGAGAGATGGCTAGTCGAGATCGAGCCGGGAGTTAGCAAGCCTGCCTTTGGGGCCTCCTCTCCCGTGGATCCTTCCAATTGTAGACTGGTGCGCGCGAGAGAAAGAGAGGGAGAGAGAGAGAGAGAGAGAGAGAGAGAGAGAGAGAGCGTAACCTGGCGAGCGGATGCTGCAGAAAAATTCAAGCTTTTAAATCTCTCCATCCTCGTCGCTCGCACTTGTAGCCCCCTTTCTTGTTCTCAAGGTGTATAATGTAGCTCGACAGGTAGAATACAAAGTGCACGAGTCTGATCTTGATTGAAAAGGTTTGAATTTTTTGGGTTTTTTTTTTTACTTTATTTTTGTTTTTCGTTTAGCTTTTCATTTTTCGTAAGAATACGCGCTTTCGAAAAAAAAAAACTCGACGTTGAAGCAACGACGCCTATTCGGTGGCCCGCTTCCTTTAAAAATGTATACGACGATCGTTACATTTTGTTTATCGTAGATCCTGTTTGGGGGGGGCGGGGGAGCGAATCGAACGCCAATCGCCATATTGTGAACTTGTGCAAAGTGTAATGTGGGCCGCGGCTGTCGGACAACGATCGTCGCGACTAAGTACGGATTTTCCTCCGTGCGCACATTTATATTGTGAAACACTGATTTCTGTTACACTGGACTATCTAAATTATCTGCGTCGAGCAGCAGCGGGAATATGATATTCGACGAAAACGCACAGTGGAGATTTTAAAGAAAATTAGAAGAACGTCCCGCCTACAGCAGTATCTCAATTTACATTATAGAAATTTTTTGTTAAATTTACAGTAATAATATCACTTGATCTCCTTTTAAATACTGATTTCGGGACATATTCAGATACTGTAGAATAATTACGAGAACTACATTAATTTATTAAGTCAAATTCTTATAACTCATAGACTTCCGATGACTTTATTTATCGTCATATTGGCAAACAATAATTTCCTATACAAGTATTAAATCAATTACTGTCACGTAGCTTCAGAAAAAAAATATTATATTAATAAAATATTAGGAGCTAATTTAGACAGTAAAATTTAATATTATAATATGTAAGTTAAAAAGACGTACCTGAATGCATGTGCGCACTATGTTTTGTATTAACGATTACAAAAAAATGTTTTTTTTTTCTTATTATCTTGCGTTATTTAATGTATTAATTATAATTTATTAACAATGAAACATATATCAGGCATTAGTATTTCATTTAAGTAATACATATTTTAATATAATAGTAATTTTTAATTAATATCGATAAAAGAATATTTTATAATAAAATATACAAATAGAAGAAAATCCGTTTCCATAATTTGTTACCATTAATGATTACAGAGATTACAGAGTTGTAAAATTATTACGATGAATATTACCACGAATATCCAGAATTAGTAATTTTTTATGCGGATCAACGGCTGTTTATATTTCCTTGCCTGGATTATTCGCAATGAAAAAATAATATCTACATTATTATTTTCGTACCGTAATAAATTTTATACCTTTGTGGAAATTACAAAATTCTAACCGTAAATAATTGTATTGATTTTATAACAAAATTGGAAATTTATTGGCTTTCAATGTTCTGTATAAAACTCTATAAAACTCATCCTAAGTCACGTACTGGAGTCATGGAGTAGGGCGTAGTAAAAAAAATGTAATTTTTTTTCAATTTGGGTTGTTTTTTTCACAAATAAAATAGTTATTTTCGCATTGTGTCTTAGGTCGAAACGTGTATTCTAATTACATTCTTTTGCCACAATTTCATCAAATTTTTTAATTCAATCAAATTCAATCAAATTTTGTTATATTTTCAATGCATAATTATAAAAATTAGTACAATTGATAAAAATTATATTATTTGTTATAATTCATCCTGATAGAAATAAAAGTATATATTAAATTAATATAATTTTACTCTTTATATACTTCCACAGTAACTAGAAATTGATTATCTGGAGTACATTATCGATCAGTTTGAGTACATATTTCATAAGCGAGAAATTTTCAATAATATTTGCTTAAGCATAATTAATTTATGGATTTCAACTGCATTTTTAATTTTAGAAGTTTGAAGGCTATTGCTTTATGTAATAATTAACTAAATTAATAATGGAAACAAACGAAATATTTGTAAAAATAAATAATAATGAAACATAATAAACGTGCAAATTAAAAAATTATTTCAGTAGAATTTATAACGAAACTGAGTAAATCAGAATGTTCATTCAATAATCACAGCCAATAACTACCTTTCCGACCATAGGTAAGTACTTGCTGAAGTAATTTTTTGAACAACGATCATATATATCGCACAATGTAATTGTTCATCGCGTCTTTGAAACATTGAGTAATTAATACATTTTAAAAAACAGAAAAATCAACTTAATTGATAATAATAATGTGATTGGCTGTATATGTATGCAGTATTATTCATCAGTTTAAAAAAATATTTTTTCAATATTATATATAGTTCATCTTGTTAATTAATGAATAATAAATTAAGAAAAAAATTTGTTAGTTACTTAAGGTATTTTTAAATTTGTCAGTTTTTTTTTTTTTAAATCAAAGATCAACTTTATCAACAAGCGCTGAGTTTATTGATAATTATTATCCAGAAATCTAAGTATATATATATAGAATATTATTATAGGTAATATTATATATATATATATATATATATATATATATATATATATATATATATATATATATAGAATAATCTATTATACGTATAGCATTATTTACCACAATAAAATTTACATTCTTGCATATAGAGCTTATGAAATTACTTTACTCTTCTTAATAAAAATCATACTCAATTATTAGCATATTCGAGATCAATCGCTGTTTATTTGAAGTTTACTCATCAAATCGTCTCGCCGAAAATATCAACGATATTTCGTTAAAGTATTTGCCAGGAGAGACGGGATCCATTCGTTCTCTTCGTGCGATCAGAGCCCGAGAAGCGAAACGGACGAATGAAGAATAAACGAGAATACCTGTGAGAAAATTAAAAAGAGAAAGAATTTGAGTGGGGATATAGACGAGGGATAAATTTATATACTGCGCGATGTACGCGAGTCTGTCGCAGTCATAGTACGCGGTAAAAAAATTTGAACACAGGATAAATATTTTCAATAGGAGAAGGTACAGTTCGCAAAATAAGAAATAAATATACAAATAAAGTAGGAATAGAAAGGGAAGGGTGACTGTGGCGAGGGAGGGAGAGAGAGAGAGAGAGAGAGAGAGAGAGAGAGAGCGAGAAAGAAAATGTGTGTGTGCTCGAGTGAGAGAGACGCGTCGAGGAACGAGAAGTGCAAGAGTGCGGGAACGGTTAAACCGGTTTCAAGTGCAGAAAGCGTGCGCAAAATATAAGAAGCGGATTGTGTATAAGAGGGAGACGGAGGGAGCTAGCGATGCCCTCCTCGAGCTGCAGCCTGTTATATGCAAGGCACGCCTGCGCGCGCTATGCACAAAAACTATATATACCTGATGGACGTTGCCTGTGTATATACATAAATACATAAATACATGCATACATACATATATATATATATATATATATATATATATATATATATATATATATATATATGTATATATATATAGAAATAAAGTTAAAGATACTTAGTTAAATGAAATTATGAATCAAAACAATTAGTGTACGTGATAACTATTGAGGATCTTTCTTTATTATTATTAACATATTATTATTAACATAAACTATTTATCAATTACGTTAAATAATTTTAAAAAATTGTATAAAACGACCCGCGGCTGCCGTGGATCTATATGTTTTAAGTTCGCAGAGCGAACTCACTTATCGACGATCGAAAATGAAGATTCCGACAAAATTGTACAGACAAACATTGTACACCTGATATACTTTGTAATGTATACTTTAGAATTGCTCGCTTATATTTATTAACTAAATTTCTGAGACTCAGTGACATGCGGCAAAATTTTTAAATGCACGCACACATCCAGAGTTGATGGAAATGTCCCAGCGATATATATAAGCTTTATCCAAAGCTATATCGGTATATACATATCAGAATTGAAGAAGCGCGATTCCTTAAGACGATTACGGATGTTTATATGTATATAAGAATTTGCAGGCATCCTGATCCTGAAAACGGTAACTGCATGTAAGACCGACCGTAACTGCGTTTTTGTGCGTAAGGGGTGGGAGAGAGAGACAGAGAGAGATAGAGAGAGACGAAGAGAAAGCTTTTACCTATATATATATATATATATATATATATATATATATATATATAGAGAGAGAGAGAGAGAGAGAGAGAGAGAGAGAGAGAGACAGGGCTCGGCCGGGCTGTGTACCTGTGCCGTAACATTATATATGCTATTATTTTTACAGGCACTTGTTTCGTCATAATGCCAATGGCTTGCACATGTTCCAGCTCTTATAAGATTTTTAAGGGAATATTCGAGGGGATACTGTGGTATAAAATATCAGGAGGACTGGCCATTTAAATATTATTTCCTTTATGCATTGGCTCTCACGCGTGTCTGGCCGCCTCGAGAATCTAGCAAATTCGACGAATGAAAAAAACGACGCTTAAAAACATTTTCTCTGAAATACGAATTAAGTTTATTTATTGTGTATTGGCATAGTTTTGATTAATAAGCGCCCGTGTTTAATTAATGATATTTATTAATCAACTAAGAAACAACTATAAAAACAAATTTATAGATAGAAATGTTCAAAAAAAAAAAAATTGTCGTATTCCAAGACTAATTATCGAACGTCAATATAGAGTAATGAAGAAAATACCCAGGACAGCATATTAAATTACTCCTAACAATCACGCAATTATATTGTATTTTATCCCATTCATATTTATCTACTTGTGTCTTATCAAGTTATAAAACCGATCCTCCATCAATCACCAATAACTTTTACCAAAAAAACTTCTAATTAAGTTTATTATTTGCGTTTTATTGAGCAAAAAAAAAAAAAAAAAAAACCCGATAGCTCGAGCAAAAGAAATTTATCTCCCCTCACCATCGGCGTATCCATATGAGATCGAGGAAAATTACCTGAAAAACATCGCGATGTATACCGACATATCCCGGCTTCGTATCCGCCCCTTGCCAAACGAGCCGCGCTCGATAAGGCCGTAAAGCAAGCTATGCCGCGACGATCGACTTGTTTTTTCTGCAAAAATCATCTGTCGCGACGGGACTCACTCCCTATAGAATAAAAATCTTACTTAATTAGCACACGGCAGCGACTTGATTGTATAGCTTGTACATATATATATATATATATATATATATATATATATATATATATATATAAATTTAAATATTACGATATCGAATGTATTAAAAGAGAAAAAAGGACAGCTCCCGCCGCGATCTTCGTAAAACTATGACGGCGATCCATCAACGGCCCTCGAGCTTTAACGACCCTATATTGTATACATATATATATATATATATATATATATATATATATATATATATATACATGTATATCGCCGACAGCGAAAAATTCGCCGCTCGAGCGAACTGTGTGACGCGCGATCGTTTACTATTTTAAAAGCTCCGCTTTATTGGATTTTGAACTCTGCGCGTGGCGCTTTCTTTCGATGATGCATTACAGGTTATAGATTCTGGGTATTTTAAAACAAAAAAAAAAGAAGAAAAGACACGAAAAAAGAATGAAAATTTCTGCAGCTGCACGTTTACAGTATTTGGTGAAAATTTGAATTGACATGGAAATATTCGCCAATGAAGAACAATCCAAGGTCTTCGAGAGGGTTAGATACTTATGTCGTCGAGATAAATTCAAATTATAGCGCGTCTCCCGAAATTACAGACACTTTCGAACCATGGTGTTGAAATTTTATCGAGATCGGCGCCTTTTATCTGAAAAGTGGATATATTACATTATAGAGAACGAAGTAGTCGCGCTTGAAGCATATTTTAAAACCAGTTATTCTCAAAATAATGATGTTTCAAGGTGCCGGCGAACGCTTCAGTTCAATAACCGTTCGGCCGATCTTTATCGGATATTTATCGATTTTTATTTGTAATGCACACCCAGTTGGCTTATCGTTGCGATATTTTAATTTAGCGACTTGGCATTATTTTCTTAATGAAAAGCGCACATTTTTTTTTTTTTTATTCAATCGAGAAAACCATTTCTTCATTCGAATAACGCTCGTGACATTGGAAATTTTATTTTTGACCAATGAGACCTGATATGTATACCTGGAGTATTGTATTTTAATTAATAACTTGGTAGCTTTCATTTATATGTACATATATAACCTACACATAAGGCATAGTTCTTGAAAACGTGAAAACATGGTAGATCGAAATAAAATTAAATTTTGTGACCTTGATAATTTCACATGTCCATAGGGATGTTCTTATAATAACATATATTAATATATGTTATAATTCATGATAGTGGCAACGATAAATTCTGGAAAATATGAAAAATCATGTATTTCAAATGTTCAGATTGGGAAGAAAAACGGAATCTAAGCAGTAAATTTCATAATTTACTAAATAAATTCGTGTCACGCCTAATGTCAAAATGCCCGCGCCTCTTGGAAAGTTTTTTAATAAAAATAAACATGATCGTTCTTGAAGAATTTGCTGAAATTTCTAAATTGAAGAATTTCTTTTTATACAAGTAGTACAAAATTCTGTTTGCCCGTTTCTTAAACAATTTTTCTTGTGAGCTCTCGCGTAAATTTCATTCGTGTCGAGGAGCAATATTACAATTAATAAAACCACTCTTCTAAGTGTTTAATTATTGCCTTCTAGTTTCATTATACAGACGCCATAAAGTGAATGCGTATTCAAAAAAAAAAAAAAAAAAGAAGAAAGCTCGATTTCAATTTTCCACGCACTGAAGACCCACATCGACGTCTTTTCATAAAAAACTCCTTACAAAACCCCCTGCCCCCGAACCCAACGACGTTTTCCCCCGATGTTTTTGCGCTCATTCGAAAAATTAGCAGCCTCTCCACCTCGCCCACCCCAACCGGCATCAGCGGTCGGGAAATGCCTGGAACGTGGGACGAATGCGCGAGGTGCCACCCACCCCCCCCGCCCCGCCTCGCCCTCCCCGCGAAGCATTAGCGTCGAGCACAAAAGTGGAAGACGGAAGGAGAGGAAGAACACAAGGACAAGAACAAGCGCAAGAAAAGGGAGGGGAGAAGAGAAAAAAAAACATTAGGCAATCGCAGCCGCGATTAATCCGCGGGAGGGAGGGGGGAGAAGCCACGCGGTTGCCGCATTGGCACTTTAACCCGTAGAGTTCGGTTTGAATTTTTCGCGCCCGAGAGCGTGTGGAGCGAGAGACAGAGAAAGAAAGAGAGAGAGAGGGGGAGAGAGGGAGAGAGAGAGGGAGAGAGAAAATCATTAGAACGACGTCGCATCGGCCGACTCGGTGCTCATCTTATGTGTATATATAGCCTCTCTTATAACAGAGCTTAATTAAATCCGCCCCTCCCCGACTCTCTATGTCGAGCATGAAGCTCTGTCGCTCGCGCGGGCGCGTCTCTTTTTCCTCCTTTGCCTCCAGCCCCTGTTTTATATACATACACACACACAATATATATATATATATATATATATATATATATATATATATATTCAGCGCAGCGTCGCAAAGGCAGTCGCGCGTATTATACATACATGCATATAGATGCAAACACGGCGCGCTTGCGCTAATTGACGGATCATATTCGAACGACGAATCTCCGCAGCCGCCGCGCCGTCGTGATCGATCATGCATATATACGCGCGAGCGTTTCCTCTGGCCTTTTTTCTCCCTCTTCCCCCTGCGCCATCACCCTACCCCTACCCCTCTCCCCGCCTTCATCCGGTGCGAGATTTTCGCGAAAAGTCGTGTTTCTTATTTTATTTGCCTTTATATATATATATATATATATATATATATATATATATATATATATATATCGACTCGACAGACCGCGCATCGCGGCGGAGCGGCGCAAAACGAGTGCTGAAGTAACGAGGCTCGACGAAGCGAAGCCGCGAGTTTCCTCCGGGCGCGTGTATGTCACCTGTGTTATTTGCTTACTACTACTATTACCACTACTACTACACACACAACTGTATTTATTATATATATATATATATATATATATATATATATATATATATAGATTATATGTATATAATAGAAAATCGAAGAAGGCTGGAAGCTGTCGCAACGACAACGAGCGCAATGTTAAGTAGCTCTGCGCGTATATAATTCTTATACATATAGGGTTATGTGATGAGGATGCTTTTATCTGAAATCGCCTGTTAAGATGCAGAGACCCCTTTTTGTACCTGTTTATACTTGGACGCTAATTAAAATTACTGACATAAGAAAAGCACGAGTTCCTCAAAACATATTGAATTTACTTTTATTGCGCTCAATTTACATATACACAGATATGCATACCATTTTCTTATAAAATTTATATAGACTATTTCTTCTCTTATGTAACTATCAAAATATATAATTGATTCTCTCTGTCTATGTATCTCTTTGAATTCTCGAGAGTATGATGCTTTTACTTCATTGACTGATAATGGATGACTGGTAAGCTACATTTGCATTATATTGTTATTCTCTATTTTGAATCTATTTGATCATTTAATTTTATTGCCATCTTTAGAACAACATGTGATATTTTTAAGATGACTTTTCTACTATAGCATTTATTGTACTCTAATTACTCTAGATACTATGATTTATAGATGAAATATCACTGTGACATGTAGCAATTATAACTTCTGCGATTTATAATCAATTGTATCTATATCTCCTCGTATTTGCGTATATTTTGTTAAAATTTCTATAAGAACATGTGAATCCTCTCTCTCTCTCTCTCTCTCTCTCTCTCTCTCTCTCTCTCTCTCTCTCTCTCTCTCAAATAGCTGTTGAATTGAAGAAATTAGTAAACTGAAGAAAAAACTGAAGAAATTATTATAAAAGGAAAAGGTAAACTTGAGAATCTGGAAAATTCGGTGAAAAAGTATGAAGTAGTTATAAATATGGAACAGGCATAAACGTTATATACTGTGTCAATATGTTTTATTAAGCATGTGCATAGTATGCAACTGTTTACCATCAAGCTTGACAGCTTTATAGTCAGCCCCACGACTCCGCTCGAATGCTTAGGCGTTACGATAAATAATAGCTCGCTCACTTGGACGGAGACTTGCGATTCTATTGTTAGTGCTTCGGAGATTTCTCCAAACTCCAAAAGCTGCGAAGATCCAAAAAAGCTGCCGCGCGTTTTGCAACGGGATTTCAAATATATATATATGTGTGTGTGTGTGTGAGCTCGTAACGCCATCCCACGATGCTAATTTCCTATACTCTCCGTGGGACCTTGGAGAAATCTTACCCCGGCCCGTTCGCACTCCCAGGCTTCTCCGCGCGGAGTCGCCGGATTGTCGGCGCAGTGGATTTCATTTCACGAGCGACGATAAAATGGTACGAAATTAAAAAATACGCCGCTCAAGCTGGAAATTGTTAAATTTGGCACCGAGCAGATGCGCACAATTCGTTTGTCGCCGGTGTTGCATATTTATGAAGCTCGTCGTCACGATCCATTAGGAGATCTATTGATGACTTCGCTTTCGAGCACGAGGTTAATAATTTATGATTTTAATGATCGCACATAAGTAAATCATCTATCGTTGATCCTACGACTTTTACCATTAAATTATCAATGCGAATTTTTTCACGATGTACATTGCGTTTTATAATAAATTTTCTCTATATTTAATTACTTCATATATCATATTTCTTTATTTAATCTATACTTTCGGTTTAATTTTTTTCTATTCTCAGGACAATGGCTAAACGTAAATGGTCCTAAAAAATATGCACTGGTTATGCTCAACATGTACATCTAGCTACTACAGTCCCTAGCTGGGTTTTCAAGAAATTCTACATTTCATAAGACTACAATTCTATCTACGAATAATAAAGAATTGAATCCTTACACATTTAACTACTACTACTTCGTACGTCAAATGCATTTTGCGTTTAAGGAAATACACGCCGCTCTCTAATATTGACGGAGACGAGATTTTCACTCATTAATCGAGCGATCGGGAACGATCGCTCAAATCAAGCCCTGCACGCAGAATTGTTCGGGTACAGCCGCAGCCTTTACGAAGCCAAAGAGCGCCGCTCAATCGCGAAGGGCGCCATCCGCACCGGGAGACCGGGACGGGGCAATCGCGGCCAGAACCTCATAAACAAGCACGCCGCGCATTAACGTATGCGTGCAAGATGCATCGCCTGCCCCCCCCCCCCAAATCGCCTCACCCGCCGGGTCCGTGGAAAATGCCAGCGTGTAAGAGCCGCGCAAAAACGCTCCGCCCGCAATGCAATCTCCAATCGCGGCGATGTCGCACATAGGTGCGTAAGGGTTCGGGGTACGAACGAGCGGGCAAATAAGAAAAATTAGCGGCCGCAGCTGCAGCAGCCGGGGCAGCGCTCGACCGCGCCGTCGCCGATATGTACACCGGGGCATTTTACCATATTGGAGAGTATTGTTCGATGAAAGTATCTGTGGTGCCCTATATCTATATATATATATATATATATATATACACGTCTGCATGTATGTATCAGACAGTTAACCGGCCGCCACGTGCGACCGCACACTCTGTATATATATATATATATATATATATATATATATATATATATGCTTCGTATATTGAAATCGCCGATGCGGCAGTAAACAAAACTGTAATTGCGCTTGTTCGTAGGTGGGCACGCGCGTATTATATACGCGATTCGCGGGTTCGGCGGCGGCGGCGCTCTTTGCGGTGAAAGTACCGGGCGCTAGGGTAGGGGTGCACATGCGCATATATCTGGGTATATACATACGTAGGCACTGGACCGACGCGCTCTGGACTTTGCGGACGACACACACACGCGCGCGCGCTCGCATGCACGCACGCCCACACCTATACATGACAAAAGTTTTATCGATAGAGTCGGAAAATTTCATCGCGATTCGAGTCAATTTTCCTGAAATACCCATGTACGCCTACTGATCGACTACGAGTTGTCCGATTTTTTTTAGACGTCGACCGTACCACGTTCAAATCGAATTCTTAATATTTTGTGCAGCTTTCATTCCCAATCGAATGAATTATATATATAATTTGCGAGTACTGGATTTGTAAGTCTCTTCAATTAGATTTAATTATTAAGAATTACCTATTTTCGATTAACTAGAAACACATAGACCAAAATGCAAAAATCAAATCATCATTAAACAATTCATTTGCCCCCATTAAGAGTGCAGTATGGAACTATAGGATTTCTTAGAACCATTTTCAATGTGACGAATATATTACGATATTTTTTCTGAAAATTCTGGGAAGATCGTCGAAGCAACCCCTATATAAAAAGAACATATTCTTGATAATTATTACAAAAACTATAATCAATAAGTCAGTTTCTAAACCATAATCTGAACAACGTTAATCAAAGTGTTAAAAAAAATCAGTTTTAAAAAAAACTTTCTCAAACCACCCGCTTAACTACTTGTGAGGAGCAGGTGGGAAATGAGGGGTGAAAATACTTATCACGGATATAAAATATATGTTTTCAATCTGTAAGCTGTATAAAATCTGTATCTGTCCGAACTTTAGTTTCCACGAGTAAGGAGTATTGAAACAAGATAACAGTGACGATAACAGGCAATCCAATCCTTAGCAGGCTAAAACCAGGCAAAAAAGAAGAGAGAAAGTAGGAATCGCGAAATTATGGAAAAGTAAAAATGTCAATACTCGGATAAATAGAATTCAATACCTTTTAAATTCTATCGAATCCACGTCTTTATTTTCTCATTCTATTATGGTAAATATAAACATACGTTCTTTTTCATTCTTATATAGGGATTATCTTCATTATAATCCCATTATTTTCGAAAGCAATAAATTACATATTCGTTTTCAATTGTTTACAAATGTTGGAAAAACACTAATTTCCTATATATTGGAAATTAGTATTAGATATTACCTTTTCCTTAATGGGCAAAACTATACTGTTATTAGTATTGTTCTTTGGTAAAATAATTGTTAAATTATTATCGCTATTATTTATATTGCAGTTACTGCGCATAAACAACAATAATGTTTTACGAAGAATTGAGCATCTCTATTCTGTAAATTATATGAATAACGTCACTATCATTACGACGATTAAAACTCACAAAAAATGTTTCTGTTTATCGTATCTATTAATGCAATTGCTGTTTTTATCACAGATATAAATTATTAATTTTTAATAAAATTCAAGCTACCATCGGTCCATTCCATTCTCGTAGCGTTAGAAACAACACTGACCGATTGTAATTCTAATTGGCTGACAATTGATGTAGCGATATAAATTATTGACCACGTTGTTGGAAAAGAACAAATTTTATCACTCTAATATGGTACAAAAACTTTGAAATACTATAAAAAAAATCATCGTAACTCCAGCATCCACGTCAGTTTTCCAATATTATCTCGATTACATAGTTATACATTATTTTTATTAATTTTGATCAATCAAAATTGCGCTTGACATTTGGATAGACTATACTTCGGGTTCTGTAATTGTTCGAAGGAATGCAAACGTTACTATAACAGCTATATCAATTATACAGCTAGTACTGATACACTAGATAAGGTCTGCAAAATACCGAGCCTTGAATGTACTTAATTATTCTCGATGACAAAAAAATGCATCCAAGTGAGACTCTTAAAAAATCATTAAGCCTGATCATCGACTGAAAGCAATTTCCATTATTCTATAGTATTATGACCAAAGAAACCATATCAGTTTAAATTCAAAATCAAAGATAATTAAAATATTTTATGATCTATTATTATCCACGCTAAAGAATTTTATAATAATTTTATAATTATTTACAATCTTTTTTTTTTTTTTTATGTTATTTAACGTCGCTCTATTTATGCTTCCATATATCGGTGCTAATCAGCGACGGAGGTCTATGATGTGTTTGTAAACAAAGCACATGTAAATTATTACAGCGGTGCTTGTGTTCGGCCGAGACCGGGATTTGAACTCCACGCTAAGAATTTTATAATAATTTTATAATTATTTACAATCTTATACGATATATAAAAACAATTAAATAGTAGAACAGAATCAAATCAAATATACCTGAGAAAAACTATTCATCAATACAGAAATTTTCATAAAAATAATGTAATTCATTGAGGAATTTTCATATGCATGTGCATTGTATATCTGTACGTCTAAACAGTTTTCATGCCGACAAGTCAATAAAATTTTCATCAACGAACCTACGACAAGCGTAAATTCTCGCAGATATTCTCTTTTAATCAATCAAATCCCGTTGATCAATTCTTTATCGCGCCGTCCACCGACGGAGAATTTATTATTAACAAGATTGATATAACCGTAATCTATATGACACGCGGTAAATAATCGCGCGATGCCCCCAATCTAGAAAATGCGCCTCTCGGCGATATCCAAAATTTCGGGCGTCGCCGTCCACGTATAAATATATGCGCGCTTTCGCGCGCCTCGCCCGAGAAAAAAAAACCGCCCCAATGCGGGATTAGATAAGTAAAAATTTCCTGGATGTCGCGCGGAGCGACTCTTTCCATATACATATATATATATACATATATATATACATATATATATATATATATATATATATATATATATATGGCCCGGTCCGTGGGCGCGAGCGAGCGTGTCTGCCCATAAAAAATGCAGGGAGCGTGCGGGCGGTAATGCAAATTTATGTAAACCGCGCACCCCCTCGTGGTGATATTTTACCCGTATATTTATAGCGTCCGAAAGCGAATAGTTGGCGCACGTGCGCCTGCGTCCGCGTGTGCGTCTGCGCCCTTACGCGCGTACGTACATATGTGTGTGTGTGTGTGACTGTGCGCGACCGCGCGCTAGTTCGCGTCGATATATATATATATATATATATAGGTGCGAATCCACATAGAGGCCCACTTTATTCCGGAGTATATTCTTCGTACACTTGTGTGACTGTGTCTTTCCGTGCGTACGCGCGTGTACACCTGCGAGTGCGCGAGTATATATATATATATATATATATATATATATATATATATATATATGTATGTATGTATGTATAGAGGTAGGTTGAACGCCGTTTTCCCGGTTTATTTTGTTTTCAAATGTACTTTTCGTTTCCCTTTTTTAGATTATTCCATTTTGGTCGCTGCAGGATGCGGAAAGAGGCATGAAACAGGATACGCGCGTAAAATAGTGTCGAATTTTACTTTTGCCAAGTTTTTAATTTCATACGGCAAACAAACGCGCCTTCAGCTATGGGCAGATGCGATATTGGCCTTTAAAAATGCCATTTATATAACTTTGCTATTTTAGCTGTTACATCATTAAAAAGAATTGATATAAAACAGAATATGCGTAAGCCAATAGAAGTTTATTTAGTCGAATTTTTTTTTGTACAATCATATATTCAAATTTATGATTTAATTACTAAAAATTCTACATGGTAAAAGAAGTTTTTTTATCAGCATGTAAATATTTTCTTGTTTTCTAGCAAGTGCACCGTTTTCTAAAATGAAGCAAGTATTTTGTCGAATTGAAGATAAATTTATTCCATTTGAATCAATTTTTCATACGTTCGGCAAATATTTTCTTAATTTTAGAAAACGTTTTATTTGATGAAAAATACGGAAATATATACTTGATAATATATCGTTCAAAGACCAAAAAATAACGAGACTAATAAATTTCAACAATTTAGAAAGTTACTTTGACGTAAATAAAAAAATTGAATGTACATATCGAACATCTAATCCACGAATCTAAGTACTTGTAATATGCCTATTTGTGAAATTAAAATCACTTTGAAAAGTTTTTTTTTCTGAAATAATCTACTCTACCACAGTCTGATTGAGGCGAGGCTTATATAACTAAACCAAATCTATTACATAATAACCAAAATAGAATTATAATATTAATGAATACAAGTCATATTATATGCCTGTAAAGCCACATTGATGAAAACAAATATTTCTGTGGAAATTCCTAGAATATCGCATGCTCGTAGTTTATCAATAATTGTATTCATTCCAGTAGTAATAACTAGAAGTCAGAACATATTCATACTGAAAAGAAATAACGTTCTTATGAAAAAAAGAAATAGTATTATTGTTGTAATAAAGAAGTAAAACAAGCTAACTCTCGAATTAAAAATGATTAATTAATATAAAAATCTTATAATGAAATGATTAAACTGTGTTGGTATGTACCATAACAATTCAAGTTACCCTTACGCTATTATCTTGAAATTTTAAAACTGATTGGTAGATCCGAAATGTAATTTTACTATTTTATTTCTAATTTTAACGATAGTCAAATGATTATAAGGTTATAATCGAATACAAATTTTAGGTTGATTATGAAATCCGACGCTAAGTAAAATTTAAATGTAGAAATCAACAGTATTATCGTAAATAAATAAATTACTTAAAATTAATGTATAATTTATTAAAATAATCCCTTCATTTCCGATATAGTTAAATATAAGCGACCTTTCGAAGAATTCATAAATATACTTAAAACTTTACTTATTTATAGATTACAAGTCAATTCGTCATTTCTTGGATTAATTCAAGTATCATTTTCATTTTCGAGAACAATATCTGTCATTTACATAAAAATCGCAATAACAGTATATTACAAGCAATTTTGCACACTGTCAATTCCACTGCTCCTGGCGCCGCGCGAATACCCAACTATATTATAACTTAACTGGCAACTGATCGGGAAGCTTGACCGCACTTCAGTTATAAGTAGGCGAAATTAATCAATATTACAGGCAGTCGCACACACATACATATATATATATATATATATATATATATATATATATATATTTATGGGTGTATCAACTACCCCTTGTACTAATCAAACGGCTAACGGCCAAAAATTCGGACGTGACTTCATTTCGACGCGCACGCGCGGCAACGGGGATAGGGGAAGGAGGCGGAAGGCGAAAACCGATTGTCCGTCAATAAAGTTCGTTAATCGGTATTGCCACTGGGCAGGCCAAATCTCCCTCCCCCTCCCCACCACGCCGCTCTCTTTGTCGGCGATTCGCTGCCGTCTCTCACCCTCTCCGATATATATATATATATATATATATATATATATATATCGCTTCCGAATACAGGGGGCAGCGCACCGCGCATTCGGCGCGGCCGCGATAACTCAGCCCTATATATATATAATACTGCGCGCGGCTCCACCACCGCGTACGCTCGGCCGCGGTCCGGCTAGATAATTATCAAGCTGCGTAATTGTTAATTATTGCGCCATTGTTACGAAGGAGGCTATATATACGTATGTGTGTATATATATACGTATAGGAAGTCCGTGGGACGCTGAGTAATTAATGCAGTGCCAAACTCCACGCCCGTGCGCAACCGAACCCACGGTTCTCTCTCTCTCTCTCTCTCTCTCTCTCTCTCTCTCTCTCTCTCTCTCTCTCTTTGAATATATACGCATACATTGGGGTGAGAGTTTGGCAGAGAAGGAGGAGGAGCAAGAGAAGAGAGAGAGAGAGAGAGAGAGAGAGAGAGAGAGAGAGAGAGAGAGAGAGCGAGAGCGAGAAGAGTGCCTATACACGCCATCATGGGGTCGATTACTCGTGCGTGTGTGTGTGTGTGTGTGTGTGTGTGTGTTATCCAGTGACGGAGTTCGATAGCCATCGGTGATTCTATAAATATCTATATTTTTCTCTGCATATCCACGATGCGTGTATTTTTGAACGTACGCTACAGGATACTCCTCCACCCCCTGCGCACGGGGTTGTTTTAGGCCGCGGAACCTCGCCGAACCCTCGAATTCGCAGCGCGCCTCTATAATCCGAGATCTGCTTTGTATATATATATATATATATATATATATATATATATATATATATATACATGGGAGATCGATGGTTTTCGAGGCATTTGTTGTGTGTCGCACGCGATCATGAATGCATATACATATATATATATATATATATATATATATATATATATATATATATATATTTAGGTGCACGTCAGGCGTCGGCTCGGTGCCAATTGCACTCTATAAGGATATATATATATATATATATATATATGTGAATAATTATTATCACGGCGGCTGGCACCTGTGTCCAAAATTGAGGGTGGGGGTGACGGGGCTTTCTTCCTTTTCAGAGTACACTGGACCGAGTCAAAGGCAATGACATGCGGGCGATCGGGAATGCCTTAACAATGGCCCTTTTGCTTTGAGACTAAGCGAATGGGTGACTTGGGTTATATATATATATATATATATATATATATATATATATATATATATGTATGTATGTATATATAAGTTACCGTCTGCGATTACGTTGATAAATTAAACAAACTCTATTATACTCCCTCCCACAAACAAGACTGTCGTAAATAATTTCGCGATGAAAAGTAACACGATTCACGTTAAACGCCGTAAAGTAATTAAACATAGTTCTGCTGACGACGAAAGTCCTCTAGCACATATTAAGTGACATTATAGTTGAGTCCGATCAATGATTTATATCTGCACTATTTAATGCTTTAAAACACCCATAAAAATCTGAGACATGGGTCTATGTGTGATTAGTGCTAGTTTTCAAGGCAATATTACACATTATAATAATATTCCATAGATACAAGTTGAAAGGTGTCTTAATTTACAACGGAAAATTACTCGTTGCATTTACGCGCAAAAAATAAATCAAATGTGTTGTGTGATAAAGCGAAATTGAAAGTGCGCCAGTTTTCATTAAGTGTATCGATCTAGTAAACCTTTTTGTACAGCTTTGGCTTGTCTTTTTTATTCATCGATTAGAGCATGCATGCATATTTCAAGAATAGCACTTTTTTTATTTGTTTTTTTTTTCAATAACTTAAATACTTCAATAAAATAAAATAAAAAAGACCAGTATAAAGTAAATCTCAAATTTGTCTTAATAGCCAGAGAGATATCGTCGATGGTTTAACATCGCCATTGCGAAACTGTTCAACTGCTCGAGAAATGTATATTTCTCTCAATATTATATTTTATTTATTTAAACGTGCTTGACCAAGTGGCATAACGTAATATATTTATCATTAAAAAAAAGAGTATGCTGTTAAAAAATATTGGGGACAATTATTTTATTCTTAGTTTTTCAACAAAAAAAAATTCAAAAAAAATTCACGTGGTTTATTGTGAAAGTTTTTTAAAGCAAACGTATTTTCGTAATATACTAGTGCGCAGAATTATTATCAAGTAAAATGTCTATATCACGCACCCTTTAATACAACGGCATAGAATTTTTACTATCGTAAAGAACTGTAAATAAAAATTATTATACATATTATGTAAATTTTTATTATATTACATTATCTTCTATTATATATTCTACTATATTCTACTCATTGATACTCGCCTAATTTATCTGCATGGCAGCTGAAAGCAGCTTTCATATATCGTTGCTGAGCGACCTCGAAGCTGACAATATACCGTAAATTTTATGAAGAATTTGAAGGTACGATTTGTATGTATAATCAAAAACTTAAACTAATTTATTTTTTCGATTATAAGATAACAGCTTATACATTGTAATTAGATTGAGTAAAAAAAGAAAAAATTTCCTTATGCATCGGCTCCAGTTACTGCGCAAAATATATTACTGAATTTGCAAATTGAAATATACTCGTATGTGTTAAAAAATAATTTCTATTTGTTCAGAGCAGAATGATGTATTAATGAAACAGTAATTCGTCGTCACATCACCGACCCCTTCAAAAATTATTTATCTGAACAATTTTTTTTATTTAATATAAGTATAAAGTAAAAGATTTTTCAATCAACTATAATTGTATCACTTACAAAGGGAAGAAAATTAATTGTCAAAAAAATTTCGATACATCGATATATGCGTTCTCCGCCAATATCCCCATTAGACAGAAGAGCGCATAAATTAATATGGAAAAAATAAAAATCCTGAATCCGTTATATTTAAACGTAGAATATGATAAATATATTTTTATTTTAAATATAGTAGGAAAATATTTTAAAAGAAATATTAATTCCATGACGATTGACGTAAGATGTGAAATGGAAAACGCAAGCGCGAAAAAGGAAAGACTCGCAGATCTGACGATAATGTACGATATAGTACGATACAATGTTATTATGTATACGGAGCATGTCATTCAGCCCGACCGCGCGGCTTATTTACTGCGATCAGCTCCAAGTCTGACTTTGTACAGTCGACTGAGAAGGAGCAATACTTGTACGAAATTTCCATGATAATTTATCTGTTTCCGTCAGTAAATCCTAATTATAGTTGCTTGCGCAGCCGTTTTTACGCTGTTGAGTTAATTAAAGAATAAAAAATTGTTGAAATAAATAATATAAAAGTGTTACATTTCAATATTTTACACTGAATGGCACAAAAACTGAAAAATTTATTGGTTTTAAAATATACTATACATTTGTTAAAGATGAGAATGTTTTCTTTGAAATTCAGTTTAAAGAAATAAAGCTTCAAAATTTAATAGTGCAAATAAAAAAATTAAACGAATTGACGTATACATTCAAAATTGTTGCATTTTCCTTCATTTCGTATATAAAACTTATTATTTGATCATAATATACTTTAAAACAAAATTGTCAAAAGATTCATTAAAAATTTCTAAATACAAATAGTCAAAGAGCAGACTTATTTATGTGATTCATTAAATAAAAACTCTCAAATTATACAAAGAGAATCCTTCACTTTTTTTATTCTCAAATATAGAAATATATATTAAAGCATTGATTATTATTCCTTCTTATTAATCATGAATTTTTTCATAACACCGTCATTATTGTCACCGGCGTGAAAACCGGATTTAGCCACTGATAATTTACGCACAACATTACTCCCGCACGCGCGTCCGTTTCCCTCTTTACTCTTTCGCTCGCTGCTCTGCGCGTTAACGTTTTTCGTGACCAAGGGTGGCGGCAGGGGGGGGTGGGGTGGTGGGGCTGGGCGAGGCGGAAAAACTAATTCGTCGATTGGTGCAAAAAAAAAAAAACTTGCACCGCCCGGGAATCGAACCCGGGTCGCAAGAATGGGAATCTTGCATGATACCACTACACCAGCGGTGCCAGTTGGAGTCTAGACGCCTCGTAAGCGGTGCAAATGTAGAGCATCGCTATGAAATCGATTGAGCGCGCTCGCGGCGGGAAAGTTTGAATGCGCGCGCAGACGGCTGGCGGCCTCGCGCGTCGGGCGAGCTCGTCGTCCCTCGTCCGTCGGCGATAGCGCGCCCGCATTAAATCCTCTCGATTTGTCCCCGATTCAATTATTATATGCTTTCTCGTTCCATTCGCGTGTTTCGATTAAGGGGGACACGCTTTTGCTCCATACAGCGAATAAATTCGACATCGGTGTGGCGATTAGACGGTGCTGTCGAATGAATAAGTTGCAGAATTTATTTTAAAACTGGAAATACGATTATTGAGTTCGCAAGCAATCGGAAAGGCGTTAGGACAAAATGATAACTGACAATATTACGAGCGTAATTAATTAATTACAGCAGTCGATTGGAATCATGTAAATTTTTATAATGCGTACAGTGTTCGAATAAAACTGGAAATAATTATTGCCTTAGACTGGTAACTTTATTATAAACAATTCAATAAAATGTTACTTTAAATTACGATAACGTAAATTAATTGCTTTATTTCTCACTAAAAAATCCTATTTCATATATATATATATATATAATTACGATTTATTATATTAAACGATTTTATTGTAACGATAAAATAATAATATGCTCAAACACGATTTTATTTTGAAGAACATATGAAACTTGACGATGTTTCCGTTCCGTTTTAATTTGATTATTGCCACTGCAAATTAATCGACTTTTATTAAGTATTTATACTTTACATTTAGATTTTATGTTTATTTGGTTTTGTTTTCGTTTCAAACTAAAATGCCATATTCATATTTTCTCGCATAACATGCATTTTTCATATTTTACAGGCAATGTCAAGCGATTAAAAAAAAAAAAAACATCAAGAAACTCGCCAAGCAGGTTAAAGAAATCGAGTCGGCAAAGCGATAGGGTAATAAAAAGAGAAAAACCGAAGATTAAATGTCGACCGAAACGCAACTGTAAATAACTCGCGTAAATCTGTTTAAGTGTCCTGCAAACATATATACATACAGAAAGCATACACTTTAAAATTTCTAAATGTACAAATGCGAATAGAATCTCAAATTGTTGTTACGGTCGAAATATAATAATAATGATTAAATATAGCTATACTGTACACGTTGTGCATTCTCGTGTATGGACCAACGGCAGTGGTGAGCAAACGTTTTCGTCAGACTTTGCAACTGAGCCATAAGCGTGCGTGTGCGCCAATTCGATGACGTTAAAAAAAATAGCAAGCAAATACAAAGAATTCTTTACGAGGACGAATTTTAATATAGAAACGGGGGGAGGATTACTAGACTCGCAACTACGGAAGTTAAAATTCTGCGTCTGAACCCCCACGCCCTACCCTTTGCAGATCAAAAGAAACAAATTTGCTGCATACAGGATAACTGACAGATAGGGGACGAAAGCTTTTCACGAAAATGTCAGCTTCGCTTTTAAGGAAAATCAATGTTTATAAGAAGACGTCGAAAATAAAGAATTTCACTGTACGGTGCGTCTAAAAAAAATTCTTCATTTCAACTTTCGCGAATCGACAGCGCCATATACAATATACATACATACATACATACATGCATACATATATATATATATATATATATATATATATATATATATATACATTGCAAGGTCGATGAATCTTCACGACATGGTATAATCGCGTCGCGAAAACTGAGATCTCTCTGCACCCGCCTTTCTGGAAAAGCACTTAACTTTTGATTTACAGAATTAATAAATAAGCTTGATGCCTTTTTTACTCCTCAAAGGGAATAAGAAATCGGAGCCTTAATATAAAAGCCGCGAAATTTACTGCCCCGGCTTATTTATGATAAGAAAAACAAGAAGTGCACCTTGGAAAACCAATAAAGAAAAGTTTATCTAATTCGACTGGTATTCCCTTCATAAAGAACCGCGATTTAAAGTTTCTTGCATCTTGCGATTAATAAAAATCTAGCATATAAATTGAATAGTTACGAAAAAAACAGTAGCATGAGATGAAATATTTTACAGAATGAACTGTGTTATTTTTATAAAATACGCCACTTTATCCAGTTGTCGATTCAAGCCTTAATGATTAAAGAATAAAACTATGAAAATTTGAAATATCAGACATTTTCATTGTGGCTCTTTTGAAACCGATATCTGCAAAATAAATAAATAATAAATATACCGAGATTAATATTTAGAAGGGGAAATACCATAATCGGATTTTAATGCCTGCGAAATAAAAAACCAATTGGTAAAATCATAGAATTTATATTGACTAAAGGCTTTTTTAAATAAAGAATGTATATATTAAAAAAATTTGAAATATATGAAGAGGAAGCCGCGGCTCGATTTTTCGGATTTGTCACTGTAAATAATTGTTATATAATTATTAATAGGTGTATAGGTCAGATGACTGTAGCCTCAACTCTCTTCATTGCGAACGTTAGAGTCACACAAAGCTCTGAATATTCATGTGGAGACGGACACGAAGACGTCCATACCCAAAATTTGACAATGAATGGTCCTTATTCTTAATAAAATTATGTCAACTTTTACATCCAATAAAAAAATATATATATAACCTGATTTTTAATGACTAGTCTAAATGACAATTGCTTTTCCAGATTGTAGAAACAACTAATTATGATATCAGAAAAGTAACTTTCTCCAAAGCAGTTGACTTATGTTCTAACAAATAAACAAATTATATAAATAAATAAAAATATGATGAGACAGAAAATTTAAAGAGTACATCCAGTCTCTTACAAGCTATTTCGACTCTAAAAGATGAAAAAAAAATTGCCACATCGATCATCGAATTTGTTCTTTTATCCATGGAGCATATACTGATCTCATTTCGAGCGAATTAAATAACTTAATTCGAACTAACTGTAATTTTTCACGTTAGCGTAATATGCTCGACAATACCGAATCGTGCTATACAATTTACACGTTCTAATGAATACTGCGTCAAAAAAAATAAAATACGAACACAGCAAGCCGACTAATTTATAATAGTAATGAAATGCCTTACGTCACACATGGACATTTTCAGTTATAAATTTCGAAATTCAAAGCATCTTAATAAAACACCAATATAGTATCTCATAGAAAACGATTATCACGCGTATCTGAGAAGTTTGGTGGTCCTCTTATTAATTTATATTCGCTTATGTAAGACGTTCTGAAGCAGAAAAAAAACATTTGTTTTTTGCGAAATCCTAAAACTATTTCAATGCATATAGGATCTGATAGCATAATTATCAAAATAAATAAATATATATATATGTGTTTATTGTAACATCGGCTGTTTTTAAGCAGAAAATAATGGACGAGCTACACAGAAAATTAAAAAAATGCATCTGGCTACATGCGACAAACGCCACAATTTTTTGGATCGTCTCTCTAAGTCAATCTAAGTCAATACTCACTGACAACGTTACACGTGGCCTTGGCAGTTGCGTGCTGAAGCAGCCAGATCTGCAGCGCCAGCCTCTCCTTGTTCCTGCAGAAGAACTCGGGCCTGATGCCGTGCCTCTGGAGAAACTCGTCGCACTTGCGGAACGCGGCCAGTGTCTTGACGATCTCGGCCTCGTCCAGATTCGACGACTCCTCATCCTCGGACGAGCCAGACAGCCCGGAGCCCGCGAACGAGCTCGGCCGCCGCTCATTCTCGTACGGGTCGCTGGACGAGACGTCCGACAGCGCGTCGCATTTCGAGTCGTTGGTCTCGCTCGTGTCCTCGCTGTCGCCGATGGCTTGGGCCGCCGGTGGCGAGGGACGCTCGTGGTACTTCGAGGCGTCGTGGCCTGTCGAGCCTTGCTCGCGACGCGGATTCGGAAGAACCAGCGACTGTGGAAGCGAAGATCTTTGGATGGCGAGGGGGGCAGGGAGTTAAAAAAAAAAAAAAAAACCTACGTACTGTACGTCGGTATACTGGGGTGTGATCTTGGGTACAGAAGGGATCGGCTTATGGTTATCTTCATCTTAACGTTAGAGCTACTTTAAGAATAAATATAATTTTTTAACGAGAAAAAATGGACGGCAACACATTTTAACATCAATAGTCTAACATCTTATACTTCTGAAATTCAAAGTCTTCGAAAAGTCAAACTGAAAATCACATTAAGTTCGTCCCCTTTGCATCCAACGGCTTTTATAATTTCTCCGCGTGTCCATACTTGTAAAACTGTTCGTATTAAAAGTGTTTTTTTTTTCGATCATTGCTTAAAAGATTAACTTACCTTAGAATTGCGACCGGTAGTAGTTGACGTTGGTAGCTCAGCGCCTCGTCTAATAAAGTTTATTTTAGGATAAAATTTAAATCCTACAGCGGGTTTGGTGTTGCGCTTCATATATTTCACCAAATTCCTTAACTTGAATCTTCAGATTTTGTATAAAATCAACATGAGCTTATCGCTCCCTCCCTCAAGACGCATAGATCTGTATTTGTTACGAGCTCCACGAATTATTATCATCACCTGGCTGACGATCTGTTGGTAATTATAAACATACAAAGCTCTCAGTGAAAAACTCAAAAAAATGTTTTAAGGGTCATATATTTGTTGTTACAAAAATAGGTTCGCCGTAACAATAAGTATAACTAGGAAAATTATCCGAAAGATATTGAAATTGTAGGTTCCAAATGTAAAAAATTCCTAATTGCTATATCGATTAATAGGGTTGAGACTTCATAAAAAATTTCAGGCGTTTAAATTCATCCGATCGTTGAAACTGTACGCACGAGCAGTCATGTGAATAAATAAGGGCTGGAAACCTTTTGATGATCCAAGAACCCGAGTGATTGCAATATTCAAACAACACGAATAGTTGAAATGTTGGATCGAGCTGTTCAAACTGGTCGATCAGTTCTAACGTCTTTAATGTTTCGAGCTGTTCAAACGGCTCAAAAGCTCGAGTAGTTCAAAAGTTTCAACAGCTGGAGTAAGTGTTTCCAACTCTAATTTCTAGATAGCGTTCCATTTAATCAGAGTGTGCCGAAAGGGCTAAACTTTTTCTTTTTAAGACATACAATATATAGTATAATAGTAGTGTAGTGCCCTTGTAATATGTAGATTTATAAAAAGAAAATTTGACTTCTTATTGTGATTCACTTGAAAGCCGCCTTTATGTCCAAACCCAATCATTAACTCCGTATTCATTATAAACAAATAAATATATGTATATATATATATATATACAACGACATGCATAATAAAGTTAGGATGTTTTTTCCTAAGTGTCCAGAGTCCTATAATGGCGATCCTTCCCGGTATTCCGCGCCATATTTTTGACGCAAATCACCACCTATCCCGTTTCTTTCAAAATTGCAGAATCCTCGAGCAATATACCCTTTCTCTACCCTCAAGTATATAGGTGTGTATATATATATATACTACATATAGTAGTAGTCTGAGAATTCTGCAAAACGCGCCAACTCCTTGGCGGAACTCGAACTAGCCGTGCGCACGCGTGGGAATGTATGTGTATAGTACCAAGATGTAAAAGGAGAAAAAGATCGGCAGAAATATATAAGCGCGCTGAAAAAGGAAACGAATTCACAAAAGGACGAAAAAGAGCCCACGATTCAGAGAGAGAGAGAGAGAGACGGGGGGAGAGAACGGGGAGGCGGGAACCTCCAAGCGCAGACTTTTTGCGCGCCAGCATTCGACAGCCGCGGAGAGAGAAAGACGAGCATCTCCTCCTATCCCTCTCTAATTATATGGCGTGCAAGATGCATGCACAAACACACACAAACGCACACGCCTGCATATACAGATACCTGTACATGCCCGAGAGCATCGTGCTTCGAGACGAGCGCGGAGTTCAGAGGTCAGATCGGCCGTACGTGCGCGAAGCAGAATTTTGCCATAGGCGAATATCTTCGACACTTATACTTTCAAGATAATGGCACCGCGCGTATATTATACCCATCTGTATGTTAATACACCGTTGTTGGGATGTATACCTGTAATAACGCCCACGCGATACACACACACACACACACACACAGACACACACATTCATATACATACATACATACGATAAGAGAATCGACCGCAGATAGATGGGACGAGTATTATAGTGATTAAAGAGCGTTAGAGTGCTAATATTATATATATGGGAAGGAAGTAGACCTGGGCGCGAGCTCTTTAAATTCATACCCTATGGAGACTAGCGTTCGCACTTATTATAATTGTTCAGTCAAAATCGGATAAAACCTTTTTTAAGCGCAATATATGCACTCTGTTCAACTCATTTATAATAGCTTTGTATATATATGCATACGGATTCCAGAAAATTGAAATAATACGTGGGTCGATAGGTTTTTTACTACACCCTTCCTTTTTTTTTTTTTGGTTTTGAATAAAAATTTGGGACCGAAATAAATTTCTCAGCCCGAAGAGACGAGCCTCTTCGCTGAAACTATTCCCAAATTTAAGACGAGAATGATTTTAACGGCTCGTTATCTGTGAACAATAAATCTAGCAAATCAGAAACAAATGGGCTCAGTTCACAAGTCGAGGGCACGATCCAATTAAAAGCACAGGCATCAGAAAATTCAGTTCTGCATGAGAGCGACGCGATGCCGTACCAATCGTTCGAGCTATTAAATAAATTGCCAGACGCCGCCGCGGGCATTTGCTCCGCGACTTTTGGATATTTGAAACTCCTCGGAGCCCGACTGCGACGTCGCGGGCGAGGAAGGGTGTGTGGGGGGGGGAGGGGCATTTTAATCCTCAAACGTCGAATCGAGAAAATTCGTCGAGGATCGATTTTTACGGGCGATTTCGCTCTCTTGACTCGGCGTCCGGACAGTCGACCACGCGTCCTTGATCCGACATTATCTGTATTTTGGATTTTCACGATTTCCGCTTTGCATCGCTCGTGCGCGTGAAATTCGATTTCTTCGGCGGCTGAAACGGAAAGTGTGATCCGCGTTATCCGATGAATACATTGTGCACGCTTTCTTAAATTAATGGAATAATAAATGCATCCTTGGCGAAACCAGACATACGTAAAATTCTATCCAAGTAGTTTTATATTTGTACTTTTAATTATTAATTATTGATAAATGCTTTGTTGAGATTTGTTTCGTTCAAAGTCGATAATGCGGCAACTGCCGATTCGAATATAACAAAAATCTAAGTGACATAAGATCGGTTCCGTATTGAAAATTACAGTAAAAACTTTAAACAGAAATGAAATTACTCATTATAATTTTAATTATTTTCAATTGTTTATATTTGTATAAAATTTCTCGATAAATAACGTAATTCTCTTTCTTCTTTTATGGCACGTTAACTGCAGATTATTTAACAAAACTTCGCAGATTATTTTGATTCATTGCTTTGTATATTATTAATAGAAGACGTTTTCCGAAGATTGCGTTCATTCGCTGCCAAGAGAGCGTCTAAATTACAAGTAAATTATTTATTCAAAAATCATAGAACATTGAAATAAAACAGCTGAATACTTTAATTTAATTATGGAAATAAAAATACACTGTACATGTGAATTGCAATAAGCTGTTTACAGAGAACTTACGAGTCCTTGCATGAATTTGCTTTATTTAATGCGCATCTTTTTCAAGAAAGGGCGCTACCGAGCGCGCCCCCCTAATTGCGTATTCCGCTCGTCGTTTTGCGGATAAGAAAAAGGGAAGAGGGAAAAAAATTAAAACCACGAAATATACACCGGGAGAAAACAGTTGCACTTGCCGTTCAGTGAAAAATGTTTAATATATTTACATACATATATACCAGAGCCCGGTGTCCCGCGATCGCGCAGACTCCCTCCCATTTTCCGAAACAACTCAACGGAATTTTAATTAAACTTTTTGTCGTTGCTTTCCTGTTTGTTTTTGTTTTTTTTTTCTTTTAATCCAAACCGAACTCTTCCCTTGCACCCTCTTCGTCTCCGTATATATATATATATATATATATATATATATATATATATATATTCCTTTCCTTTTCCCCTCGCGGAGCCTCTCTCAAAACTACTTCCGAGGCGAATTCGTTCCCTCCCCCCCCCGCACGACTACTGTGTTTGCTTTTTTTCTTTTTTGCCTTTTTTTTTGTTACTTTTTCGCTACCCTCCCCGTATACCGCAGGGCGCGCCTTTCCTTTGCGCCGCATCCGCGGGCGCGCGACGTCACCGAGGGGCTCGCCTCTCGTGGCAACGCGCCGACCTATATAGACCGAATTACACGAGTTTCCGGAAAGGCAGGTCCTTTTCGACGGCTTCGCGCTTATTTAACGCTAAATTGTGGCGCGCGAGCGCGGATTTCTTTCTCGGGCACGCGTCTATATTATATATATATATATATATATATATATATATATATATATATATATATATATACATGCATACACATATATCCAGTGACCTTATTTGTACGAATTTTAAGAACGATAAGAGTGGATATATAATGTGGAGTTTAAAGTAATATAACCCTCTGGAAAATTCTTGCGTCTATTATCAAAGGAATTAAGTTTTTCCTTTTTATTCTTACATTCTGTAAATTCTAAATAGAAAAATGGATCGATTTTGAAAAAATTCAAATTTGTTCGAGATAAGACTGATGTCGGAACATTATATGAAAAATCTTTCAATCTGCCATCGGTTAATCATTGATTAAATTATTATTCTTGCATATTGTTGCATATAGATCAGAAATCTAATATACATAAAGAGCGATAACAATCATAATATATATGACTATATCCTGGCACTTTTGCATACTCGTTTCCTACCCTTTATCGTAAAGTCCAACAAAAGGGTTGAAACGCACCTGTACTACTGTCGTTAGTCGAAGAAACTTTCTATCATTTTTAGAAATGTGCGCATAACCAAATTTGCCTATTGTACTGTATTAATTTACTTCGCACACATAATAGTTTAGCTTTATCGTTATTTTTTTCTCCTGGCGAAAATTAAATAAATAATGCAGGGACAAAATTTAAATTTCTACGAACGAGCTAATAAATTGATTGATTTTATTACTTTTTAGTAAATGCAAATACATGAAGGATAAATCAATCGTCTTCCGGTTTTCTAAAACATTCGCGCTTGATTTAAAAGAAACGAAAGAGTAAGAGTGGAAAAAAGCACTTGGAGCACTGCCGTCTAAATCTTGTACAAAGAGTACGATCAAGTAGATAAAACTTTACTTTTCACAAATCTTCGTCTAGATGCTTGAGTTATTCTTAAAAAATAAACGCAACCGCACAGACTGATCTCGGTCCAAATGAGCAAAAAAATACGCTTAGCGGCTGTTCCCATTGTATCGGATGTTGCGTATACACTCTAAAAACCCTAAAATACAGCTCTAAAAACCCCGCAATGTTTGTGCATATATGCACATACGGCAAATATGTTATTGCGTGTGTGCGTATATATGTATATATGTGTATATATATGTGTATATATATGTGTATATATATGTGTGTGTGTGTGTGTGTGTAAAAACAAAAGCAAACCACTCCCGACTTTAAATCGCACCCCCGAACGTATAGGCGGTACACTACTATATAATACATAGGCGCGCGTGCGCGCGTTGGGCGGTAGAGCGGCAGAACTGAACTTATATATTACGGATGATCCGCTTATCTGAATTAATTGTTGGCTGTCCAACCGGGGGGGGGGGGGTTGTGGACTAAAACAGAAAGGGAGTAGATGGCGAGCGATGAGATATATATATATATATATATATATATATATATATATATACATATATATATATGTATGTATGTATGTATGTATATGATATCTACCGCGTGTAATTAGCATATTATCGCGGAAGCTATAGATTGTACCACAATGCGTGTATATATGTATGTATGTATGTTTGTATGTGTGTGTATGTGTGTGTGTGTGTGTGTGTGTGCGCGCGCGCGCGGGCTCGCCCTGTGAAGATGAAGATGTAGCTGACAGACGGGGAACTGGATGTCCGGTGTTCATTCTAATCTCGTGAGCGAATTTAGGTAGATACGTTTATACATATACGTTTTAAAGCTCTCCAGAGGGTTTTTATGGCATTATTCTATTTATTACAGGACTCGAACCACCAGCTGGAGAGCATAAAATATCTGTAAATTATGTTTCGTTTCCCAAGCACCGTATAAACTACTAAAATAACTGTATACCCGTTATTTTGTTTGTTTGACTCATTGAACAAATATGCAAAAAAATTCATAGAATTGTTAAATTTTCTTTTAGAGAAACAAACTGTTTCCTTAGCCCTGGAAGATGAGATCTTTCGCAACCCAACACATTTTGCTTGTATAATATTTAATTTCTATTTGTTGCCTAATGTTATTTCATTACCTTTATTGTTAAAACACGTCAATTTTGTAAGTATAATTATCCTATAATATTTCATTAATTATTCCACTCATTCTTTATTAAAAGAAAAATTAAATAAATATAGACTGCGTTGAAAGAAACATGGCTCTAGATATAGAATAAGCAGTTCTATCAACATTCGCTCTTATAATAAAAAAAAACGCACGAAATACATATAGATCATACCCACTTAAATAAGATGTAGTCTAATATAAAGCAACAAATGTAATAAACTTGTAGTATTATTATTGATATTACAGACAATAGGTTATACTAATTATAGATGAGGATATTAATGGTTAAATGTTTAATGATTATTTCATAACATTTAACTACCCAACACAAAGTTTTCGACCACTATTGATTGTTCTTCTTATCAGGAGCATATTATGGAACAGAGCCTGTAAGAATCTCGGTTCAAAAAAGAACATAATAAACATAAATTTCAGTGAAGACTTGCTCTACTTATACTGCAAAGTTAAGCTTAAACAAAAAAAAAAATTACTTATTAATGGAAAATTCGGAAAATCTATAAAAACAATTATTCTCGATGATTACATCAGAACGTATGAGATATACAATGGATATTGCACTAACGTCAATTATGGATCGCAACCTACACATACGTATTCATGCATTGTGTATTTTTCATAGTCATCAAAAAATAAATAATCATATGAATGTTAAGGGAAACCCTTGTATACGAATAATCACGAGCTTGGATTCTATTGGATTCCGTCCCGAATTCGTACGATATATTTGGAAAGGAAAGAGTGGAATGTCTGACAAAAGAAACAAAAACTACTCTAGCATCTTACTAAAAATTGCATTCACTAACTTTCATGAAACTTACAGTAGAAACAGATCTCGATAACACTCTGAGAACAAATAGAAATCATTGACAGACTAAAATTATGCGCTATTTCAATGATTGTTTAGATATGACAATTATCAACCTCGGCTCTATGTAAGAAAAAACCTTCCATGAGAAATCGTCCGAACTATTATAGTACATGTGCAATCGAACAACTACAAAAAAATGTCGATCTTCGTTGTCAATGCGGTAATTACAGCAAAACCGCAATGTCTTCCATTTGCTAATCAACGACGAAAATTTGTCGAATCACACCGAGTAAATTAAATTTCAGGATTTTAGTATCCTCGACTGTAATATTAACTGTGCCAATCGTGTCCTTACATAAAATATTACATAACATTATCTGAGAAAAAAATAAGAATTGCTAATGATAATTTTTTTTTTGTTTAGAGAATATCAATGCAGCAGAAATTTTTTTTGTATCAGAAAGCTGAAACTTTGAAAATCACAAATTCACCTATAAAAGATATTTAAAAGCAATTGTTTTAAGAGTTCACGTATAATATCCAGTCACATTATTAATATACCAAGAATAATACTTCGAAACCAATTCTCTGATGAAGAGACCATATATATCCGAGCTTCGATTCGTTTTTCAACTAATGTAAAAGCGTCGTATCATTTACTAAAGGCACAGGATTATTATTCCGACGTAGACAGTGTAAAATGGAACAGCGGTCCATTATATATGTTAGCGGATCACTTTTTTCATCGTCTAACTTTTCTCTTTTCTTTTTTTATTTCGTTTGAAATATACGAGTTCGAATATTAATCATGTAATGATTTGTCAGGATGGAAGAAGACTTCGCTCAAAAGGACAGCTGCTCTATAAGCACACTTCGATTTCTGGGGCATAGATTGATTCCTTTACCAATAATGTTCATAACCTTCTCCCGTCCCCCCAAAAACGACCTTTTATAACATCGACATTATTTATGATTTCATATATACATTTATCCAGATAAACAGAATCTACCTTCCATCACGTATAGCTGTAAAACATTTTTAATGTAAAAGTATGATATAATTATAATTTCAATACATAAATATAGAAACGTTGACGTGTCTATTTATCACTGGGAATTGTCACTGTGTACTGTACATTTGAGTTCATCGAAACAAAGAAGGTCACGAATAAACACAGAGCATTATTAAAGTGTATATATACCTGTCCCAGCGTAACTAGAGCCACGGCTATATATGCAGTAAGGATAAATATTTACTTGAGGTGCATTTCCCGATTTTTAAATAAGTCCACATTCATAAGCTAAACAAAAGTCTGCCACGTTGAAAAGAGTAGATAATTTTCGCTGGAATATTCAGCGCGGCAAAAACAGACTCCGCGGCCGCACAATAATTAATTAGACCTCGGCATCGCAGGCGCCAGAATCCATCTACTAGTACATATATATATATATATATATATATATATATATATATATATATATATATTTAAAATATATGTATACTTCCAAATGGCGTATTCGCGCTTGATTGATGGAATAATACTGCCAATGAGGACTTTTTGAAACAAAAAATGAACGAGTCCTTTGTATGTATATATATATATATATATATATATATATATATATATATATATATATAACGTAGCATAATCATTCTGCGCTTTAGAATGTTATACTGAATAGTGTGCAAGAGGACAAATCCTGACTTTCCGAATCTAGATCGTTTATTATACCAATTTATCGCGTATTAAAGGACCGACAATGATTTAATGATTCCTTGCCGGTTTTGTTCCTCCCGCTGTTTTTCGAAAGTTAAAAGGCACAAAACAACGTTATCCACGTTCGATCGCAGCCCGATTCTCCAAGAATGCGCGCGTTTCTCATACACGTCGAAATAACCGTAAAAATATGCTAATTTCGTCTGAACTCATTTTAATATAAGTAGACGAGATGAAAAAATCCAATCGTTGATCGGGCTGTATTTCTTCAGCATATAGTATAACGAATTTCAATACATGTGTATAATTATGAACAAGTTGAAGAGCTATTTACCACTGAATTTTTCGAACTGAAAATAAAAGCTACTCTGTTTAACTAATAATTATTATCTGATAACTTTACACGATAAAGATTGTCTCTACATTCAACAAACTATCTCATTCGTAAATTTAAACTTTAAAAGTCTATACAAAGCAGACATTTCTACAGATAAAAAAATGAACTCGGCGCTATATCTAATTTGTCTATGAGTTGTCACGAAAAGATCTCGCTTCCATCAAATGAAAGAAAGAGCCACTTTTTTATACCAAAACTTCTTTATCGCGGATCCAGAATAAAAATTCGAAAGCAGATTTTTTTCTTCTTTAACGTGACCGGCTTGACTGTATGCGCGGCAAATGCAGCGAGAGCTCACATATATATATATATATACAGCTCGCCGCAAGCATTAAAGGAGATCAAAGCACAAGTTGTCAGCAGAGAAAAATCGAGGAAGATAACGCGAACAAGTGGACAAGAATATTTTTTCCTCTTTCACTCATACATTTTTCCCGTCATATAGATTTGTCAATCTACGTAAAGATTTCTGAAAGCACCGGCACTGCAAGAAAACTTTGTGTCATGGAAGGAAATGGCACAGTATTAAAAAAAATATACACTATTTATTAATAAGAAGAATTATGATTTCTTGTGTTTTAGTTTAATCGTATGAAATTTTACGAATATTTAGTTAAGTTTCATTTGTTTTACAACATAATTGATAGACTAGATTGTGAATAATTTTCTTAAGAACTAAATAAATATATTTCAACTGATCTATATTATTACAGAAAGAATGTCGGTTATGAATAAATGAATACAATTCTGAGGATGCTTTTGATTCTCGTACATCTTCTATAATTTTTAGATGTCACGAATTTGATTAAAATAATTAAAACCTGTTTTAATTTCTTCAAATTCCCAACTCGAAATAATTCAATCATTTCCTCTAGTTATATATATATAGTAAAAATTATATAATGCGAGATGGCATAATATTAGAATTGACATGATCCATCAGTTTCCTCCACTCTTATAAAAACAGAAACTATTTAAAATATATCAAACTAAATGTATGTTATTCCGTTACGAATGCGAGCTTAAAATTAAAAAGTAATAATGTAAAATTAACAGTAAATGAACGTCTGCTTATCTTTTATTTCAAATTCTGCTTTCGGACGATTAAATGTTCATATAATTTATATCAGAAATGACATTCTTAAAACTGGTTTTAGATCTGTCAATTTGGATTTGAATTTATTAATAAAATATTTGAATAATATTTGAAAAATTCAGGTATACTCCTAGGAATATATAATATTTTAAACACTTGAATGACTCCACAAGTTTTGCGATGTAAAACATCGACAATATTCGAATTCAAAACTTGTGGAATCATTCAAGTGTTTATTATATTATATATTATATATATATATATTAAAATATTATATATTCCTCGGAATATACCTTATTTATTTAATTAAATTCCACTAAATGATATAGTGCATCAAAAATTATTCTTTTATTAAATATTTGAAAACACTTAAACATAATACGAAAACTGGTGAAATATATGATTCTGACATTTGGATGAAACTTTGCATAAAGTACTTTACAGTCAGTGTTGAGATTCAGTTTTTCGGTCAGTATTTAAATAAGCTTTCTTATAGTCCATAAACTTCGAATTCTTTAAGAAGTCGAAAATCTTTATTCAAACATAACTATTTTTCTTTATTTACACTCGGTTAAATCATTCGAATTTGATCACGAACTCGAAATAAAAAAAACTATGAATGGTCCCCAAGTAATGTGTAAACTCAGTAATCATCGAAGTAATTTATATTAATTCAGTAATAAATAATATTATTTTATTTTAATTTATTGTACATCTGTAGCATGAAACATGATTCAGCGATATATTAGTTTTCCGAAAGTTTCTTCTATTTCTTCAAAGACCAACTAATGTAAGTTTACTTACCAAACAATGTCCAATTGTCTTCAGTTGTGCCACCATTCAAGTTGAATAGTCTTGGGTTAGCCTTCAACTTTCCTTAATAAAGGCTTTGAAATTATTCAGCTAGATAATCTTAATTGACTTTGTTTTCATTGCTTAATGAACTGTCGTCAAACATCTCTTACTTTATAAGCACTCTTGTCACCAAATGTATGCTAAGAAATCTCCATGTGCTACAATTAATCTACAATATTTTCTTAAACTTCATCTTCACCCAAAATTTCAAAAGAACTTAATTCACAAGATTATGTTACTTGGAAATAGATTTTTTCTGTACTGATTTGAGCTAAATTATAGTTTTCAGTCATTCCGCAATCGTCTCTTCTTTTAAAATATAAAGCTTTATTAATGTGCGTTTCTCTTAAAATAAGCAAACTGACAAATTGGATTTCACCTCAGAATTTAAATTTCATTGACAGTAAACTATTGCATAATTCAACATAAAAAAAAGAATAACTGATATGTATTTATTACCGGTTAAGCAATCGAATTCTATTAATTAAGAATAATCTTTTCATAAAAATTGCTCACTTCTCAACTTCGCAGAGATTGTTACTAAGAAAAACACGGATCGGTGATTGCACGTGCAATGGCGAAGTCGAACGACTCGTGTCTGTGCTGGTTAAAGCGAAGAGTGGATATCCGTCCGGTCTTTGCGAGCTACGAGCGATAGAGTTGGTTGAAACTGAATAAGAGAACACATACTTCTCTCTCACTCTCTCTCCATATATCTCTCTCGCTTTCGTTGGTGAAGAATAAGAAGAAAAAGAAGACGAAGAAGAAGTGGAAGAAAAAGGTGGGAGGGCAAGGAAGAGAAGGAGGTAGAGGAGAAAGGGATAAAATGCTCCTTCCCCTTCCATTCTGACAGGATGTAGTTGACTTAATCATCCAATAACATAACAATGTAGTCCGCGTGCTTATGCATATTTACCGCCCACGAAGATCATGTAACAAATGAAATTACGTGACCTCGACAACGTTGTGGTCCATTCGAAGTTCAAAGAATCTGCAAAACCCCTGTGTCATAGACGACAACAATGCAGCTCAGGAATGTGTTGTCCTTTTGGATTTTTTTCTAGAGAAATTGTACACTATTTCATTACATATAAGTATCAAATTATTTATTTAAGATATCAATAAATAAATCAAGAATTAAGTTTAATCATATCCTGGAATACTGATAACCCGCATTTAAAAAGTACTTGTAGAACTGAATTTCTACCAGATGATAAAGAGTTCTGAAATATACTGGTCAACATTCTAAGATATATGTGCTAAATTTTTTACTCAAAGGACGAAGCGATTAGATATGGATGACGGGTTAGATTCCAGTTCAAGAAGCTAACTCTAATGACCTCAAAAATGAGCCATATAAAATTCTAGGATTTAATGCTGTCCCGTTCTCCTAAAACTTTATGCTCTTTGTTACTTTTAATTAGCACTTTCTGATTCAATTTCGTTGACAATTGAAGTTCAGCCAATTTTTTACCTGTAATAGGCAGTTACCAAGCAACCCGTGCAAATTCAGCCGTACCTTTAATTGAGAATAACTAAGACTATACCAATTTGCAAACATAGATTCGTTACAGCTTTTTCGGTTGAAATGTTATTTTTTTCTAATGTTTTAGATCCCAAAGAAGGGTTTTTAATAAAAATTTACCATATCTAATTTAATTATAAAAAAATATAAGTAAAAAATTATCTTCGAAATGCGACAGCATTAGGTTTTATAACTTTACAGTATTTCTTTTAAGGATAGGGTTTGATCAATCTGAACGAAATCGATGATCCAAATTTAATGATCTCTCATTGTCAGCACTAATAAATTATACCAAAACTCATTAACACTTAATAATTGGTTTACTCGTAAATTCTCTGTTAATTGAAGAAATTCCTTACAAAAAAATTGTTTCTATAAATTAAATTTGAGATATTTCAATCGTGAAAATATATACCCTCGACTTGTATTACTGTCTTCAATCTTACCAGTGAAGTAATATTTTGTACATCTTGATAGTTACGCACGTTAATAAGGTAAAAAAATGTCCAGTATAAAATAAACTTGAAAGTTGAAGACATCTTTGAACATTGTTTCAGTCAAATATTATACATAAAAAAGAAGTCTTAATCTTATGTTTTACATTAGATTTACACAGAATAGTAACGAGGGTTTTACCTCGACCGTATAAGCGACAGCTCCGAAGGCGTCTAATAACAGATAATCATACCAGATATTGCCGCATATATTGGCACTTGCGTATTTAACGACATATTTTAATCAACTTTAAACATGATCGACGTGGTTATTATGAAATTGGCACGAACGGCTATAATCTCTGCATTGAGGTGGACGCGGAGTAAATAAGCCGAACTATCATTGACTGAATGCGCAATAAAGGCTCGAATGGGCTTTCAAGATATAAGCGAAGAGAAATAAAAGTAACATATCAATTTAGAAGCCCAATTATATGTTGCAAGCATCATATAGCAATGTTTGTCGGTATTTAGCAGATTAAAAGCGATGAATTTTTTCAAAACATCGAGAAACAAAACTCGAACTAAAATTCACCGTTCAGTATAAATTGTAATAAAACTGCATCATTTTTTTGTTATAAATAATTTTGTGAGAATTTTAATCGTGAAATTATACATTTCACTTTCAAAAGTAAATTTTTTCGTGAAAAAATATCAACATATTGAAAACCCAGTAAGCTTCTTGGCTATTAAGCTATATAATCTAGAAAACTTTAGTTTCTTGTTTAGGTCCAAAATTGCAGGAACTAGGTTTCAAGCTGTGGGTCCTTTCAAAGCTGAAAAAGATCAGATGGAAGAGAATATTTTTTATTGATCTTTAATGGCAATGAAAATCGCCTTTTACAGAATTTCGAAATTTATTCTTAAATTAATTGAATTGATATATTTTATAGGCTTACAATAAATTTTAAAATTTTAGAAATCTAATAGAAGTGTGAAAATTAAAAAATAAAAAAGAATATAAGACAAATCGTTCGGATCCTTTAAATACTTTGCGAGCTAAAAAGGGAACTCTAATAGAATTTAGTAAACACGTTATAGAATCTTTCCTTTATCTGTTGAAATACTATTGATTTATAATTTGTCTCCAGGGTTGCTTTATATAGAAACATCAATTCCTCGTCCATGTGTACTGTAATATGACATACATTTGCATACAAGAACAATGATATTGGAATAAAGAAATGGTCATCTCCTATATCTGTCTGGATGAATTGTTCATTTGTAAAAGATGTAATTGTTAAAAATTAATAATAAACATCTGAACTATATATATAGCTGCAAATGTGCAAACAAGTTCAACTACAATAAAAAAAATGAAAATAAATCATGAACAGTCGAAATTTGTATTAATTTTGGTTCCTAATAAAATAAAAATTTTTTCCTTTTAATAATAATGAAAAGAAATATTAATTAAGATGGTTAAATTTCCTTGTTTTTTTTTCTATTCCATAAAAGTAAACATCAATTTTAATACAGCGACCTATAGAACACGCATGTACGTTATTCAATCGATGTATATGCAAGGATACTCACATTATCCCAGCAATTAACGCGAATACACGGCTAGCAATATTTACATTTGATATCAATTCTCTTCATGTATGAGCAACATTTCAAGCTACCATTTTATGCGCCCTGGCGTGCACCATCATGTATATATATATATATATATATATATATATATATATATATATATATATATATATATCCTTGCACGCGTGCTTGCAGCATCGAAATGCCATTGAATTTCTACAAAACATGAGGTTCTCGCGTGTGCATATATATATATATATATATATATATATATATATATATATACATAGCTGCGCTTGCGCAAGCTCGCCCGTCTGTGACCAATATCCTTGTATCCCCGTATTCGCAAGTATATTTGCATCGTATACAGCGTGGAGCGTGAAAACTGTACGGCAAGAGTTAAAGCCACGATATTAATATAGATACCAGGTTGAAAATTAAAAAAAAATCTATTTCATTTGGAATAAATCTGTATAATCTGGAAAAAAAGCGATTTTAAAATTAATGCGCAATTAGGAAGAGAGATCGAACGACTGAATAATGGCAATGGATATAAAGGAATATAAACGGTGTGAATGACTTTTCTAAGCAGCATAATTTCTTCGACAAAATAATCGTATTATATTGGATCTGATTATTAAGGTAGGAAATTGTCCGCGTAAAGAACGCATAAAGAATAACTGAACATATACTTTCTGTCATCTGTTATTTTTTGATCAATAAGTCGCACCTGCACTCTTACTGCGCCGACGACTCAACTCGCTGGTGTAATTTATTTTGTGTTACATATGCATAATTGTGGAGTCCTTGGACACGATTTTTCACTGGCACTACTCTTGCGTCTTGTAATTTTTGTGCGATGGGGATTGGAACCATCGGGATTTAAATAATAATAATTAAATCATATGGTTACTTCTATAATAAAACAAATTACGTTTGAAAACAATCACGTACGAAACGTAAGGTAATATTTATTATCTGAGAAATTAATTAAAATAACTTAATTGCATTATAATCTTAATCAGGATCTGCTTTCAAATGATTTTTTTTCACATTGTTGTTTGATAATAAGTTTGAATCTGTTAGGAAATTCTAAATCCAAGATGCAGTAACTGATCTATAGACTTTTGAGACACCCTTTATATACTATTTAAAAAAATGTCCCCTCATGATATTCTCCCGAAAAACTCATTTTCCAACGGATCGTGAAAACAATCGCAATATGTTTACTTATCGCGTAATCTATGCTTACACTACTATCTCTGGCTTATAAACTATTCTACATGCTCTGCCCTTCCAATTCGTTCTGATCCATATTCCACGGAGATCGGACGATAATAGGACACACTTGTCTGTATGCACGGCCTATAGAAGTTATGTTAATTTTGCAGACTCTGTTACGCAATAAAAGACCTGATAAAAAAATAGTGCGATGGATGTTTTTATCCTTTGATCTTAATGCCGAGTAAATTGCATCAACAAAATGTTCCAAGGCAGATACAAAAAATTTATGATTTAAATGATACTTTCACGATTTCCGACTGGTTCTTTAAGGATTTTTATATACACGCAAATATCATGCCCAACTGATATAAAGGAAATTAATGCTAAAAGTTGACAGTTATATAATTTTTTGTTGTTGCATAATTATAAACTAATACTAAAGGTTTACGGTTGTATAACTATTTTGTTGCATAATTATATTACGCGCTTAAATTAAAGATGTGCATAAAGTATCGTTTGTGACGTACTAATACACAGTTAACTGCGTCACAAGTGCAATGCTAGTGATATAGTCAGATATAGCTGGATATAGGAAGAGCAAGAGACAGGTATAAGCAGATATTGCAGGTATATAGAGTTTAAACCATAGTTTAGACCACGCTTAGACCCACTGATTGGCCATGTATTGTCTGTAAAAATATTGTTAATTGATTTGTTATTTATAAAAATCATTACACGTTGAGTAACAATCAGGAACAAAACAGATTAAAATTACCTTTACTCTTTCAAGATAAGAAATACTTTTTTTGTAACATATATGATATATAAATATAATTATTAGTGTTTATACAATGTAATTTCATTTTGGAAAATATATTAAAAACTGGAATTTTAGTTTATTATATTAAGACGTACATTTAGAATATGTATTACTGGTAGTGTATTTTAATAGAAAAAGTTTTTTATCAAAAAATCATGAGCAGGTCTCACTTCTGACTTCACCTTCTTTGATCTGTCAAACACTTTGTGAAACACGCATAGTTCACACACTATACCAATAAAATCTTATAAAATATATCATTAAAGTAACATAAGTAAGAATAAATATTGCATAAGTATATTCAAAAATATTCTACTTTATTAATAAAATTATTAAATAAGATTATGTTTAATTTTATAATAAGTTATTAAAATGTTTAGGAATGATTTACAAATAAGTTTTTAAATAATAAAAATACTAAGTAATAATAAGTCAAATTTGATACACAGATGAAAATCACAATCATGTGAAAACTAACAAATAATCATTAATTTACAGTTACTCAAGGGAAAAGAGTTTTGATTATATATTAATATAGAAATTCCAACTATGAGTAAAAATAATGAAACAAACTGGTTAGTTATTGGAATTAGTGGAGCATCATGCAGTGGAAAAACAACGATAGCAAAAAAGTTACATGACAGCATTCAGGACTCGATTCTCATAAAACAAGATGATTACTTCTTATTACCCAATGACCCTAGGCATACTCTAATTCCAGAATTGAATCACTTTAATTGGGAAATACTTTCAAGTCTTGATATGTCAAAAATGCATACAGATATAATAAATATTATAAATCCCACAAAAATAAATCCTCAAAAACATGAAATAAATAATAAATTAATGATTTTAATTATAGAGGGGTTTTTGATTTATAACTATAAGCCAATACTGGACTTATGTAATTTAAAATACTTTATAAACATATCTAAAGACTTATGTTGGAATCGAAGAAAAAATCGAATTTACAATCCTCCTGATTGTCCTGGATACTTTGACCAAATTGTATGGCCTGAATATTTAAAAAACATGTCTGAAATAACTTCAAATACGAAATTATGTAAAACTTTAACATTTCTTGATGGATCACTCAGCATAGATGAATTATGCAGCAAAATCAAAAATGAAATTAACAATCTATTAAAAACGTATTAATTAACGATAAATTAAGAAATGGCATAATAAAGTGCATTTTTATTAATACACGATTTTTTAACATTTAAAACATTATTTCAATTAAAAAAAAAAGAGTATAATTCGCCTTTTAATATTTTTGTTCTAATAAAAATTTATGATTTTAGGCATAAATCTTTACCATAATGTATTTCAGAAAATGCAGACAATAAAAATTAAACTATTTTAAAAATGTTATATAAAAAATACGCAATAAAACTATAATATTAACATAAATACAATCTTTATTTATGAATTGGTCAATCGAATGTATTTTTATATCCTAATAAAAGTTTTTTAACCAATTTCTGCACTCGCAAAAAATTAATTCATTTTATTATTAGCATATCAAAAAAGGTAATTTATTTTTCAGTTTTCTTATTTTCTCTCCCCCTTATTAACTAAAATAATGAATAATATTTGTTCAGGATAAAAAACAAAATTTGTTTATGAAAAACATTGTTTTTCTTACACTGAGTCTTATCTATATATCACATTGCTAATTAATTGGACCTTAGTTTATCAAGCCTGCTTTGTATAATCAATCTTTGTGAATACTCTAAATATGAACACAATATTAAGAGATTTTAATATTTGACTTTGTATCTATCATTTACTGGTATTTATGTTTTTATAAATCTGATTTAATAATCGAATCATATTTTAATTCTTCAATACAGTAACCATTTTCTTTTCATTTAAAAAAAATTATTTTGTGAAACTTTTTAATGTAAAATAATTATTTTAATACAGAAATATGCAAGTTTTAAATTTTGTGAAACCAACATTATTTAATTGATTTATCAAATGAAAGGGTTATTAAATCAAATTTATCTAAAACAGGCTTATACTGTTTAGATAAAAAAGTTTTAATATGAATTTAATATATGAATTATTTTTTTAATCAAATATCTTATCTGTGTTACATTGAATACGTGTTATGTTTTGGTTGACTTTGAGCATTTGATGAATTAGTAGGTGGAGGTCCTGTAGCTTGGTCATCTTGTTCAGCTTGCCCGCAAGTTTTACGGACATATACTGGAGTAACTACTACTTCTTCCTCCATCTCAAGTACCTTTTTTCCAAGTTCTACACATTCTGCCATTTCTTTCTCAAGTTTTGCTAACATTCTTGGAGAATCATACTTTTCTGGATCATCGTGAAATATGACCATACCATCTTTCTGATTAATTGTAGCAAAAATTTCACCATCTTCGATCTGCAAAGCAATATTTTACAAAATCTTTATTTTGTTATGAAAACATTTACAAAACTTGATTGTTTAAATTTTTAACTGTACCATGTTTAATATATATGTTTCTGCAACAGCTGGACTTGGTAATTTTACTCGAGCTGCTACATCAGACAAACTCAATGTTAAGAATGTATTTGTAAGTCTCTGGATGTTTTTTTTATATAAGAAACTCAATACTTGATTTACAAGTCCAATATTGTTATCTCTAACAAATGATTCTCGATATTCTCTTATAACAGTCTGTACTTCATCACAACTGTTTGTACCATAAGCAGTTGCAAGTTCTTGGTAAGGTTGACTTAATCTCTTTATATGTCTGTATAAGGTATAAATTATCATTAAAATAAGTTATTAAAAAAAATAATAATATTCATTAAAAATCTTTTTGAATAAGATGAACATTAATAGTATCTAATATTTTTCTAATTTGATATACTATATAATCAAACTTGGAATGAAAATTATAATATAAAATCATACCTTTTTACTAGATTACTTGTATAATTCGGTAGTATTATTATCTTTCCATTTAAAATTAAAGATACTAGAATATACTTTTTATATGCTTCTAACATAATATGACTAACTGCCGCTGCAGGTGTCATTACACAAACTTCAAAGAAATATAATGCTCTATCATAATTTTTTAGAGCAGTATAAATCATTCCCCCATAATAGAAATACAGTAAAAAGTATTTTGCATCATCATCTGCACTGATACCAGTAACATCAATTTCAAGAAACTCTAGGGCTGGTTTAAAACATTTAGCTAGGAGACAAAGTTTACAAAGATCTCCGTGTATAGAAGTTAACTGGCTATCATATAATTGAATTTTTCTGATTGCTCTACAAATCAAATCAATTCCTCGTATTGGCATTTCTACTTCCACAAGTGCATCTGTGAGATGATGACATAATTCTGCATCTATTAAAAATATATACATTTAAGAAAGTATATAAATAAATTAATTTAAATGGTAAATTTATTAATTAATTTTCAAGTTAATTTTCATTTTTAAAAGTACATTGATACTGATTTTTTAATCTAATGATAGTTATGAAAAAATAATAATAAGTTATCTATTTAGGAAATAAATAAAAGAAATCTTTGAAAATAGTATTATCAATAACTCAAAGAATATATAACAAATAAAATTCTTAAAGAAAAAAATAATAATAATAATTAAATAGAAAATTTAATACATATAAAGAACATTTGTTTATTTTATACATTTCCTCTATATTCTAGTTCAGACACATTTGTATGTACACTATTCATTATTATTTAATTTATAAAAAGCAATTGTTAAAAATGATTTTAGTGAATTCATTAACATTTAGGATTCTTGAATTTGAATTAAATCATATAAATTTGATTATATTTTATATAAATTTAACTATAATGTTATAAACTTACATAAATCTGGTACAAATCTAACTTGCTCTCCATTACACCCAACAATGAATTCTTGAACTTGATTTAAAAGTGGCTTGAATGTTTCAACAGTTAATGGAGTTGTAGGGTTGGGAACATTAAAGTTTGCAAATTTTGCACAAAGTACAGCCAAGATTCCAATTGAGTGTTGCTGAAGGTCCAATGTTTCCAAAACATTGTCAAGATGCTGTGAATTTCTTGTGAGAACCTCAGTAAACTTGCTTAAAACACTGCTTAACTCACAAAAATTGCCTAAAATGAACGAACGTTTATTAAATTTTTATTTTCAATATAAAAAACGATTCTTTATAAAATAAAATACAAATTCATAAATAATAAGTTATTTTGAAAAATTATAGAATCTACCTTCGGACGATAAAGTTCTGACGCTATTCACGAACTGTTCTAATCCTGATGCCATTTTAGGATAGTAAACTGAACTGCATCACCGATAATGGTAAAATGAAAATCATCCAAAATCAACCAAAAATAGACACTAGAAAATAATGTAGTAAAGAGTCAAAGAGATAATAAAAAACTACTTCCTTTATATTTTGTATTAATCATATACTTCGATCAGATTCCGGACATTTACAAAAAACAGGAGAACTACATGATCACTAGCGCCACCAAATGATGAAGTTGAATAATGGTTATAAGATCCAAATTCCGATGTGCCGTGATCAGCCGGGCTATAGCCGGGTCTTGCCGGGCCGAGTGGGATATCGGATATACAATATAAAACAATCTCTTTTTGGTGTAATAAAATTATCCGACTTCATAAAATAAATTGTTTTTATACAAAAAATAATTAAAATGTATTATTTAATAAAAAAATTTGAATATTTTATAAATTCCTATAAAAATTATAAAAGCAATAATCTTTGATAATAAAACTATGAATAAAATATTTATTCATAAATAATAGAAATTACATAGTTAAATTTAACAAATCGTTTCATAATTAAAAATATAGATACTTATATAAGAATAAGTATTAACTTATTATCAGAAATTTCATTATAATATTTAAAGATTTATTTTACGAATTCTCTACTTGTTTGAAACATTTAAATATTTTCTTTTTGCCACTCATTTTATTACATATCAGCAGTATCAGCACTATATATCTATATGGATATGAACATGCTTCGTATTTATATACGGTTGGTGGCGCTACTATATCCAATTGGCTTAAAATCCACTATCTATCGCACTATCGTGATCTTTACTTATATGTACGCCATACAATCCTTGCTAAAGTTAAAAAAACAGGTGGAACGACAGGCGTGTACTCAACACAAATATAGTACTTGCATAGCAAGTACTTATATACAATTTTAAGAATATTTAGCATGTGACCAAGTTTTCTAATCCTATCAATTAATTGAAATGTCAAACGCACTAGTTAAAAAAAGTCTAGAGTTATTGAACGAAGGCATAGATAGAAGTAGGGGTAAGTTAGGTTATATTTAGTTTCTTTTACATTTGTAAAAGATTTAAATAAAATTTTATAGTTCTTCAACTATATTTGCAGATAAAAAAAATAAAAAGAAAAAAAGAAAGGTTCAAGGAACTTTAGATCTAATTCCAATTAATCATAGACTTATCTCTAAGGATAAGAAAAATGGTATGAATTTTCTTATAAAACACTATTATTTTTAATAATATTTAATATTATTGGTCGCTCCGTCTGTATAATGTCTCTAGAATAAATTAAAGTTAATCAGGAAATAACTTTTTGTTTTTTTATTCGTTAGTGCTATATTATTATTATTATTATTGTTGTTGTTGTTATTGCTTATAGTTTGTCTTATTTCTTCTAAATCTAATTTGCCAAATTTAGTAGTATAAATATTTATAATTAAATAAAATATATCAATATTGTGCTGTGATTTCATTGATAACATGCTTTTATTTTTTGTTGGTATAATATAAGACTTTGGTCTTTGATGTAATTATGAGTATACAGAATAAGCAATTATACATGAAGCATTAAAACTATTATTCTACGTGTAGGTTTCATAAATTTTTCAACTCCTTCAAGTACACTTACAATTCAAGAAGTAAAGCAACAACTGAAATCCAAAGTTGATCCAACAAATGATAATATTCAAAAGCTATTACTTTTAAGTGCTAACAGACTTAATTCAGAAACATCAGAAAAGGTAAGTTATGATTAATACAGAAATTATAATTTATAATTACAATGGTCTAATTTCAGCTTCTAGCAAGAGCTGTTAAGAAACGCTATCTTAACAAAGAAGATAAACCAGATAAAGAAGAGGGAACTGCATTTACAGAAGAAGATTTCAAGAAGTTTGAAGCAGAATATTTTGATGAGTGAATTTAATTTCTACAATTTGTTTGAAGATAATATTATGTTCAACACTGATCAAGAAAAAGGAAGAGCCTTATTAATATCAGCTACAGTAATTTTTATTTATTATACTGCTTGGGTAATTGGTTCGCCTTTTATCGATGATAACAGACTAAGATCTCTCTTTTATTCACAAAATATTGCTCTAATGATTCCAGCTATTAGTGGACTTTGTTTTGTTGGTGGATTAGTAGTATTCACTGTTTATCACATTAAACCATATTTATGTACAAAAGAGAAAGGTAAAAGTGAATAAAATTGTAAATTGGATTAAATAAAATTTATTTTAATATATTATCTTATACCATTTTGTCTAGGTGCGACCTAAACTCCATTGCAACAATTTATTGAAATATTGTTACAATAAATTACAGAACATTAAATGAAATAGAGAATATTTTGTTTTATCAATTGTTCAGAACCATAGTGGTTCTATATATACAATTATGTTATATGTTTAGAATATAATGTTTATATATATATATATATATATATATATATATATATATATATATAATATTTTTATTTTAACAATATAAAGACTTTGTAAAACTAGAAGTGTTATATATATTTATACAAAATTTGAACAAATTAAGTTTTAAAATTATATTGAATTTTCCTGCTTTTTAAAAAATTTTTCATTAATTGCACTCAAATAATCTAATGAAGCAAAGCGAGCTGCTATTTTTAATATATATTAAAAATTTCCTTAAAAAAACTTAGAAAATTAATGTTTGAACATGTAGGACTTACATTAATTTTTAACATAATTACATTGTGTAACTATAAATATTTTCTTTATACAAAATTAGGTATCAGAAATGGAGTTTATCAAATCAAAAACATATTTAACTTTCATTAAAATTCTTCTTCCCGGTTCAAGGTCAAAATCTGATGCAGCCATTAATTTTATGCTTATTGTGGGAAGGATTTTTCGATATCTTTGTATAAACTATCGACAGCTAATCTAGAAAAATCTTATTATTTATAAAAATCATTATATATATAAAGCTTTATTATTTATTATATACTTATTATTTAAGGCTTTATTATATAAGGATTTCCCCTAAAATTCATGACAATAAATGATTTAATATATGGATACTTAAAATATACTTATTAAAGAAAGGATCTAAATTAATCATATAAATTCGATACAAGCCTTTATCTGCTTTGAATAAATAAAATTATAAAGAAAAATTTATAAAGTAATTAATGTTAAGGATAAAATTTTACGGAAGAATATGACCAATTTTAAACAACTTACAACAAAAAAAATAAAAAAAATCACGAGCTTGAAAACCATTATTGGAAAAAACCCATTTCATAAAATATAACGTCGCACCTGGTCGCACACCCGAAGAAATTCGAGATCTATAATGATCATGTATGTGTTATCATTGTGTATTTATAATTGTCTATAATACCTGCTTAATTACGTTGGACCTATTTTTCTAGCAAGAGTTGTTACATATTGTGATTAAAATGATTGAAAATCATTTAACTCAAAAATTGAAATAATTTTTGAACAGCCGAAAACTTAACAAAGAATCCTTTTAAAAATTAAAAAAAGACGCAATTATTTGTTCGCTAAAAATCCATAATTCTTCTCTATATTTTACTAAAGTTTACGAGGTCGGACAATTAAGTAAATGCGATCGATTTTATTTCTTGGCCTGTGGTAACACTGCGGACCTGTAATTCCGCCACCGTAATAATAGATCCCTACTCTCTCGATTGAAACCTTGACGACCCTTTTACGATCATTTCTTCGCCAGCTGTTTATAGTGTTTTGTAATAACGCGCGAGTAGTGCATGTCACGAAAATGGAACAAAAACATTTAGAGCGATGGTGCGCGATAAAATTTTGTGCGAAACTCGACGAAACCACGACAGAAACTTATGAAAAGGTGCTTAAAGTGTATGGTAGTGATGCCCTGAGTCGTAATCAGTTGCTTCGATGGCATGCCGATTTTAAAAAAAGGCCGCGAGAGCGTCAAAGACGAGGCGCAGAGTATGAGCAAGTCCCAAGTGAAAACCATGTTCATTTGCTTCTTCGACAGCAAAGGGATAGTTCACAAGGAGTTCGTACCACCTGGACAAACCGTAAATCGAGTATTCTACCGCAATGTGCTCGAAAAATTACCAAAAAAAGTGCTCAGAGTGCGTCGAGAGAACGCAAAGATTTACGTTCTGCATCACGACAATGCTCCTTATCATAGTGCGTTCAGTGTCACTCAGTTTTTGGCGTCTAAAGTCATCGCAACGTTACCAGAACCGCCCTATTCACCGGACATGTCACCCTGCGACTTCTTCCTATTCCCCCGTTTGAAAAAATTCGTCAAAGGTCGACATTTTGACGCCGTTGAAGACATCCAAGAATCTGAGACGAGGGTACTCGGAGAGGTCCCACAAGAAGTGTTCCAGAATTGTTACGAAAACGGGAAAACTCGTAATAAGTGTATAAATACGGGAGGGGATTAATTTGAAGGAGATCGCAGCGATGCACCTAAATTTTAAATATACTCGATTTTTTAATTTTGTCACATTACTTAGTTGTCTGACCTCGTATATCAGAGGTCTTAAACAAAAACATTTAAATATTCATATGAAATTATTTTCAATAACTTCAACAATTAATAAATCACAAATTTTTTTAAACATAATATTTCGAAAGAAAGCCTCCGACTGTTTTAGAACTGTCATTAAAATTATTGCAGTATAATAAAATAGAGTATCATTATATAATGATAATAAATTAAGATCAAATAATTAAAGATTCACACATTTTTAATCAACTATAATTAAATCAAATAAATAATAAATTCATTTATATTTCAATAATTTTTTTTATCAAATGATATCGTATATACGTTCAAAAAAGTAATGTCTTTAGAAAAGAATAAAAACGATTAAATTTATTTCTCAAATCTAAATGTGAACAACACATTAATTCAACAGAAATACTGTATAAGTCGTCCTTTTAATCTCTAAATTATTATATCGTTCCACCGTATTATATTATAATTTTTATACTTATAATTTTAGTTTTATAATGCTATTAAAGCAATGCATTATTTTAGACCAATTTCATAATTTAAATGCAATTAGATTTGAAATAATTATTTTAATGTAATTTAAATAAGAAATTGATCATACTGACTGCGTATATTGATCAAACAAGCCAACTTGTCTCTCGGAGACAATGCCCATAATAATCCGGCATTTATTTGTCGGATTGAAACGCCCACGTTCATAAGTTCAAATACGTAATCAGCTTGCTCTATTTATTGAACATATTTAATAAATTAATATTTTTATAAACTGAATAAAAAATATATTGAGCCAATTAAATCTGGTTCAAAAACACGTGTACAAAATAACGGGCAATAAAATCAGGCGATCTTGAAAGGACAAAGTACAGTAAATAGAAAAGCTATTTTACATATTTCCGAAACTATTTTTTATACGCATACAAAAACCACGTCGTCGCCAGGGATTGGGGGGGGGGGTGTTTCCATTACCATTAGGCAATACGACAAATCGCATGTCGAACGCGACGTACGACGCGCTCTGGCGCGAGACCCAGGCCCACCTCGAGGAGGTGATCCAGGTCGACCTGGCCGTGCAGTCCTCCAAGTCGATGCGCGAGCGCTCCGAGGCGCGCAATCAGCTCAGCGAGCTCTACATCGGCTACATCGAGATGGGCAACGGGCTGGAGGAGTGCTACGATCAGGTGGTGCAGCCGCAGAAGAGGCCGCTGCTGCGCCGCCTCCTCGACTCCGTCCTCGGCCGCGTGCTCGAGCTTAAGCACGAGCTCGTCGAGGTCGAGCTCGCCGAGCACAATTACTGCGACGACGTTTATTTCAGGTACTTGCGTATGCGCGAACGCGCGCGCGCGCGCGCGTGTGTGTGTATACATGCATATATAGTCGTGAGGTCGACGTAGAATCCAGTGCGGTTTCCCGGCAATTTTCGAACGCCAGATCGTAGATTATATATCGCGTGCGCGAGGTCGGTTATAGGATATTGTTTTATGCACTTTGAATTATTACTTGTTAGTTTTATCAATTTTTTTTTAACTAGAATGAAGTTTAGGGCTTCGCCAATACCGAAGACTATGTAGTCTTGGCACTGTTCGTTCTCGTATCGGAACTCAAGACCAATAATGCCAAGACCCGGGCCAAAAAAGAATATCGGTCTTGGCAAAATTTCGTAACTGAGCACTGTAAAAAGCTTGGTCTTGCTTGTAATTGTTATTGCAAAAGAAAAAGATTATTGTTTCTCCTTATTTTGTCAAATTTTTGTTTTTATGAAGAAAAACTAGCTTGACTTCAACATTAAAAATCAAAGGGCTGAGTCTGATAAGGCAAAGTTAAAATCTATAGTTATATTATATTTAGTTTTGTTCATTTTTTGTATCTGCGTCTGTAATTTTCAAAGGAATGGATGAAGAGCATATTAAAATCCGATGTATATACTAATATATAAAAAGGGATAATTATTTTTATACATTCAGTTTATTCACTTTTTGAGATAATCTTTTATAATTTTCTTATTTCATCGAATTATATTGAAATAAAAATTATTATTCGTTAAAATATGCTCCTGGTCATTCGAATATTTATATACTGCCTTAAAAAGTAATTAGTTAATTTTCAAAAAGCTAATATCTTCTTACCACGAGCAAGATAATAGCAATAGCAAGACCAAGACAAGATTGAAAAACAAATGTCTTTTATCATGTAAATAGTTTCTTGTTTTGTACCAAGTAAATTATTTACTTAATCTGAGAAAGTATCTTCTTAAATGAAGGAAGTATTTACTTGATGCAAGAAGAGTCCACAATGAAATCAAACAATGTCGTCTTAAATCTAGTTAATATTTTCTTAATACAATAAAATTATATAATTGGTACAAAAAAGAGGTAATTATTTACTTGATATCGGAAATTTTTATTTCAATATGCCTAATAGCAAAAACGAAAGCTGTAAAATGTTAGAACCTATAACTGTCCATTTTCGTAAGATTGTACATTCTTATTCCATTACAACAACGAATACTTATACCCTGAATATTCTGACAAACCTGTTTTTCTGCAAAAGCATGATTTTGTATGATTTTTATTTCGACGATTTTATGTGTATTGGGTACAATCGCTCACTAACGCGTATAAAAATTCATCCGTGCTTCAATTGATAATGATGAAAAAAAATTATACATATGCCTATATATATATAAGGTTCATTAGAACTTTTTTGCTTAAAATCTTATTCCTTCTTCAAAACTTGTACCAAAGTATCACTATATTTGCACTGAAAGAGAATTATTAAAGCGGTATGGTTGGTTATAATTCGATCCTTTTTAATCATACATTGAATTTTTTTTCCTCTCATATAAGAAATTAAAAACTGTTCTTCCTACTTTTTATCTTCCACATAATAATTCTGTTGATATCTTGGAAAAATCACATCTCTACTGCTCTAGATGTAGCTCAATCGTTTCGTAATATAATAATAATATAATAAGCAAGGTACGTTATATGAAAACGAGTTTTTTAATTGAGAAGAATCAATAAGTTTGACGCAATTACTTAAACGTATAAAAGTAGTTTTACTTGGGCAATTCATCTCGTATATATAGTACTACCGCAATTTAACCATAGAATCCGAAATCCCCGACATAGAGTTATTATAAAAAAAAAAACCACTGCCTCCACTACACATCTGTGTACGAATACATGAATATATTTATTACCATTAGAAAACTAAAATAAAGACGAGGATCATTAAATATATCTATAAAGTGTTATATAAAAAAAGTGTGATTTGCAGTATCATAAACGGTTGAACTGCGTTAAAAAATGAAAGCAATAAAGTAATTTAAAAATAAAATTAAAAATAAAGCCTGAATTCTATATGCATATGGCCATTTAGTTAGGCTTATCCAAAAGAAATACTAGCTTGAAAAAATGTTTCTTTATGTATATTAAAGACGTCGAATAATACCTATCGATGCCGAACTGAGAGTTCCGCGATACTTCAGACGCGAGAGAGAGAAAGAAATTGAAGAAAGAAGAAAGTTCATCGAGGACACGTTGAGAAATCTCGGAAAGTTGGAGGAAAAAATAGAGTGTAAAAAAATGACGGAAGTTGAGGCTATTAGACTGATACAGGTAAATATAATGATTAATTATCTAAACTTAATAATTATACTTGCGTCGAGTGATAGTTTGTTAAAGAGATACTGTAAGACCTGATAAAAATGTAAATTAAATTAGTTATCTATAATTATAATTATCGTTAGCGATTATATTATTTTTGTTACTTAAAGACACACAGACGCATATATATATATATATATATATATATATATATATATATATATATATCTACGCATGTACAATAAATACGCTATCTTAGACATTCTGTATAATGATAATCCAGTTCGTCGAATGCCCATGAGTAATTTGAAATATTTTAATATGGCAATAATAACACCGGGGCATCGGGGTTTGTTTAAAAAAAAAAAACACACTCACGCACACATTAACTATGATGGCCATTGCTAACAGAGCAATTATGCGCCGATAATTTTACGCAGGTGCACGAGAGAGCGAGACAGGGACGCGTTAGATTTCAGTTCATGAAGGAAATTTTAGAGACGAAGGAAAGATCTATGATCAGATCAGAAGCGAGGGAGCCCGATCTGACGGCGGGCATAGCGGCTGCGCTCAGAATTCAGAAGCTTTGGCGCGGCTACGTTACCAGACGAAAAATCCGCCAGCGCAAGCTCGAGGAAATGCTTCTGATAGGTAAACGTGTATAAAGCAATGGCGTAAAGATGATTTCTCGAAATTTACAGGAATCAAACTATTAAACGTCTTAAACAAATTATGCTTAACTATGAAGTAATTAAAGAATTGGATTCTTAGTTTTTCGAGGATCGATCATTACTTATGTAGAAAGAAGAAGAGGGAATTTACCCTTTTTTATTGATTGATTGAGACAAAAAGTAATTAAATTTTTCTACATAAGTATTAATAAAAATAAGGACCCTTCTTTATCAATTATACTTTACATTCCATATATGTAGATCGAGGGTCTTCGAAATTTTGATAATAATTTTGTATTCAAATAAACATGAATATTAGTAGTCTTCGTCTAAGTTTTCACTATACCTTCCAAAAGTCTCCGATCTTCTCTTCAAATATAGAATATATTTTTCCGAAATTATTAAATGCCATAAATTAATGCCAGGGATGCTGCAGCCTTATCAAACTGTATCGGAGAACGCAAGGAAGTTGGAAAAAGTTGAAAAGGAAAGGTACAAGATACAAAAGGAATTTCAAGAAGTATACGACGAGTACACGGTCGCGGTGAAGGAAAAAATTAAGTTGGAGAAAAGCGCCGTGATGGAGGAAAATATACGGATGGAAATTAGGAATTGGATACATACGTATTATCAGCAAACAGGGAAAATTCCGGAATTGCCGTCGATTGAAAGCGGTGGTTCAAGACTGATTTTTAGTCGACAGGTTAAATTTTTATTACACTAATGAACCATTTAACCAAATACACAAAGTTCAATAAAAGTAGCCAAGGCGAAACTTCTTATAGTTTCCATCTTAAAAATTAAAAGTATATTTATCGGTATATTAATATTTCAATTATTGATTAGAAGTTAATTATAATTAAATCTTTAAAGCCAATATTTATATTACTTTTCATTCGAATTATATAAAATTTAATTATCTATAATGGCTAATAGAAAAATATTTTAAAAAGTATAGAATTGTAGACGCATATCATATCATACAGCGTATATACTGTTCGCTAAATTCGCACTTAGGTGATTAGATAAAAATTATCATTAGATTGAAAAATTTCAAATCACTCATAAGTATAACATATTTTGCTTCAAAAATTTTCCTTTACTTTAAATATATCATATGAAATTAGATTCGATATTAAAAAGAATATCAAATACAAATTCTTATTTTAATATTTTTAATTTTAAAAATTATTTTTTAAGTCAATAGATTTACTTATATTCTCAATCTACAATCTAATGATGGACTATATCTATTACTAAATGGACTAAAGTATATTAAATACAAAATTTGAATCTTAAGAATCTGTCAATCCAAAATTTTAGTTGTGTACTTGGTAGCGACCTGTCAGTGATTTTTTTTAGATTATTCGAAGGTCAGCATCCATTTTTTTAAAATACAAACTCTCATTCTACTGATATCGGATTTTGAAGAAAAAAAAGCTTTTAAGTTAAATTTTTCTTATTAAACTAGCAATGCACTCTAAATATATAGCGTTAAGTTAACTAGAGATCAAATTTATATTTCTCGAAATTTCATGAATATTTAATTATTAATAAAAGACAACATATATTTATATGCCACTTCAAAGAAAAATTCAAAAATATTTTTTCGCTAAAGGGTATACAAATATGATAATGTGTTTAATAAAAATGAACGAAAATAAAAAACTTGAACAGTTACTTATATTTCATTCTTCAAATCACGAGCAATTGAAATATAAAAGAAATTGGAATTCAAAAAAATCTTTTTATTACGCACAGGTTAAATTATATTGCAATAAATTAATTAAATTTATTTTTCTAAATTTATAAATTTGATTATTTTCTTAAAAGCAGGAATACTCGGTTAAATATGCTTCACATATAGAGCAACATATATATTTTTATAGATTTTTATAAAGTCTGTATTATATGTAATTATAGATTCTTATCTGGTGTATATTATATGTAAAACATACATTCATAATTTTTCATATATATGCATTCCAAAATAATCCTGATGTAATAAGATGCAAAATAATCTTGATTATTATATTTTATCATGCATCTTTAGATTTTTTGCAATTACTTTGGGACATTGTATATGTATGAGATTACAAACGTTTTTCCGTTGTTGACCGGACGGTAATTCATTAAAGCGCGTAATGAAAATAATACTTACACCAACAGCCGTCTTATAGGATGCATCATTATGCAAAAAGGGAATAATTTTTTATGATTCGATACGGCAGCGGTATGATAGAATTACAAAGAAAACGCTTACGACGGCTTGAGGTGATTTGAGCGCCCCATGCCGTATAATGAGCGGAGCTTTCGATTTGGTCGTCTTCGACTTTTTTTCTTTTTTTTTTTTTTTACACCTCGAAAAAAACAAAAGTATATGTAAATATCGCATAAACGACTCTCTGATCTTTATTGCACAGTGCTTCTAACAAATTTTTAATAATTTAATGCAAAGAAAATGAAAATTTTATTCTTTTCATTATTGTTTCTGCTTTTGTTGCTATTTCACGCATCTTATAAGAATTACATGAATTAGAATTTGTGTCTTTTTCTTTAATATTGATTTTTCAATTGGATATTTAAATCCCCGTCAATTTTTTTTTTTTTAATCAGACTCGAAGCGTCAAATAAAGTCCTCGAGCAAGATTTTAATTACCAAATGCCAAGCCATTGAAAGCGGTGAATTTCTATTTATCGGGTACTATTTATTACAAGGGCCGATCTATCGCGGCCGCTCTTTACGTCCCGCAGGACACGGAGAGCTCGCTGAGCAAATCGACGGGCGCCTCGTCCTCGAAGGAGTCGAAGCGCTCGAAGAAGTCGAAGGGCAATAAGAAGGACAGCGACACCGAGCAGCAGTCCGAGCCGGAGTCGGAGATGGGCTTCAGGCCGGTGCCCTCCAACTTCCTCGCGGAGCTCGTGCACGCAAGCCAGGAGTACCGGGAGACCTGGCACGAGAGGGACGAGGCCGGCAATCTCGAGCAGGGCCCGTACTTCGAGATGATCGACGCGGAGAAGACGAGGGAGGTCGAGAACGAGGTCAGGGTCGGGGTCGATCAGTCGTTGAGAGGTCCGTGCTGATCGTTCCATATATATATATATATATATTTACTATTACTAATCTTCCATATATAATTATCATTGCTATTATAATTAAACGTTAAGTAGCGCTAACTCGTATATACAGCGTGGAAAAAGTAATGAAATGTGACGTGAAATTAAAACAATAATTAAAAAGATGAACTTCAAGCATACGAGATATTAGCTGGGATTATTATAGAATGGGTATGAAATTGCGTACACATCTGCATTTGCATAATAATTCAGAATTTAAACTAGAGATACATAATGTTTAACTGATTCGACGGCGGTAATATCGCTAAACTTGCAATTATTTCTTATCCGTATTTTTATGGTTATTGTGCTATATTCATACGCTTGCGGAAATGAGCGACGTAGTCTTCCAATATATATATATATATATATATTGAAGCGTATGCATATTTTAGATAAGTATACGTGGTTCTCGTGTATTCAAGGCCGCCTTGAGAGTATACTCACAAATCCCATGAAGGAAAAATATTTCGCATTTCGATATATTGCTAGTGGGTAAAATCAACGGGCGCACTTCTTCGTAGAAAAAAAAAACAAAAAAAAAAAAAAACTCCGGTCGCCGATAGGTTATAGCCAACGCTGTCAAGAATCAACGATAGTGGAAAACTAAAATCTACGTTTCCACTGCCCTGTATGCGCAGGGAAATTTTTTAAATTCTAACTGTATCTGTTCAAACTTAAAGAAGGATAAGGGGAGCCGAGAAACGGTTGTAAAAGGGAGCAAGACCTGCGGCTTCCTACGTCCGCGCGCGACATATTGAGATCTCGTACGGGGGAAAAAGTCGGGAGCGCGGCCCGATTGGCGAGTATTGGAAAACGTTCGAGGTAAAAATGAAAAATGGACCGGCCGCCCCACCTCGCGGATCCGGCCGGACTTTATTCGCGCGATTCAGTCGATCGATCGACATGAGCTCGATTTTTTGCGCAGGCCAATGAAGTACGTCTCAGGGCCCGTGAAAGTATTGTATAGTGAAAATGAATTAATTTGTTGGCCTGCATAATAGCGCCTCTAGCTTGCTTATTGTCATCTTTAACAGAACAATTGCTGAGGGGATTTTAAGAAAGTATAGAAAACTTTCGCAAATGGTTCATATATCCGCCTTTTATTTAGAAATGTTTTCTGAAGTATTAAATATTATTACTGCTCTCATCGCAATTGAAAGACATATATAGGAAAAGCTTTACGTTCAACTGGTTATGAATAAGAATTCATGTAGCTTCATATATTAATGAAACAACTATTACTCTCTCTTTCTCTCTCTCACTCACTCTCTCGCTCACTCTCTCGCTTTCTCGCACTCTCGCGCATACACACACGCACACATAGAGCATCGAAGGACTCACGAAAGGCTACAAAAATAATAACTCGAATGGGTAAACGCAAGGAATATGCAAGGACTCCGAAAGGAATTCCGTAACAAGACTTGGTCACCAGCCCAGAACCTTGCGGATATCCTTGCAGAAACCGTACGTGTATCCTTTTCTCATTATTGTCTATTTCTGGGAGCTTTCGTCAATTTTTTCTTAATTCTTTCTTACAATTCTTTCAGAAAGAGCTGATCGTTGACCAAAAGTTACTTCATAAAACCGTTTCATAATTCCTTCACGATGTGACTTTAGAATATTTTCTCCCTTAGTACGGGCTTTATGTATTATAGTATAAATATTGAGATAACGCTAAACGTTACAATCATTGTTTAAGCTAGCAAAGATTCATTTGGGCAAAATAAAGAATTTTCAACGTTTACATAAAATTATTTCATTTAAACAGCCAACCAATTTTACTTAATAAATATATTAATCTTAATAATTACGTTTTATGTACAATTTACGAGCTCCGATTCTCGACAAATGTACTTTAAAACTCATATATGCCCCCCTCCCTCGCGCAGCCGACATCGAAGCCCTGCAGGCGGCACTCGACAGAGACAAAGGTTACAAGGGTAAGCGCGCGAAAAAGTCCCAGAAGCGAATGCGGCGCAGCGGCAAGAAGAACAAGCGAAAGAAGGAGAAGGACCTGACCCCCGACCGTACGACGGAGTCGCTCTTCGAGGAGCTGCTGCAGGAGGGGATAATAAAATTGTATCCGGAAACGTACATCGATGGCTACAAGGGTCAGAGGTCCTACGCCAATTACGATCTTCGAGAGAACGGCAAGGATCCTCTGCCGGCCATAGGTAACTTTCTAATATAATGCCGCGCTTGTCCAGACGTGTTATATCTATATTGTGGTAAAGGGCGATGGACAACATGTGGTTTTAAAATGATATTTAATACGTAAAATATATTTTCTACGCAGTTTCCAGCCTGAAATTTTATTTACTTTTTTTTTTTTCAACGACGCATAAATTAATAATATTTAACGTTGAAGTACATATAAACGTGTGCAAGGCGAGAAACGAATAGGACATTCATCTAATATAATAAAATTATAAATTATTCAATAAATCACTACTGACATTTTCACCTGCCTTGCGTTCTTTCGTAAAGACATCCGATGCGCCTGTGCCAAACCCAATCGAGAGGACAAATTTTTTTATCGGGAAAAACCTTTATTGCTCAATTCTATGTTTGTTATTGTATTAAATAAAAATTATTGTATTAAAAAAAAAACAAAAACAAAAAAAAAGAAGCATCGCAACAATAAATACGGTGAACCAAATTTTAAAAATGCCCATGATAATGGATTAGATATTTAAATTGAAATCTCACGAGTCTAATATAATTTATCAATATTTATAATGTACTAATATAGAAGATAACTGAAAACGTCAATATATTAAATATTCAACTATGCATACCAAATGTCGCTTAATTTAAATAGTACAAGTAAATTGCATCTCTTTCTAATTTAACTTTTAAAACAATCATATAGAATAAACGTTGTAAAATTATAATATTGTATAGGATATATATCGTGTGTATACTTTTATCGTTCGTATATAGAAATTCAATTGAATTCCATTTTTTTTTTAAATCACGATATAGAGGTAAGTTAAACGCCAAATCCGTAAAGAATAAAATATATACGACCTTGGCGGTTACACAGAGAGCTTTAGGTATATATATATATATATATATATATATATATATATATATATATATAGACGATATCCACCTTGCGGTGGCAGTTCGGCCTCTCGTCGTGTCACTTTCGATCTTAAGTCGCAGTAAAATACTTATCACGAATGAACGCACTCGGGGAAAAACCTTCGGGACATCGAGATCTTCCTCGGATTAAGTGTTTAAAAATATCCTTGACTCCACCTCGTTTATTGTCATGCGATACGGAATGACGGGACTCGATGTTATTTTCTGTTTTATATATATATATATATATATATATATATATATATATATATATATATATATAATCTCGGAAAATTTTACGATGGCGCTTATGGTTCGTGCCTTTCTATTAATTCCTTTCTTCGATAGCCAACATCAATGCTTTTATATATAGGTTTAACCCAAACTTATTATACCCAAGAATGCCGAAAATGATGATTTTCATATCGATGATTATGTATTCTCGATTATGTATACTTATCATCAGAATAAGTCTGATATTATTTTGGCGAGAATGATCGCAATTCCCAACGTCTCATTAATTATTTAAGTAGAGTTTATTTTAAATTATGGAACATTTGGTCGGTCAACAGGTTGCGGTAAAAAATAAATAATTATTGACAATGATATTGCAAAGATGCATTTTTTCTTCAAATACCCAATTCAAACAATCTTCAAGCCGGAGACGCGAAAAAGATAAAAAAATATTTCTATCCTTTTTTTATAATGCGAACCATCGTTTATACAATACAGATATAAATATATTTTTACAAAATTGAAAATCGATTAAAATTTAGATACATTCATACGCACTAGTGTATAAAGCAAGGATAAATGGGAAACTTAGCTTAGGAAAAAGGGGCAATTGTTTCCAAAGCAATCTTAAAATGAATGTTCGCGGCTCAGGTGACATCAGGCAGATCGTCACCGAGTACTGCATCCTACCGCTGGGCAACGAGGCGCTCCGCGAACTGACGCCACTGGTGCGCTCGGTCCTGATCGCCGGGCCCCACGGCAGCGGTAAACGAATGCTGGTGAACGCGATCTGCACGGAGCTCGGCGCCACCCTCTTCGACATCACGCCGGCCAACATTGCCGGCAAGTATCCTGGCAAAACTGGCCTGATTATGCTTCTGCATTTAATTTCCAAAGTACGTACGAAATTTTACGTTGAATATATATGTATGCATGTATTTGTACAATTTTTGCAACAGAGAAGTAATTCTTTGGCATTTATATATAAATTCGATGAGCTTAGAAATAGGTAGACATAAACCATTATAGCGCCCTCTCCATTCCTGAAGAATTCTTAACAAATTATGGCATCTTGAATTTTTTAAAATTGTTATTACATTTCAATGAAGAATTCCATAAACAATCCTGATAAATCCAATTTTGAATACTGAAAAGCATATTTTGTACCAAGTAAATCATTTTCTTAAATTAAGAAAATATTTACTCGATTTAAGAGTACGTGGTTTGATTCAAGTGAATTCTTCTTGCATTAAGTAACTACTTCCTTGATTTAAGAAGATGCTTTCTCAATTTAAGAAAATAATTTACTTGGTACAAAAAAAGAAAATGTTTACTTGATAACAGATATTTTTTTCTCAATGAACGAAAACTTAATATTTTACAATAAAATATTAAGTAAAAAAAATTGTTAAAAAAGACAATATTTTATGAAATTTATTTCCAGGCTTATCATATTTTTTCATATAATGATTCGTTACACTGGCCGTCAAGAATTTTGCACAAAAACCAGATCACATTTTTTTGAAGATTTCCACAAAACTCCATCCCAGACCCAGAAAACCTGATCCCCCACACCCCAAACTCACAGAGCCTAAATTCCCATAGTCCAAATCCCCACAGCCCACGCCTCAGCCGAACCCAAAGTTAGGAAAGGCAGGCGTCACAGTAATGACTTGTACTTCTGATACTGCATATAGTTTATTGATAAAAAATAATTGACATTACTATATAATCTCCAATATGTTAAAAAATGGTATTTTTGCATATTTAGTTTAGGATATCTCAAAATCCTAACGCAACAGAGCAATTTTTTGGCCACATTTAAATTTAATCCATCAAAAACCTTCAAAAGAGTATGGTTTGGTTTCTGGACAAAAGAAACGGTCTCATTTTATCGGCGTGTCTTATTAATAGTTCATAATTTAATCAAATGAATCAAAAATTTATTATTGCGATCAGTATATAGCAAGTAAAAATTTTTAAATAAATGTTTCTTCTCTTTCCAACAGGTTTCTAGATTACTTCAGCCATCTGTTATATTTATGGAAGGTGCTGAAAAACCGTTTGTAAAAAAGGTACCTAAGACCGACAAGACTGATCCTAAGAGATTAAAAAAGGATCTCTCGAAATTGGTAAAAAATATAACGAACGAAGATCGTGTAATTTTAATTGGGACATCTAATAGCCCTTGGGAATGTGACCAAAAACTTCTTTATCAAACCTACGATAAGGTGATATTTATTCCAAGACCTGATTATAGCTCGATGTCATTTATTTGGAAAAACTTGCTTTATAAGGTGTGGAACAATTTTTATTATGTATAAATAAAAATTAAAAGTATTCATACACTTATCTGTTTTATCTATGAAAAACTTTAATAAAACTTAAGTCAAACGAACTTATCAATATCTTTATCAGTAATGTTTGTAATAACTAATTTAACTCATTTGATTTTTTATTCCATGTTTACGCTGACAGAATATCTTTGTAGTGTCTGTGTCGGGCATTTTATTAAACATTTATTAATAAAATTTGTAGTATTCAGGTATTAGTCGACAATTCGACACTTCCGGAATGGCGAAAATTTGTGATGGATTTTCTATTGGAACCGTCTTAGCAGCGATAAATGAAGTACGTCGATACAATTACTTTGATCACGATCGAAAAGTAAAATTAAAATAAAATGTTTCAATTTTGCATAATGATTGCACTTCGTAGGTCATGACCACAAAACGAATGGTTCAATTGAGAGTTCAACCATTGACTCAAATCGAATTAATTAATGCGCTGAGTTCGAAAGATCCCATTTATCGAGAAGAGGAATGTGCGTTCTTGAGTAAGGAATTTGTAAAATAATATTTTATATACTTATTTGAAATGGAGCTTTTTAGCTTCTTTTTTAATTATTCAGAAACCTTTTTTATCAAGAATATATATTTCGTTTATTGCTTTAATTACAACAGACAAGTTCTGCTAAATTAAATCAAAATAAGAATACTTAATATACGTAATTTACAATGCATTAATTTTGATTGCATGGTTTTTGACAACATATTATTTACTATAACCTAACGTAAGCAAGCGTATTTTAACGAAATCTATATAAAATAAAATACAAATTGCAGATTGGTATTCAAAAACGCCCACCTGTAAAAAAAAGCAGAAGTTCATTGAAACAGAATTGGCAAATTTGGAAGAAGCGAACGAAAAAAAGAAGAAGAAGAAGAAATAATGAATCAAACATTCATTAAACTGTGCCTGACACAAATGCGTTGAAACACCAGAAGAAAAATTTCCCAATACGCGCAAGATTAAATTATTAAATTTTATATGCACAAGTATGACAAATAATTATTTAAATTCTCAATACATATCACATTCATAAATTCCATACCAGTTATTTGAGAAATTATAAATTCTTAATATAGCTTCTATATATATGATATTTAAATTATGATGTACTTTAATTAAAAAAATTTAATTTTATAGAAAAAAAGAAATTCCAATTTCTTTAAAAATTAACAACAGTATTTTTCGGCATATTTAAAGATCAATTTGAATGTCTAAAAGTAATAGTTAACACGAATAAAGAATTAGGGTAGAGAACGATATTTTTTAAGTTCTAGAATTAAGCAAAGCATTTGAATAGTATTTATTGTGAAGTGAATATTTATTTATATTTGTAAGCTTAATATAATAATAACATATGTTTTTCTAAGAGTGACACTATATACTTCATATTCAGAGTACTTTGAATCAATGACTGAAACGCTTACCGCAGACAATGAACTTTTGAGCTTTTTATACATCAACATATAAATATGTTAATGTAAATAAGATTTTTTTACTTAAAAACATTAAACTATTTCATAGTTTTTTCTTACAACATATTTTTTGAGTAAAGTATGTAAAATTTTTATAAGCGTTATTAGAAATTTAAGGAATGTCAACGTGTAATTTTCTCTTTTTCTAAATTTTTGTATGAAAAATATATAAATATGCATATTATTTCAAGTGTTATTTATTCCCAGTTACACACACATACAAACGTACCTTCAATTTTTTTTAAGCAGCTTAAACAATATATATACTACGTAAAAGAACTTCCGAACGGATACGGCACAGACGCGGATAAATAAATAAAGAATTTCGATCTGCGTCGAATAAAGAACAGGTGTGTATATATATATATATATAAAACTTTCAATTTATTAGGTGTATGTGCTCGATTCTAGTTTCTATATGTATGCGAAGTAACTAAACTAGACGCTTTTATCTGATGCGTTTACGATTTTCGTCGGACCAATCGAATTTTTAATAACGGAGTAGGGGACAAACAGCTCGCGCGATGCTAAGGTACCTTTTTTCGAATTCTTCCGAGGAGTGGGTATAATAATTTCCTCATTCATTCATAAGCTACCGATCGGCTAACATCACATCTATATTTACTTGTACATATTTCAGTATAGTCAAAGTTCACTGTTTTATCATTATTATTTAGTTTTATAATTGAACAAATTAGACGTCTCAAGCTCCTGCCGACTTTATACCTCGACTAATTGTCCAAGAGGATCGTTCATTGTACGCGGTAGTGCACTCAGTATATTGCGACGTCATAGAAAATTTACGATATCGTGAGATCAAGAGAGACGGTCCATCTCGCCTGCTTATATGAGCTACCAACATTCTTCAACTGTACAGGGTAATGGAATTTCCAAAACATTAAGCATGTAACGAATTGACTAATGAATAATGAATAAAATAATTAATCGAAAAAGCATTTATTTACGGGCGAACGTTTTTCTTCTTTTTTTTTGGCTAATACGCGCCGTTTACTATGAGTTTCTGAAAAGCAAGCATTCGATTAATAAAGGCATCCAATAAAGGTCGAAAAATTTCGAATTATCTGATCAAATAATATGTGAATGTATGCAGATTACTGCCTTTAATTAAAACTAATATTCCGTTATTGGAAGACGATGAAAATCAGTTGCCTAAATAAACATTATTTATTATAATATAAGGCTGTTACTCGAATTTCCCAAGAATTTTTGAATGACTAGGAAAACTTCTATTTCTCTGCTCATATATATTCTAAAATATAAAATATAATATTAATATCACTTTTATATATATGAAATATATTTTAAAGATTTTAATATAAATCTTATGAAATTATATTGTAAAGGGCCTACGTTACTTATCATTACGTCAGTTATTAATTAAAATTAAATCCGAATCGTTATTAGGGCGAGTTAAGTTCGTTCAATTAAAATAAATAAAAATGAAAATTATAAACGCCCTCCTACAGTGAAATATAAAATAATCGAGAGAAAAAAATCATTATTTGTTCGTGGGTTGATTTTATAGAAAAAAATTACAATTTTCGTTATACTTCATTTCATAAAGTAACCTTTTTACCAGACATTGCCTAATACCCGCCGTAATCTCTTACGACCTTCAAGGTTTACAATAATTTATCTAGCCAGTGTGAATGACTGTGTTAGATAACGCATAAAGTCACTGTTATTATAGTCGATGGATTTGTGTTTTAGCCTAGTTTCATTTAAAATAAAAGTGAAAAATATGAATAGAATTTTATTTATTATTATTGTACTATTTTTAGCATATATCGAATTATTAATATAATTAAATATAAAATATATTTAACAATGAACCAGGAATTGATGAAAAATAAACGAAGAAACAAAAAATGCCGCCAACTTTGGTAGACAGAAAGCAGAGTTTAAACTTTTATAATCTAAAAAATTCTCGTATCGCCTAAAATAGCCCATAAACACACTGCTAATCTGATTCTCATTTCAGAATAACTTTAATAAAAATATGTTTATATGTAGCATCTATTTTTATAGACAACAATATCAAAACATTATTATAATTTTTTTTCTACGTTTAAGAACTTGATATTAAAAAATAATTCCATTGCAATAGAAAAAAGGGTACCGTTCAGTAAAAATTATGTGAATATTTAATAAGTTTGAAAAATATATTCTTGTGGGCAAGGAGTGAAAAATAGACACATAGTAATAAATGTCTTCGAAATTCTCATAAATTATTTATTCTTTTTTTTTTCTTTACAAAAGCATCGAAACCTTATTTGGATAATCATTAACGCGTATAACTATAATAATTTGTTTCTAAAAATTCGACTTTTACAAAATTGACTGTAACTTGCAGCGAATTAAATTTTTTTGATTGTACATTTTGTAATTATTATCTTTTATTATTTAAAAAATTGCATACATATGTAAATCCTTTAAAAAAGTTTTTATTTTTAACGTTTCTTCGCTTAGTGCGTATAGAGGATGATTTTCAATTAACTATACATACATAGAACAATTATAGGACATTTTATGAGGAGCTCCCGATCTATTTAGACGAGCAAATACTTTTGTAACATGGTTTACGTATGCGGCTGTTGTTAGAATAAGCACTTGTGTTAAATATGTTAGCAAAGATATAAATTGCGTTATACACATAAAATTATGTAGAAGTGATATATTAGTTGCGATAACATAACTTATAATTAATGAGAAATCCTGCGTTGATAAATTTGAATTTAGTTTATATTATTCATCTTCATTATCAGCGAAAGATAAAGCAGGACTGTGCATAAAATTGCAACGACGATCTATATATATATATATTCGCAATTCACTGATGCTCAAGTCACTGCGCACGCGTCCGCGATATATGCATGGTGAATGCAGATCAGCGTTATGATTGTTCGCAATGTTTGTAGCACCGTTGGTAACCAAGGTGTAGCATAGCCAAGGCCAAGTGCACCTGCACTCGTGACCCTGCGCCGGTCGTCTGTACTTGCATTGTGAAAACGCGCTATATATATATATATATATATATATATATATATATATATATATATATATATAGAAAACCTTTTCGAAAACAATGTTGGCCAATTAAAGGAAGTTGCCAGAGCCAACTTGTGTAGATACTCATGTATATATATATATATATATATATACATAGACTTGCATTTCATGTAGATATATGTATATTGATTGATCCCATAATAATCGACGGTGCAAAGAACGTATACATGATTATACATAGGGGCTCCTGCGCGTAATTTGCCACCAAAGCCATAAGAATCCGCGCGTCCGTCCAATTGTCCGTATGGGGATACGATCGATTTGCATAAATTTTCCGTTTTGAAATTCATATACACTTACAGGCACGCTCGGAGCCTTTTTACACGCGGCGAGCGAGAAAATCGCGTGATGCGCGGCGTAACCATAAACAAAAATACAACCTTCCCAATCTTCTGGGAAAAGTCGTTATATAGAGGCTTCGGAGACCAGTTTTGAAAAACTCATTAACCGCCTCATAATAATCTGACGCGCGTTATATAGCCCCCAACTGAATTTCTATGAAATAATTAAAGTCAATTTTTTTCTTCGTCTTCTTTTAAATTCAACTTATGGGCTTTTCTATCCCTGAAATATGTCGTTTCTCGCGGTAATGTGACGCTGTCCTGTTTTATGGGGGGCCCGATCAGAATATTCTGAAACATTTTAATAAGTATGCACGTACTTCATATTTGAAAGATTAAAGTATACTTAATTTAACGCACATCCAAAAAATTTATTGACATTTTTTTATATACGACTCCGTTTTTTCATACATTGTAAATTGAATATAGTAACAAGATGGAGTACTTAAAATATATTTATTAATATAAAATCTATGACATTCTTTGGCACATTTTTTGAAGCTCTCGATATTCTTATATAGATTTTATATCTATAGATTTTTTCCGAATTTTTTTCCGATTTCCAATGGACTGATAAATTTTATGTTTTCACGTACATATATGTATATATATATATATATATATATATATATATATATATATTAAAAATTAAATTTTATAAAATATCATTTAGAATACGTATTTAGATTTTTTATTTAATTTTTTAGATTTAGCTCTATATTTCTTAGACTTTTAGCTTCTCCTACGGATACTTACTTGATAATTTCAAATATTTAAATTTTTATTTACAAAAAATTTGTAATTGTAATTAGCGTACCGAAGACACGATTTATACAGCGATTCATTGCATTCATAGTGAAATTGCGATTGCTTCTCTTAGTTCACTCAAATGTCATACAGATTAGCACTTAATTTTAAGAACGATATATACAGCTATTTTAATTCCAAATCAGCGCTTTGTATTCTGCAGTCAATGGTTATTCAGCTATTGGCGCATTATGGGAATCGCGCCGATGAGTCATTCGACTATTTTTCTGTATATCATTTTCTTACGCTTAAATCGTATCCGCCTATATTTACAAACAATCAAAGTATTTTAGCGCCGTGAATATTATTACAATGAATTATTAATCGATGAATCCGATTTCCTTGATTTTAGAATAAGAATCTAAGATTGCCATGTGGGATTGACAGACTACTTTTAATAATAACTTTGAATTCTCGTGTATTTTCAGAGTGAATGTATTTAAAATAAATTCGACACATACGTAGCCAGACGCACGAATTAATTATTAATTAATTTTGATCATGCCAGATAATTATTTTCAGGCTCTAATTTAATAGAAATTTTTTTTCTTTATACTATTTACGATAATTAAAGGAAAAGGTATTTTTAGTCTGGCGTTGCTAATAATCAGCCCAGCGTGAGTAAATATCGCATACTTTTCACTCGTGCAGAAAAAGACGATTTGAAAATCTGACTAAATCAACCGCGCGCTGAATGGTTTCTCTATACGACGATGAAAATAAATTTCGAGCCGGAATATCAGTGGTAAATCGATTTCATCAAAGCCCGCATAAGGAAATGCATCATTTTTCGTACGCATACAATGGTCGCGGATTAGTCGTGAGCAAAAGTCTCTCAATGATGAATTGAATTTTAAACATATATACATATTAATTTAAAAAATCCCGAATAATTTTCAATAGTGATTATGTCGTAAATTTCCTATATAAAATATATACATATATATATATATATATATATATATATATATATATATATATATATAACAATAAACTCTGTTCCAACTTATTTTTTACTCCTTCATTTTCATAAAAGAAAAAGTTGACAAGCAACTACATGGCTTGTGGAAAAATGCCTGGAAAACTTTTCATAATGATATAGGAGGTTTGCAGGGATAAATATATTCAGATTTTCGTATGACCTCATGGGGTTTCAAATTGATTCGCAATTGATTTTAACTGTGTTTTATAAAATATATATGTTACAAACAACTGCATGCATATAAGTTCCACTGATTTTAAAGTATTTCTAACTATCTCATATTACATCAAACGATTGGAAATGACGTCAAATGATCGACGATATTATTTCCTACGATTATTTTTTCTAAAATAATTGCAACGATTCCAATGGCTTTTAAAGCCAATTACAGAATGTCGCGCCAGCAAAGGGCTAATCAGTTCGCAGATTTTCTATAATTGTACAGATCTCCGCTGACCAATCATTAGAAAATTACGATTGCAATAGCGCATAAAATCATTGGCGTGGCTTTGAATTTAAATCTAAAAGAATGGATAATGTATCGCTTTGACACGTTAAAGATTTTGTTCGAGTCCCGAAATGACATAGAAGCAGGTAAAATATACGCCAAAAGCTGGCATTTGTGTGAAATTGCTTTTTCTACAAATCTAAATTTACAAATCTTATCTGTGCCCCCATATTTAGTTTATTATATCTCGTGTGTAAAATGAATGTTAAACTCGAGGTTTAAGATGCTAAGTACTGCATCTTCAAAGTAGAGGGTTGTAAAAGTTTACTGAATGCTTAATGCTGTATAAGAAATAGAGTATAAAGTATGTATGTACATATTTATATTCTATTGTTCCGATAAGCTTAGTCCTAGGCCACGACTATAATTGCTCCTTTGTAAATCTGCACTTTGCGCACTCATGTTGTATAATATATTGGATCTTATATATTCTCTTCAATAGTGAAAAGTTTTTTAGCCATATATATATATATATATATATATATATATATATATATATATATATATATATATATATATATGTACAGATTTATCCACCCCACGATCAAAGAGCTTTGATTAAATACTTATATTAATAACTGACTTATAAAAAGTATTAGGAGAACCGACGGCATTTCTTGCAAAGCATGATCGTGATAGCAACAGAGAGAGAGAGAGAGAGAGAGAGCTTTATCATTGTCAGGCTATAGAACCGCTCGAGCACGTGGTCCTCGAGCCGGTCTCCACCGTACTTTTAAATATATTTACACGTTGTGGCCATATATGCGGGCCATCTACGGCGCAGCTACGCAAATCGTGACGGAAAAATAGCAATAATAATAACAACAAAAACAACAACAATAATAATAATAATAATAATAATAATATAATAATAATAATCATAATAAAAGAAATAACTAAAAATAAATGAAATGAGGGGAAAAAGAAGACCGCGATCGCGCCACTTTATTTACCTCGGCCATTGGCATAATCCGCGCTGCTCACGCCGTGCATGCGCTTATCGCGCACAGAAAACATGCGATGTTCTTTGCTTCTACATACGTGCATCGGAGGATCTATTCCTCTCGCTTATCCATATACACATACATATCTACAGATGCGACTCTCTGAGCCAGTTATCAAATATGTATTATATATATGTATATAATGCACGCGACACTTTTTACGTCTGATTTCCGCGTCAGAGTTGCGCGTCTCTCGCGATCTATGATCGACGCAATTGCCCGCCGGGACGTCTAATAACAGCTTCGATCGGGCGCGAATTTATGCAACAGATCGCCGCATGATATATATATATATATATATATATATATATATATATATATATATATATATATATATATAGATAGATAGATAGATAGATAGATAGATATATATAAATATAATGACGAGCATCGCGGTGCTGCGGACCGGTATATATATACTCTCGTCCGATAGATCGCGATCGCAAAGATCTCGACAGGAGATTTCTCAACGATTGCGTCATTTGTATAAAATACACGCGCGCGCACACACACGCGTACGCACACGCATACAACCGCATACCTCGTTCAAGTTCAGTAAATACTCACTACATGCGTACGAGCACGCTTCGTCTATATGCCGAGCTTCCGCGCTTGAATGCCGCCGATGGGCTGACTCAATTAATCAATGAGGCTATATATATATATATATATATATATATATATATATATATATATATATCGCGTTGTATATCCCTCGATTATACATAGTTAACTTTATAAGATTAACGAGATTAACTATTTAAAAAGAACTCAATTATCAGCACGGGCGCATTCCGTTCCGTTTAACTATAATGTAATAATAATAATACGAAACAAAACAAAAATATTGTTATATATATATATATATATATATATCATTACTATCTTAGATACTACACGCACTGTTATAAAAATGCTCCTTAATGCTCATTGCATAAAATTTAAAAGATTTTTGTTGCATTATATTTGGTAATAACTTTTTGTCCCATAAGAGGGCGATGGTTTGCCCAAGGAGCGCAATTCGTCGCAAATGTCGGACGACCGTTCCCTGCCGTTACTACTTAAGCAGTAGAGTCATTACTTGAGGAGTAGTAAAAGGAGCTTACGAACACACCGAAATGTAATTATACTGTTAATTTTAACGACAATCAAACGATGTTCTTGTGTAAATTTAATAAATATTAATTGAAACGGTAATCGACAGTAAGTAATTCAGAAATAAATAGATGGACTATATGCGGAGGAAATATATATATATATATATGCCGAGTGAACGGATGGTCCTAATTTATTTCTAGAATGTATACATAGTAACAATAACAACAATAATAACAACACAACAACAACAACAACAATAACAAAAATAATGAAATTTACCATTTCATTCATTATCTGTATTAAAAATCATGATACATTCGTGTGAGTTTTGTGAATTTGCATATTTGTAATAATGCAGAGCAAATTCATTCGGAATCCGTATAAATTGCGTTATTTGGATAATTACTTCGTATGCATGGCATATTATGCAATACATCCGCTCACCTGTTCTCATCGTGAATAATTAACAAATAAAAAAATATGTTAGTAACATATGTTTTTTTAATTACTCATGAGTAATATTATTATTCAGGAGAGAAAATTGCAAATTTAATTACTAACAAAATGATAATAATGAAAATCTACAAATAAATTAAACTAAAAAATTTATCTAAAACAACAAGAATTTTTCCATTCCGCAACTATCACTTCCAAATAGGGAAAATAAAATAACTAAATTGATGTACATATATATAATTGTATATATATTTATAATTCTGTGTTTAAAAATAGCTTTGTATGCAAATCTCTATAATGTAGACACACACACACACAAACACATACGACAAGGCGAAATTTCGAGACATCTGGTACTAGAAACTCGATAGCAATCGGATCACGCCAGAGTCATGCATATGCAAACATACAGTATTATTAGTCATATATAATACAAAAAAAAAAAAATGAAAAGAAAAATGTAGACAATAATTCCCATCGAATCAATCGATTCCACGGAGAGTAATGGACCGAATAATCTTAAATATTAATAAGCTGATAAAAATAAAGATAATTACGCATACGGAAAAAAAGAAGCAAGAGAAAGAGCGAAGGAGCGTGTGCGAGACAGAGAGGGAAAGAGACAGAGTGAGTGAGACCGGCTAATAATATAATAACCAGTCTAATTAGCAGCAAGAGTAATGACCAGCACAAGTCGGGTGAACCTCTCGCCGCGGAACTTTACTCCGTTTATTATCTCTCTCTCTCTCTCTCTCTCTCTCTCTCTCTCGCATGCGAGCCCGCGAGACTCACTCGCTCCTCGCGCGACATCGACCGATCCGGGGACCTTATCGCGTGTATGTAATACGCGGAGCTCCCATATAGAATATCGTCGCGCCGCCGCCGCCGCCGCCGCCGCGAGCACTCTGCCGAACATTGACTGCACACGCGCGCAACACGCCTGCGCGTCTGGCCGAAAAAAAAAATATTCCACACACACGTACGCAAACGCACGTGTTTATATATAATATAAATTTAGTCGATTCTCTGACAAATCAGTCGAGTCCAAAAATTATTTTTTTGGGAAACAAGTTTAATCTTCTGAATAGATATTCATGCGCGCATTGGAGAATTTCTTAGACCGCTAGAATAGAGGCGTGCGGTGAGACTGCAGAAATGACTTTGAAACAAATTTTTTCTTTCTTTTTCTTTCGATTATCCGACAATTTTTTTTCAAACCCCTAATCGCACTAAAACTATTCTAATACGATAGTTAAGTCCATATAAATATATATACGGCCTCAAATCCTATTATTTATATAACGCAATACAACGCTTATATAGCATTGTCGAAGCAGGAATTTGTTTCAAAGTGAAAAAAAAAAAAAAAAAAATTTCATTGATCACAGTAAAATACTTTTGTGCGGTCACGTGCGTTCACGGCTCTTACACTGTTTGCATAACACAATATATGACGCGTCAATGTTATTTGAGCGAGCTCCCTGCCACGGAGTTTTATGAATTTTTTTAGATTTGGTAAATTTAGTAGGGACAGTTTGCTAGTACACAAAATATTTCCTCAGAAGAAGAGTTTAATTTTTTTTTTCTTTTTGATAACATTGAAACTGTAACCACTCTAAAGCAATGATAGTTTCGTTTAGAAGTTACAAGAATATAAGATTTTTCATGTAAATCAGCAAAATTAATAGAAAAAAAGAATCGATTTAGCAATCGAAAAGTACGAATGAATACTATATTTTAGATACTATATACATTATATTATCTAAATCATTAGTTAATTTGAGGCTCACATTTATGCACCGATGCTCTCCTAAATAGCTTTCATAGTATTGGAATAATTGCATTTCTCAAAATTTAGATAATTTACTTGAAACAGGGTCCACTGCAACTGTATCTTATAACTGTCATAATTATAGAATCGCTTCCGTTCAAAAATCATCGTGAAATGAAAAAGAATGCTCTATAATAAAGTCATGTTTATCGTGTTATCAAACAATTATTCTAGGGGTCTCGAAGGAGTCTTAAAGATTCGTTAAAACGATTTTGAAAGAAATTCAACTGTGTACTTAAAAAAATTTTTTTTCTTCATACATTGCTGATGATGATGGGTCGATTTGTCAGAGAATCGATTTTTCCTTATAATACGTAGACGTATATATAGTACACGCGTATACGATCTTATTTGAAAGTTGCGCGGTTTATATATAAATTATAAGCGCGCGCGTGTCCGATTCTTCTGCGGTGACGCTATGCGCCGCGTCGACGGCCCCCATATATATATATATATATATGATTCACGTGACTCCCGCACACACCCGGAACGCCGAGAAATTACATAATATATATCTGTATAAATGGAATAGCCGGTCGGACTGACCGACGTCGCGCGCCACCGCCTCCCCCTCCCTCACTCCCTCTCTCTCTCTCTCTCTCTCTCTCTCCCTCTCTTTCTTTCTCGCTCTCGCGCTCTCTCTCTCTCTCTCTCTCTCTGTCACTCTCCCGTCGGCGGCGACGAGGCATCATGCGGGAATCGCGTGAGCGGCGGGAGGGCCGAGGCGTACCGACGTGATCACCCGGCCGCCGTCATCGGGATCACGACGGACGCTCGCCCTCCTCTCGGCTCGACTGCCTCAGCATCCGTCGGTTGCGTGAACCGCGCGAGAGCCGCCGGCGCGGCACGGGGATCGCTGATATATTATACGATATATATATATATATATATATATATATATATATATATATATATATAAATAAATCTGTATTATAATGCGCGAACCGCGAAAGGCTGCCGTTAAGCGAGAGGTATTGTAATAAGTTGACTTAATGTAAACGATGTAGATTTGTCGACATTTGACAGGTGGTCCAGACTTATGTGCGCATATATATATATATATATATATATATATATATATATATATATATATAAACTTTAGTTTCTAATGTCCAAGTCCAAGTCCATTAAAAAAAAAACCAAACAATTGTTTTGCATATATATACTCGTAATTGATAATTCTTTAAGTTATATCAATATCGAGTAACCGTCGATAGTGGGAAAAATTATTTGTCGTCAATCTGGAAATTTTTCAGCGTCGTCTATCTTGACGTCTGTCCAAGGCCGTACCCGGTACATTTTCTATAGATTTCTATAATATGTAAAGACTTTTTTTTTTCATTCGTCAATAATCTGTGATTTTTTATAATTTTCCAAATTCTGACAAGCTTTGCTGAATATTCACAGACTTTTCCAACTCTCTGAATTTTGAAAAGTTTGGCATTCAAGATTTTAATGCGAAAAATCAACATTTTGTGGAAATTGTTTGCCATGAAACCGAATAAACTATGAAAAAAGCTAGTCTTTTATGTTCTCTTAAAAGTTTTAATCTGAAATGCTTCTTCGGATCTAATTCATATATTTCCAAATATATATCTATCTTATCAATTATTTTTAACGATTCTAATTCTAGATTACAGATGAATATATATTAATCGATCGTGTTATATTAAACTATTTATTTTTTTAACGGCATTAGATATAGTTTCTAAATTAATTATTATAATAATTTTTTTTTGCTACGAATACGAATACAATATTTCCGTTATTTTTTTTATCATGTCTTTGTTGGAAAATCTCGGGTCCCCTAAAATTCTCATCCAGCCCTGAATCGTTTGAAATATTTTCTTCGCGACTGTTTCATGAATAATTTACATCATTTCAACATACATCAAAAAGAATTTCATAATTTTAATAAATACAATAAAGGCTTAAAAATATCTACAAATTGAATCATCAGAATTTATGACTTCATAAAATATACAAAATCCTCAAAACTTTTAATTATTTTCATACTTTAAAATCGTTCTAAAACTTTCAATAATTTGACAAAAAAAAATAACCCAAAATAAAATTTATAAAGAAATGATTAAATCATAATAACGATGTTTAAAAATTCTATATAATAATAATAATAATGTATACTATATTACATATATACTAATATATTATACACACTCGATATTCCATAAACTCAAAAAATGTTTTTTCATTATAAACAACTGATGGTATAATAGTTCTGAAATTTCATCAGCATTCTAATATTTTCATGCATATATGCTTAATGTACGTGACGCACTATAGAATGAATACGATATTAAAAATTTAATGTTAATGCGAAAAGGTATTTTATCATTTGAAGAAAAAAAAATGATCGAAATATAAATTAACGATCGAATTAAAATGCATATTTAAAATTCCACCAATGTTTACTATATAGAGCTGATATTAATGAGAGGCCAAAAAGGCGTTATAAACGAATAACAAACGCAATATACGATATTTGCGTTTGTATTCATTGGGCAATCCCAGGTCCAGATTTGACCCAGTAACGCTTATCTTGAATTCTGTTTACGGTGTATAAAAAAATGTTGGAACTAGACCAAAATTGCGTCGTTTGATTCGAATTTTCAAAATATTGAATAATTGTAAATGCCGCGTGTATTTATAGGCCCCCTTTAGTTGCGATTATGAAAAGCTTTACTTTGCTCGTAAATGGAATGTCAATCTATAAAGTAAGAGAACCGTCTGCTATTAGCATTTAGATATTTTTATTATTTATTAATATATTGCTAAAAAATCGTTATTTTTAATTAATTTAAAAAAAAAACATTGTGAAAAGCGTGTATTATCATTATTTTTCTGTTAAATCTAAACAATGAATTCTTCAAAAATAACATTTAGAGATAAATTTGTCAATAAACCAAAAATTTGATTAAAGATAACAAGGTGTACAATGACTAAGTAGGTATAGAACTTGTATTATAGAGTTTGAGTTGCCGCATTTTTCTAGTTACCTTGTCCTCTTATATCATCGCCATGACCTTCATTTATTTCGCTAACTATTACATTATTAGTTATTCTAAAGTAAAAACTATTTCAGAATTAAAATAAGCCTTATTTCTGTGTACATAAATTTGTTGCAATTTTTTTTTCTCTCTTTCCGTTTATATAGGAAATTCAATTATTCACATTTCGCTTTAAAAGTGTTACTTTTACACACTTATACGGTACTTACCTTTTAGGTACTTACTAAACCAGGGCTCCAGAAATTCTACAGACGGCCTTTAAATTAAATTAAAGTACGTTTTAAATATACATAGTACACTACTATATACTCATATTACTTGTAAAATCTCAAACTGACGTCAGACACATTTAAAAAATTTATAGTAAATGTATTTGATCGTAGTACCGAGAGAATTTAAACAAATAATTGTTTTTCGAAAAATTTCCACCACGTCTTCCGCACCCTTACGTCTTCAGGGACATCGACGCATGACATTCTCTTGCGCACGCAAGTTTATCAGTTTTTCACCGGCGAATTTAATCCTATATCTTCCATCGGTATACCTTCCGTTCACGTGCGCATCTCCGCTTCTCTATCTCTTTCGCTCTATCTCTCTTTCTCTCTCTCTCCTTTCAAACAACAACGTTTTACGCGAAGTTGAAAAGCGCAGGCGCGCGCGGTACGCGCTCGTCCATTGGTCGATGCCACATGGTCTGACATCAGACCACGACGACCGCCGGTGTGCACACGTTTGTTCTCCCTCTTTCTCTCTCTCACTCGACCAAACCATGGTCTACTCCTGCCGCCTGCGCGCTCTGCTCTTCTCTCTCCCTCTCTCTTTATCTCTCTCTCTTTCTCTCTCTCTTTCGCGCGACGCTCTAAAACTTATAGATGCGGCACTAGGCGTACACCGGGCTTAGTCTTTAACGAGGCGCCCGCCGCGATACATTTACACACCAGCTCTGCTCCGCTCGCATAAAGGCGCGGAGGAAACGAGAGGCAGAGGCTCCGCCGAGAGATTAAAGTCGTTTATATATAAATACTTAAGAAAGTTAAAGAATTTATAATCATTCTTCGCTGGTCGAAGGGAGACAGACAGACAGAGAGGTGTTATATACAGGTGCAAGTTCGCCGGTGTCGCGGCTAGTATTATATACGTCAGGACACTGCCGTAAAAGAGAGAGAGAGAGAGAGAGAGAGAGAGAGAAACAGGGAAGGCGAGTGACAAGACACCGCTGTGAAAGAAGGCCCAGAGCGCTTGATCTTCGTCGGAGCACGGACGAACGGAAGAGAGGTGAATTTTGAAACGTTCCGGCTTCTCTCCCCTGGGCGACATCGTGCGAACCTGGATGGCACGCATCCCGGAGCTGTCAGGCAACTACCCTCAGAGAGGTTAGGTCCGCCCCCGTTTTACTACATATATATATATATACACATAAGAAAACACCTTTGAAGCTTCCTTCATTCTCCGTTCTTTTTTTATCCTTGCGGATGTGCGCGCGCGCGCGCGCGCGTATATATAGTTGTACAGCACGGTCGTGATACGTACGGAGCAGCTCGGCTCGCTGCAGCCTGCAGGTGTCCGCATAATGCTTCGTCCAATACCTACGTACTGTACAGGGTCTTTTTTTTTGTCGACGACATATACAATGCGCACTCGACAACTGCCACTCTTCGAGTCCCCGAATGGTACGTGTATAATAAAGAAGCATGTATATACATATATACGCGGGAGAAGGCATTGAAAATCGATAATCTCGCACACATCGGGTCGGAAATATAATGAGAGTGGCGCACTGCGCGAAATGTATACGTTGTATATGTGGTTTGCCCTATACTCGCTATAACTATCTATCTATCTATATATATATCAGGTGTTAGTGCACTGTAGCTTTTCGAAATATATATATATATATATAGATAATTGCCCCGCAGCATCTCACAGCGCTGCGTTGTTATTACACTATATTACTTTAATTATTGCTTTAAGTTTCCATTTCAAGGATCGAAACTCGGGGTCCGAGGCACGGTTGGCCAAAGGTTTAACGCGCGCTTTTACGTGTTTCTTTTTTCTGTTTCGTCTAGCGCCTCATACGATCCGGGAAAATTTTACGATGTACTTGTATAAAATACGCGGACGTCGGACTCTCAGACGTATTGCGATGTCAAACGCAGAAGGGGGGGGGGCTATCATTAACGGTTTCGCGAGAATCGCGCGGCTCTCGACGTATTGAAGGCTGGCGCTTTCTTATTGCGCGCGGTCGTTGTTTACATTCGGAGTCTCGAAACTATCACGGTCTGGGTCGGTCGGTTATTATTCCGCGCGACGCTAAAACTTCAATTAAGATAAACGCGAGACAGAGAGAGAGAGAGAGAGAGAGAGAGAGAGAGAGTGGGAGTAGTGTAGAGTAAGAAAAGAAAGGGAACGAGAAATGGGCACAAACTCTTTGAACAGTCGCCTTATTTGTAGGAAAGCGAACCCACTGAATTAAGCTAATTTTACGAGTAAACAAGACTGAGGTCAATGCCTGGGTATGAAATTTTTCCGGAGCATATAGTACTACCAGAGTTCGCGGCTATACGGAAAGATCGTGAAAAACTCTCGATGTTTGAACTTGAAAGCAGCCGTCCGAACTCGCGCCGAGCCGTATAAAAAACAAGATATATATATATATATATATATATATATATATATATATAAAGCTTAAAACCGTTACATATATACTTGTACTTATTTCCTCATTAGCAGATGCCGTAGATTTTATTGTATACAATGCCCTCGATAATGCGCCTTTATATGGCAAGTAATACGAAACGTACGGTATACGTTACGCGAGTGCGTCTGTCATTGGAATGGGTGGTGTGATATTCGTCGATGAATAAGATCCGACATCCAACGTGCCAATGTTTTTATCGCGCTTTTCGGCATAACATTCCGGATTTGGCTGTCGCGGAGTGCGTCCAATAGTGCGCAATTAATGTAAACGACAGAATTGCGATTTTACGCGCGTTTCTGTAAAATGCACAACGTGGATTCATTTACGTATTCGCGCTTTACAACGTCAAAGTTGATTCGTACTTCTGCGCGTGGTAAAAAAAATACGCGCGAAGCCCAAATTACGGTATAAGTTTATCATGAAATTGATAATATTAGATTTTAAATTTAGTTTGATGAAGACGAAAAACAGTAGGTTCAGAAATCTTCTTAAACAAATGCAAGGCTACAAACCATTGTTATATGAGAAAAAGCAGATAGCTGGTGTTTCGTGTACATATATATATATATATATATATATATATATATATATATATATATATTAGAAAAGTCAAAGACTTGTCTGACTGTACTATATATATATATATATATACATATAAGTTTGCTTACTACTTACTAGCGTACGGTGGGCGAATGAGTAATTGCGCATTGGTTGGGATTTCTAAGAATATATTAATTTTCTCTATTTCAATTTTCTCTTCAATTCGTACGTTCTATAGTCATTATTCTTTATGTAATCGTCGCTCTTTCCTATGATAAAAAAAAAATTAATGTACGAAAAAAAAATAAGAATTTTTCAATAAAAAAACTTTTGTATATATACAGAAATTTCAGTAGTGACAAAATAGATATTTTTTACAAGTAACCTCGTCTCGGCGATTAGCAATGAGAGATTATTTATTTATATTCGAATAGCGCGCTAATAATATACGACGATTCAATATGTCATGTATAATTAGACGATGACAAGAGCATGGAAGTAAATTACATTCGATCGTATTGTAATAGCGGTTTAATCGGTACCGATTGATGCTCCATATTAATGACATTCCCGCCTATGAGTATATGAATGATGCAACAGCGCTCAAGCAATACGAAAAAGAAAAAGAAAAGAGACAAAAAACTAATAGTCATATTAAATTTAGGTGTTTGTATTCATTTGAATTTTAAATTGAACGAACACTTTCAGCTTACTAAAGTGCTTAATTATTGTCGATTGCGTGTCACCAATTGAGTGGAAAGGATTGATGTGCAAATCTATGACATAATATAGATCAAAGTAGTAACCTGTTTATATAAAAGAAGCTATGTAAACAGTTACCATCCCTAAGCCTTTCCATTTGTATACAAATACAACTACGGAAAAAGGAAACGTAAAATAATAAAAGACTACATAACGCAGCATCAATATTATTAATATGATTATTCATTAGTTCCTACTTTGTTCTTCAATAACGGTCATCGAAAGGGAAAAAAACATGATAAAGGTGTGAGGAATTTGCATAAAAAATAAACATAAACGAAACACGCTACTTCTTTATTAGCAAAAAAATTATGTTCCTTCTTTCATTCTCTGTATATATTACGTTGATTTGCTCTTTAAAAAAGCCGTAAATTTTACGCTAATCATTCTTCTTATTGAAGCTAGTAAAAGTTTTTTACAACTTGTTCATTGAATTTAGAATTTTTTTTTTAAAGTATAATATATTTTAATATTGATCATTGTTAACTGACAATTGATATATCTATTTTTCCGCTTTAAGTCCAACTTTTCTATTAACTGAAAACCAGTATCATTCTGAGAAATAGAAAATTACTTAATAAAAATTATTATAAAAAACTTGACCTTTCTTTTGGATTATATAAATATTATACTCGACAAATATATGTATATATATATATATATATATATATATATATATATTTGTCGAGTATATATATATATATATATATATATATATTAATAATCATTTACGAATTACCAATTTTTTTATTACAAAGCTACACAATTCAATAACCAAGCGCAATGAATTTTTACTGCCTCACATAACGTGAAATTTTTGGCATTTAAAATATATTTTTATAAACAAAAAAACAATGTATATATATATATATATATATATATATATATATATATATATAAAGATCGTTAGATCGTAATTTGATATTGAAAAAATATGGCATATCTGGTCTTGTTTAGTTTACTAGGTGCACAATATTTTATTCTATTCTCATTAGACAAATAAATTTGTTTCTCATTACTTCCGAGACATACGTACATTAATAATTATTAATAATTGTCTTATTCGATGGTTTCGTAATAGATATTGTAAAAAAGAACATTTTAAATTTAATACAGATTCTGAAATTTACTTGAAACGAATTCAATTGAATACAGAGCCATATTTTCTAAAGCAGATTTAAAATTTATTTTTACACTTCATTTACTTCGGTTTACGAACTGCGAAGTCTTACAGTCCAGCTGTAATCCGCTGTCTGTCAAGTTTAAGGTCAGATCTTCTCTGCATGCGCAATGCAAGGCGCATTATGCATGCCACATATCTCTATACTTGTAGTTAAAAAAAAAAACACCCTTCTGCTGTCCTTTTATTTCATTTCCCGATTTATCAATAATTTGTCAATAATTGCAGTTTCCTTGTTTTCAAATTTTTTTTTTTTTTTATTTATGTACTTTCACTAAGGCATTGTATGTGTTAAGCTTAAATAAAAAGAATAGGAGACATGCATGGGATTTTTTTGAAGACGTTGTTTAAATAGAGACTCAAGACTATTGCGGTAAATATTGAAAATTGAATGAATTTTTCATAACTTTTTTTTTTTAATAGCTCGTGAAAAAGTTCATTTTGCAAGAAGAGAGACTAATGTAGTCGAGGCGGAAAAAAATGCACCGACTGTAAAAACTTGTCGGGTTATTGACTCTTTAAGTGCGCCTGCATAAGAAATAATGAATTGCATTCCTGTTCATTCCCCTTGTTCCAATACTGGCAAGTTTTTTAATAGCTTTTTAGACGAAAACATACAAAATTAATACTTAAAAAATGTACTTGTTCTAGTTTTCCAAGTCACGCATGTATATTTTGAGGTGAACACCCCCCCCCCCACTAGCAATATTGTTATTGTAAGACATATTATAAAACATCCTTTGTATCATTGGAAAGCTAATTCAAATTTTTTTTATTTTTTTTATGACGTGTGTACTCATCTCTATATATGGTGAGGCCCTAAAATGGCATAATTCTACTTCGAAAAATTGGAACACAAAAACTGTGATTATAAACTGAAAGTAATAAAAAGAGAGTGTCGCGATACTGGTCAATACAATATCGCCTCATCGATAGTTATGGATTAAGACACGTGAATGGGAACAGCCTACAAGCGTGATGTCATCAGAGCCGTCTCTATAAACTATGGGGCCCTAAACTTGTGAAAGTATGAAGTCATATTTTATAAAAAAAAGAATTGTCCTTTTACAATTGGAAATAAATAATATATAAATTAATAAATATTTTTTCATAGGTCTTACATCTTTAAAAAGAAAAAAAAAATATATTTATTAATTTGTGTATGGGCAGTCGACAAAAGTACAATTAAAATATATAAATTATTTCCGGATCTTTCGCGTATAGAAATTTCAATAAAACATCCAATACTATACACTGACATTCACAAATACATATAAAATCACTTATCTTTTAAAATATAGTTAAATTAAAACAAATTTAAATTGTCCCGATTTTATATTTATACATTGCTTGAGAATTTATCATTTTTCAGGTTCGAAAACATTGTAAATACGACTGCCTTTATTTATTAATAATTAATTTCAACCGTTCGATCATTATTAGGCATGATAAGACTATTAACAATTCAGTTGCTTTAACCAGTAGACTTTTATTTTTAAGTAAATATTAAAATTGTACATATGTCGATTGTTGTAAATTAAATTAACAAATATTCTTATCGATTTTACAGCCTTAATACAATAATCTACTTACAATGATATAATGACAGTCAGACTGTCCTTGTTTATATGAACCCCCGTAAAACCTGAAATATAAATTACTACTGTAAATAAGGAATGGAATTAACTGATTAGTTTAGTATAGTTGAATCCCTAAAGATGAACCAACTCGGTTTCCAACGTCGGATAAAAACGAAGCTAAATTTAGGTGGTGGGAGAAGTCGCGTTCTCCTTTATTAATATTATGCAACACACACACACACACACACACACACACACACACACACACACACACACACACACACACACACACACACACACACACACACACACACACACACACACACACACACAGACGATATATATATATATATATATATATATATATATATATATATAAATAAACAAAATAGGATTTTTTATAAAGTTATTCAAAAGCAAGATCTAAATTCATAGTAAGCTTTTTATAGCTGTTGATCTTTGTCATAATAAATTATATTTCATATAAAAATAATGTTTGTATGAATCTTCTTCAAATCCATTTTGATAATACTGTAATATATTGTTCACAGTGAAACAATATTAAACAATTATATCTTGTTGACTTCATAATTATTCCAATTTCAAGACTGAAAAATTGTTTTATACATCTTCGAGCTTCGAGTAGACCATAACGAATATTAAAATGAGTCAAACTTAAAATAATTTAGACAACTGGTGTTATATATCTTTCATAAAAAATTATATAATTTTAGTAATGGCTTTACGATTTTACGTTTTTTACATCGTATCTTGTCTTATTATTTTTTTACCGTGCCGAATTGAAATATTTAGTAAAAATTTGAGTAAGGTATAAAATAAAAATAATGCCTAGTTCTTTATTTGATGAATTACACTATATATAGCAAAGGTAATATGAAAAACCTACGAGCTAGCTATTGTAGTCCGCAACAATTATAATATTGATATAGATAACTTTATCTCCAGCATAAATTACTGGCAGGTATTGAATTTGCAAGCTTCTTGAATTTCTCGATGAGTCAGGTCATGAAGATATACATGTAAGGTGTATCGAATTGCCACTGCACCCAGTCTTAAGTCTCAGGTTGACCTACAGGAAATTACTCTCTAACATTCCAGTTTTAATATCCACCAGTTACATCTGCTTATCTATCTTAACTTAGTTATATTATCTGTTATTTATCATTGTACAACAAGCATGCGCTTTTTTTACATATACAGATCGCATTGACAATATCACAAAAGAATGATTAGGAACTCGATTATGAAAGAATACGTTGAAGCAATCATTATGTAAAAACTATATTCTTACGAATGGTAGAGCCTACTTTTTTGAGGGATTCGAGCTGGCCTATGTTATAATAAATTTCTGTGGAAATTGATGCTCACTATAGTTTATAAAAATAACAGCCCGCAAATCTTACATTATATATGTTCAGGAACTTACATTATACATTACATTATATATAAGAAAGAAAAATACCTGCGACTTAAATCGAAGTAAGTCATCGTTTACAATTTTCAATAAGGAAATATGCGTATATAATATAAATGAAGGCTTAAAGCGAATGAATTAAAACGATACGAGCGCTATCGATATATAATTTTGCAGAGTTTACCGCCCGATGAATCGAATGTTTTCCCGCCCGTCCGTATCGAATCAGTCATTCAAACAAATGCCAATGCGCGAGAATTAAAAAAGCAAAAGATACGAACACCTCGCAGCAGGCGTACGGCGCAACATAAGTATAGCGCACCATCAGACGCTCGAAACGAGTATGGGGACACAGAAAGTGTATATAGAATGAGCATCTCTCACTCTCTCACTCTCTCTCTGAATCTCGATTGTAAAATTGGTTTACCCTTTGGTGAATCCAATTGAGATTACTCAATTATGACTCGGGTAGGTGGGGGTGGGGGGAGGAGGGTTAGACTTTGCCGCTCTTCCGACCGCGCCGCCTCTTCAGTGTGTGTTAATTCCGCGCAATTGTCGCGACCTCGATGCGCGGACTCTACGTTATACGAATTAACGGATCTCGCGCACGCGAGGCCCGAATCGTATATGCGCGTGTGTGTATGTATATATATGCATACAATGCGTCCTGGCTGCAAATGCTGTCTATGTAGCTCAACTTTTTTTGTGCACAGGACTCTCCTCGCTCATTTCGCGCACATAAAAAAACCGTATCGCACGTATTTGATTACAAAAGCGTACCTCGATCGGTGCTTATATATATATATATATATATATATATATATATATATATATATATATATGTATGTTTTTTTAAATTAGAGAAAAAGCTGGTGCCCTTATTATTTATATACTCCTTTGACATGGGGATCTATTACATGTATATAGGATAAATTATATGAAATCTAAAATTAAAATTCGTGTCTGAGACAATACATTTTGTTATTATTAAAAACATTTTAAACTAATTAGGTACTAAGGAGAATCTATCAAATATATTTTATGGATCTGGATGAGATTGAATGAATTATCTCTGAATAGTTCCAAAATTAGCCCTGTAAAAGTTTACGGCTAGATGCTCTCCTATTTCCAAAATGTATGTATGGTACATTCTTACTTATAATTATAGTACTTTCCTTTAATTTAACGAGGTTTAATGTATAGTAAGATACAATTTGTATGAGAATAACAATTCCAACTACAAAGCTCTCATTGACTTATAAGCGAAAATGTATAGTTTTTCAATTATTATTAATCATTGACGTTAAAAGATTTTAACTGATTTTTTATGATGTAGTAGGTGATTGTTTGTATATAACAGACGTATCTATAATTAGCCGGAAATTGTAATTCAATTCAATTCAATTATCATGATATAAATAAAAAACTTTTTTGTAATTCAATTCAATTCAATTGTCATGATATAAATAAAAAACTATTTTTTCGAAGATAGATTCATTTGAGTTATTCTTGAAATTTTATTCTTTCTTCCAATTCGATACTAAATGTAATAAGAATTTCTCTTATTCTGCAGTATATATCCGATTTAATAAAAGAGGAATACTGTATAATTACCAGCATAAAAGTTCAATATCTTGGGAATATGAGTTTTAGGTTGTAAACCTTAGAAAGCTTTCAGTTTGGAAATTATCAGAGTTCTGTTCTTGTTCTTTCTTCGTCAAACCCATCACCAATGCCTAATCTAAGAGCCACTCCTTGAAAGAGGCTAGACAATGAAAAACTTTAATCGCTAATCAATTTTCAATTTCTATGAGTACTTTGAAAGTAGTCCCTTCACGTTTGTTTCTGCCAAATCTATAATCGGTGCATCATTTTGACATTTGGCAAGAAACTTACAAACATTAGTGTCAAGATCCACTTCGATACACGAGGTATAGTTTTATGAACTCGGAAATGTGACAGATATATCACGTGCGTGAGTGACCAACGTATGTTTACACTTACGAGATAGGCATATGAGTCTTCATTAGACTCAATGAGTATAATGGATTTTATTGTAGGATGAACATTTTTCAATTTTCAATTTTTTTTCGTATATTAAACTAGTTATCATCAATTTTGTAGCTCAGAAACCTATCCTTTATATTTATGACGAGTCTTAGAGTTATTCATCATAATTGAAATGCAATAAATTGTTTTTTTAGAAGATCAATATATGCTTTGTTTATATTACTTATAGTATAAAGATAATAAATTTTTTATCGATAAATAACTTTAAATTATAGGATTTTATTATAATTTGCTGATTTTGGGTAACCTTGTACATAATTTTTCAAAATTATTCCATTGTATTCCCAATAAATTTCAAAATCATTTTTTTAGCTTTTCTATATGAATAGTATATCATTTATATTAAAAAAAACAATTTTGATAATCTGTATTACTATATGGATGTTATTTTTACTTCTATATACTGTAGATATAACATTTTTCGTTTCGTTCTACTATTAGAGTAAACAGTTTGATAAACATTTTCAATCGATTCATTTATTATTACTTATTACTTTGCTCTATTTGTTACGAAGTTCTAAATTATGATTTCTTGTAATATTTTGGTAATATAATTTTCTGCCTAATAGAATCCTTGCATATCTATATCCGTACGAAATATAATATTCTTTCAACGTTTAATTAAATAAATTCGAAATAAATAAAAATTAACCTTACAGTTAGGCACAATCCTACATTTTTTCTTTTTAACTTTCTGTTTCAGTCGACTATTGACTAGGCTTTCGAGCCTGATCAAGAATTTTTAGGACTGTACTGACGGTCGAAAACTTTCTACCCCTAATAATTGAGGTAAGAAAGTTGCAAAGTCGTCGTTAAGAAAAGCGCCAAGATGCCCGCCAGATTCGACAGCATGAACAGTCCACCTGTGCGCGAAACAGTTGTCAGCAACGGGGCGCCTTTCGCTATCGACGATGATGTCGTTATCTCAGGATATTCGGGTATGGTTAAATCTTTTATTTTTGCTTAAAATAAATGTTATATCTTCTATAATATCGTGATAAACGAGAGATTCATCTTTTAATAAATTAAACATACTTTTCTTCGCCTAACATAACTTGTTTAGTGCAATAGATTGGCAGAGTGTCACTTATCCATACTATAAATCTCATGCTCGTCTGCCTTGTCTTTTCCAAAAATAGGTCGATTACCCGAGTCCGAAACAATCGAGGAGTTCAGGCAACAGCTTTACGAGGGTATCGATCTGGTCACCGATGACTCCCGCCGCTGGCCTGCCGGCATCTACGGTCTGCCCACGCGCGCCGGCAAAGTCAAAGACCTCGCCTCGTTCGACGCTACCTTTTTCAACGTACATCCGAAGCAGGCCGACGTAATGGATCCCCAGGTGAGGAAACTCCTGGAGGCGACGTACGAGGCCATAATTGACGCGGGTCTAAATCCAGCCGATGTACGGGGCTCAAGGACCGGAGTCTACATCGGCGTCTCAGAATCCGAAACTGACGAACACTGGACTTCCCACCCCGACTTAGTAAATGGTAAGACGATCTCTTACACATATGATGGAATCAAGTTTCTAAGTGGGATATATTCCAAACTAGTTTATTTGCATTTATTATTTGTAATACTCAAAATTTTTGTATTATAGGAGTGCAGATATTATAGTAAAAAGTACTTTGTTTTCATAGTTGAATTTCAATATTTATTTCCAAGAATAATTTTGCACCTAGAAAGATATAAATCATTGAATTGCTTACACCCGCATTACTACAATGTTATATTTAAACAAAATATATAGAGTAAAATAATGAAATATTAATTCGTACGTTCTATATTATAACGTAGAATACATCTTCCCAGAAAACAGTAAAAATTATATATAAAAAATCTTTTCGTACTCAAAGTATTACTTTCGAAACAAATTATTTTCGAAAATTTCTTTTAAGTCCAAATCGTCGCTTGTGTGCTTAGGTTACGGATTGACGGGCTGCTGTCGCGCCATGTTCCCGAACCGCGTTTCCTACGCGTTCGACTTCAAAGGGCCCAGCTTCGCCATCGACACCGCCTGCTCCTCGTCGCTGTACGCCATGTATCACGCCGTCTCGGCGATTCGCAGCGGTCAGTGCGACGCCGCAATCGTCGGCGGCACGAACATCCTCCTAAAGCCCACCGCCTCCCTGCAGTTCCATCGGCTCTCCATGCTGTCACCCGAAGGCTGCTGTAAAGCCTTCGATTCCGAGGGCAACGGCTATGTGCGTTCCGAGGCGATAGTCGTCATGTTCCTGCAAAAGGCCAGAGACGCGAAGCGATTCTACGCAACGGTGGCCGGCTGCAAAGCGAACACCGACGGCTACAAGACACAGGGCATTACCTTCCCGAACGGTCACATGCAAAATCTGCTGATGCGAGAGGTCTTCGACGACACGTGTCTGAGCCCGCTGGAGGTCTCGTACGTCGAAGCACACGGCACCGGTACGAAGGTCGGCGATCCCCAGGAGGTCAACTCCATTGCCGATTTCTTCTGCAAAGACAGGAAAACGCCGCTGCTCATCGGTTCGGTGAAATCCAATATGGGACATCCGGAGCCATCGAGCGGTCTCTGCGCAATCGTCAAAGTCTTACTTGCCATGGAGAGCGGGATCATCCCGCCTAACTTACACTTTAAAAATCCCAATCCAGATATTCCGGCATTGGTCGACGGTAGACTTCAAGTGGTAACTAAGCCTACACCTTGGAAAGGCGGTCTGGCAGCTATCAACAATTTTGGCTTTGGAGGAGCCAACGTTCATTTATTATTACGTAGCAATCCGAAGCCAAAAGCCTCGCCCATATTAGAAGTCGGCGTACCAAAGATGGTCGTTGTATCGGGTAGAACCGAGGAAGCTGTTACCGCCATGCTTAACTCTGTAAGTATAATAACAATAATATTTTCTTTTTTACTAAAGGCTATTTTTATTTTTATCAAAGGAATTAGTTTTTAGATTCTGTATAACTTATGTTTATTCATATGATAGAATTTTAGTTAAAAAAAATATTTTCTATATATATATATATATATATATATATATATATATATATATATATATATATATATAATACCAAATATACGACACATTAATGATGGCTAGTCTTTTGCACTAGTTTTAATACCTAATTGCCACAAAATAAATATATAATATATGATAATTTAGGCAAAAGAGAATAGCAAGGATGATGAATTCTTGGCATTGGTACACAATGTGCACGCGCACAACATTGTCGGTCACGGTTATCGAGGATATCAAATACTGAACGAGTCAGGGGATTATGAGATCGCAAGCGTTACTGCCGATCGACGTCCTATCTGGTATGTCTTCTCAGGTATGGGATCTCAGTGGGTGGGCATGGGCAAAGATTTGCTGGCCGTCCCTACCTTCAACGATAGTCTACGAAAGAGCGCGGAGACGCTCAAGCCCTGTGGCATCGATCTCATGAATCTTATTTTGAACGGAAATTCGAAGACCTACGACGAGGTCCTCAACAGTTTCGTTACAATTGCTGCGATCCAAGTTGCCCTTGTCGATGTTCTTACAATGCTCGACATACAACCAGATGGTATCATAGGCCACTCCGTTGGTGAAGTTGGATGTGCCTACGCGGATGGTACATTTACCGCGGAACAGGCTATTCTAGCAGCTTACTGGAGAGGAAAGTCGATTACGGACTCTGATTTGCCGAAAAATATGGGTAAGATTTTTGATAATTTTCACGGAGGTGGTAAAAGATTAATGGTTTATCAATTGTTGAATGATACTGCATCAACAGGAAAATGAATTATTAATGAAATATTTCATATTGTCAGGTATGGCGGCTGTTGGTTTGAGCTGGGATGAGGCCAAGAGACGTTGCCCACCAGACGTATTCCCAGCGTGTCATAACTCGTCTGATTCTGTTACCATATCTGGACCTTGTGAATCTCTTAATAAATTCCTCGAGGAACTAAAGGCTGAAGGCATATTCGCCAAGGCTGTGCTAAGTTCAGGTTTCGCGTTCCACAGTAAATACATTGCCGCAGCTGCAACAAAACTACGTGCCAGTCTTGAGAAGATCATCCCGAACCCGAAACAACGGACTTCTAGGTGAGTTTTAATAATTTTTCTAGTCTTCAATTTTTTAGAATTATTTCTATTTTTCAAATATGATTTAAAATTAAATTACATTTCTAATTCTCTTGCGTATAATGTATAATTTATACATATTTCATTAAATATAATGTGAGATAGTTTTTAGAAATCTTTTCTTTTTGCTTGCACTCCATAATAGAATATATATTTAATGTGTTCATTTTTTAAATTTTAGGTGGCTTTCTTCGTCGATACCTGAATCAGCATGGGGCACACCTCTAGCCCAATTAAGTTCACCCGCATACCACGTGAACAATCTTCTTTCGCCAGTATTATTCCAGGAGGTTGTCACTCATGTACCCGAAAATGCTGTTGTTATTGAAATTGCACCCCATTGCTTACTTCAAGCCATATTAAGGAGATCATTACCATCTACGGTCACAAATATTGGACTGCACAAACGAGATCATGCTAATAATATGGATTTCCTTTTAACAAATATTGGAAAAATGTATAATGCTGGATTACAGCCGCAGATATCTAAATTATACCCGTCAGTAAGGTAATTGAAATACAGACAGTTTATTATTTTATAAACATAGAAATGTAAATATATTTTTCAACCATAAATATTAATTATGACATCGTGAATATGCATTTCAGTGTTTTCTTATTAGCTTAATTTAATATACATCTTTATAAAGTAGCTTATAATAAGAATAATAAAAAATTTTAATAATTACCCGTTGCATTTACAGTTTTCCTGTGGGTCGCGGTACGCCAATGCTGAATTCGCTCATCAAATGGGATCATACAAACCAATGGGCGGTAGCGTCTTTCGCAGGAACAGAAGCAAGATCTGGGGAAACTTGCATCGAAATTGATTTGTCCAAGGAAGAACATGCTCATTTAGTTGGGCACACAATCGATGGTAGAATTCTATTTCCTGCCACGGGGTATCTTACACTAGTATGGAAAACATTTGCGAATTTAAAAAATAGTGAATTCGAGAAAACGCCAGTCGTCATGGAGGACGTGCAGTTTCAACGAGCTACGATCATGCCTAAAGACGGGCCTGTCAAATTTTTAATCAATATATTCGATGGCACTGGAGATTTTGAAATCTGTGAAGGTATTATAACTTCTCCAGATTGATTTCATTCAATATCATCTTATAAATTAAAAAAGCTTAAATTTGTATAAAAATTAAACTAAATTAATTAATACTACAAAATTCTATAAATATAAATAATAATTTTTAGGCGGTGCAGTAGTCGTTACTGGTAAAATTCGCATTCCCGAGAATATTGAAAAGGAGATGCTTAATCTGCAGCCTCCGTCTGTAGCCAAAGAACCAGAACTTTTAGAATTAACGAAGTCAGATATGTACAAAGATTTGCGTCTACGTGGCTATGAATACACAGGAATTTTCCAAGGTATCTTAAACGCTGATAATCGAGGTAAAATTGGCAAACTCGCTTGGGACAACGAATGGATTTCTTTCATCGATACAATGCTACAATTCACAATAATTGGCAGTGATACGCGTGATCTTTACCTACCCACGAGGATCCAGACTGCAATATTTGATCCTGAATCCCATAAGCAAATAGCAGATAACTTAGCAGATGGTGAAGGAATACCAGTATGTATAAAAACATTAATACTATAGCTGACTTATTATGAATTTTCTTTCAAATATTTTTGTATATAATACAAATAAATTTATCATAGGTATACTCCTACCGAGATACCGGTATCATAAAATCTGGCGGTATTGAACTTCGCGGACTGAAGACTTCTTTGGCACCAAGGAGACAACAGATGCAATCAGCACCTAAACATGAAAGATATGTTTTCGTGCCATATGAAAATCCACAGGTACTGGTTGAAGATCCCGAAAAATCAAAACTTCACGCACTAACAGTGCTTCTGCAAGTCGTTAAAGAAAATTTAGGAGGCTTGAAACTCAAGATTGCCGAAGTAGCTGGTGAGCGAAGCTCCGAGGCCGTGATGGCGCCTACAGTTGTAGATGTATTACTTAGCGAGACATTGTTTAGCGTAAGTCTATATTTAATAGTTTTAACTTAGAATCTGTAAATCTTTACCTACTTTTTTCAAAAACAAAAAGTTAATTACAGCTTCTCATTAATCAATCTTAAAAAAATTTAATCTAAAAAATGTTTCAAATAAAATGTTTTGCAATTTTTTTTTAATATAAATCCTATGTTTGTAATTGTAGGTGGATTTCCAATTAATAACTGGGTCACCTGAAAGTTATGCTCAACTTTTAGATCAATGGAAGATTAAACATTCAGCTAAAAATCCGCAGTTAACCACAATTGGTCAAGATCTTCAACTCATTTTAGCTGCTGATGTATTGAGTTATAATCAAGTCATTGTACTCAAAAATCTTTCTGATTCCTTGAAAACTGGAGGTTTTTTGATTTTGGAAGAAACTGGTAACCTGAGTTTGAATGTTGTAAAAAAAGCGGGTTTAGTTGTTGTTGGTAAACAAGTAGTACCCGGTAAAAATTATGTGTTATTGAAAAAGGTGCAGGAGAGTGCTGAGCCTATAATTATACAAATCACAGAAAAGAACTTTTCATGGTTGGAAGGAGTTAAAGCAGCTTTGAAAAAGTCGGAGACCGAGGGACAAAAAGTACTACTTGTTAGTCAAGGAGAGGAATTATTAGGTAAATAATTCAATATCATTGATATAAACTGGCAAATAATTCATTTTTATCAAGTACAACTCGTAAACAATGTTCAAACATTTTCAAATTAAAATGAACCATATATTTTTTCAATTAAGAAATCGTGTTTTACTGAAACTTAATATTTAAAAAAATAATATAATCTCTTTAAAGTATGCAATTAAATTACATTCATATGCTTTTAATAACAGGTTTAGTTGGTCTAATGACTTGTATTCGCTGTGAAAGCGGTGGACAGAACGTTAGTTACGTCTTCATTCAGGACAAAAATGCACCAAAGTTCGCATTGACAGAACAATTTTATTCCGAACAGCTAGATAAGCAACTGGTGTCAAATGTTTTAAAGGGTGGGCAATGGGGATCTTACAGACATTTACGTTTGGATCAACAAACCGATGTATCCTCGCTGCATGTTGAACATGCCTACGTAAATACTCTAGTCAGAGGTGATCTTAGTAGTTTGAGATGGATAGAGGGGCCTTTAAGCTACTATCAACCAGAAAAATTCCCTGGAAAGGAATTTTGCAGTGTTTACTATGCTCCTCTTAACTTCCGGTAATTTAACATTTATGAATCATTTAAAATGAAAAAAAAAACATTTGGCCCTTCATTAAGATAATAATCATTAAATAACTTTTATTTTACAGTGATATCATGTTGGCTACTGGTAAGCTAAATGCTGATGCTTTGCCAGGTAATCTTGCCAGTCAGGATTGTATTTTGGGTCTTGAGTTTGCCGGTCGTGACTCGAATGGTCGACGTGTCATGGGTATGATAGCTGCACAAGGTCTTGCCACGACAGTTCTGGCAGACCCGACGTTTTTGTGGGAAGTACCAGAAGCATGGACTCTGGAACAGGCCGCTACAGTCCCTGTAGTTTATGCAACAAGTTACTATGCTCTTAGTGTACGCGGTGGAATAAAACCGGGTGAAAGTATACTTATCCATGCTGGTAGTGGTGGTGTAGGTCAAGCTAGTATCGCAATTGCCCTACAAATGGGTTGCAAGGTCTTCACAACCGTGGGTTCTCAAGAAAAGAGGAATTTCCTTAAGAAGACATTCCCACAGGTAATTTAAATATTAAAATTGTTCACCAGCTGTTATATGCAAGTTAAGATTCTGACAACCGCATCTTTGTTTAAAAGGTGCTATTGAGAATTCAAATTAGTAAAGGCTTACTTTATTTTGTAGTTGAATGATCGTAACATTGGTAATTCTCGAGACACCAGCTTTGAACAGCTGGTACTAAGTGAAACCAACGGCCGTGGTGTCGATTTAGTCTTGAATTCCTTGGCCGGTGAGAAACTCCAAGCGAGCGTCAGGTGCTTGGCTAATGGTGGCCGATTCCTTGAAATAGGAAAGTTTGATCTGTCGAATAATACGGCATTGGGTATGTCACTGTTCCTGAAGAACACAAGCTTCCACGGTATTCTTTTGGACGCTCTCTTTGAAAACGATTCCGCTGATAAGAGAGAAATTGTAAGACTAGTTAATGAGGGTATGAAGAATGGAGCTGTCAAGCCATTACCTTCTACCGTATTCAATGAACAACAGATTGAACAAGGTTTGCAATATTTGTTATAGTTAAATCCTTTCAGGAATATTAAACATGATAGGAAAAAATCTTTTGTATTTGCGTTAAAATGATGCATTTAATTTAATGGTGATAAATAAATGCATATTTTTATAATGTACGTACAAAAAAGAATCATTATAAATCAGATATATTAAAAAAGTAATAAAATTATACCTAACATATATTTTCTATTTTTAGGTTTTAGATTTATGGCAACTGGAAAACACATTGGTAAAGTTCTCATTAAAGTACGTGATGAAGAACAACAAAAGGTTGTCCAACCAGCTCCAAAAGTTGTTGCCGCAATTCCAAGAACTTATATGAATCCCGATAAATCTTACATTTTAGTCGGTGGTCTTGGTGGTTTCGGTCTAGAACTAGCGAACTGGCTTATTACGCGCGGTGCCAAACATATTATTCTGACATCGAGGTCAGGTGTGCGCACTGGCTACCAAACTATCTGTATTCGCCGATGGCGTGAAATCGGAGTAAATGTTGTTGTTTCCGTTGAAGATGTTACGACCCTTGCTGGCGCTGAGAAACTTATTAAAGTAGCAAATAATTTAGGTAAATTAATAATTTCTTATTTCTCTCATATATACAATAAAATCCTGTGGAATTCTATTCAGAATCTATTGAAATTTTAAATATTAAAAGTAAAAGAAAATTTTTTTTCTAACTGCGAATTACGTAAATAATTATATTTCATGTAATATAAAAAATAAGTCGCGTAATATTAGATTGAAAAATTAAACATTATTTTTCAAATTTTCATTTAAAATAAAATATATATGTCTTGTCCAGATTCAAGTAAATCCATATCATTATAAAATTAATTTAATTACAGCACCAGTCGGTGGTATATTTAATTTAGCCGCAGTGCTAAATGATGCATTAATTGAAAATTTGGAAGAGGCTAATTTCAAGGCTGTATCGTTACCAAAGGTCGATGGGACAAAGAATTTAGATTCCGTTTCAAGAAAATTATGCCCTTCATTAGATTATTTTGTTGTATTCTCATCAGTCTCGTGTGGTCGTGGAAATTTGGGTCAGACAAACTATGGAATGGCTAATTCTGCTATGGAAAGGATCTGCGAGAATCGACAGGCAAGTGGATTACCAGGATTGGCAATTCAGTGGGGAGCAATCGGTGATGTTGGTCTTATCTTAGGTAATTATTAGTTATGCTTTAAAAATACTAATTTAAACTAGAACAAGATTCGTATATTATTGTTTATCTGGTAAAAATTTGATAATATTTTATTTTTGGTAATTATAAATCTTTGTAATTTACTTTTAGAAACTATGGGCAACAATGATACCGAAGTAGGTGGCACTTTACCCCAACGCATGCCAAGTTGTCTCGCAACTATGGACATTTTCCTTCAGCAACCTCATCCTGTATTGGCATCCTTGGTTCTTGCGGATAAACATAGAAGCAATGACGGTCAAAACCAAGTAGGTGTACTCGAAACTGTAGGCAACATTCTCGGTATTAAGGATGTAACTACTGTTAACCCTTCGGCTACGTTAGCTGATTTGGGTATGGATTCGCTTATGGGCACCGAAATTAAACAGACCCTCGAAAGAATCTACGAAATTGTATTGAATCCTCAGGAAATACGAGGCTTGACGTTTGCAAAACTCAAAAAGCTTGCATCAGGCAAAGGGGAAGACAATGAAACAGGTAATTAAAACTATATATATATATCTTAATATTTAATAGTTATATTTCGACTTATTATCAATAAAATTTCAAATGAACTTTTCATCATGGCTCTATCATGATCACTTCAATAATTTTATAAAAATAATATTAATTATCGTATTAATAATTTTTAAGAAGTTAAACTAATGCAAATACTAGAAGAACAGTATTATATAAATAATATAAAAATTCAATATAGTCAATTTCTGAACTAAATTTTAATATAATGATTTTTCTTAAATAGAATCCTGTCCATCATCGCCGTCAGCAGTGATGGACAATAGTCCCGAAAAACTCTTGTTCCAATGTAAAGGAAACGAGATTGTTCCGAAAAAAATGCTCGTGCAGCTAGAAAGTCAACAAACTGAGGGTTTGCCGATCTTCGTCGTATCGGCAATCGAAGGTGTGATAGCTTCGTTGAAAGGTCTTGCTATCGAATTAAAGCGACCAGTTTGGGGTCTGCAGTGCACAAAAGACGCGCCACTTGATACGATAGGCGAGTTTGCTGAATTCAATATTAAACAAATGAAACAGGTACAGAAGAATGGGCCATACACCATCGTTGGATATTCGTTTGGAGCTCTTGTGGCCTTTGAAATAGCGCTGCAGCTTGAACACGTAGGTGAAACGGTAAATTTAACGCTTGTAGACGGATCGCCAGAGTTTGTTACTTTACATTGTACAACCATTGGAAAGCAAACGAGTCCAGATGGTACAAATGTGGAGGCCGACGGTACAAGAAAGGCTCTTGCGTACTTTACCAGACAAATGAATTCTAGTGTTGGCTTCTTGAAGGTAATATTATCAATCAAAAATCTTTTCTTTAATAATGTAACATATCTTTTCTCAATAATTCATGAACTATAAGTATGTAATAAAAAAATTAGGCATATTTTAAAAAAGAAATATCAAGGGTCTTTAAACGGTAAATAATTATTAATACTATTTTTAGGCATATAGTATACTTAAGGAAACTAAAACTGACGACGAAATGTGGAGCAAAATGTTGGAATTAATCGGATCTACGCCATTTAGCGCAGAAGACTTAAAAACAGCAGGAATCTTGTTTTTCAAAAAGTTAAAAGCAGCTTATACATATGAGCCAGCGGGAAAATACCAGGGTACAATTACGCTCCTGAAAGCTAAGGACAATTTCATTACTCTTAACGAGGACTACGGTTTATCTGAGGTAATTTTAAACTAAATTGTTCAAAATTCGTTTATTAGCTTACACAGTTCAATAAATAATTTTAAATAAATAAATATAGCATCTATTAATAAAATATTTATGTATTCTTTCAAATTTTCAGATTTGCAGCCAAAACGTAAGGATTGAAGAACTTCTTGGTAATCATAGGAGCATCTTAGTAGGTGAAAGTGTAAAGAAAATAGCGGAGACACTTCAAGCATAGAGGCTTTTTAACATTTAGTTATTATATAATCATAAATGCAAAAAAGATTTCGAAATTCTTGTTCATTATTTGAGTTTATGTAGAATCATAAACCAAACGGCAATGCCCCTTCCTATTGAAAGTTGAAACTACTTTTGTATAAAGATATATCTCTTCTAAAGGAATCTTTTTGTGCATTATCATTCATTTTTCATATGTTACAAATTCGCGCTCTCTCATTATCGTATCACGTTTATCGACAATTATTGTAAAGAAGTCTCGAATTATATCGAAGTCTTATATTTACATTGCTAAAAGAAGAATAGGAAATATACAAAAAATTAGCAAAAGAAACGAAAAATAATATAAAAATTTAATTTTTTAATATTTTAACCATTTAAATCGCTAGATTTTTTGAATATTCCTATTCTTTTTTGTTGGAAGATGTTACAGTCTTCATGAATTTAAGAAACGAAAAAAGTTTTTATACAATTTTTCGATGCTTGGTATTGACTGGCTATCATTGTAAAGTTGTATGAGCAAAATATTGTATTATAAATATATATTACGATTTTGTTATTATATTGTTGTATCTTGTACAATGTGAGTACAAACAGATTTAAAGAAATTTAAAAAACTCAACACTCACAATGGTACATGACTATTGAATAAACTGCGAAAAATAATTTTAGGCGGATTTTTTTACGTTTGAAAGGTGTACTAGTGTAGTTAAATGCTTAAATATTGTAAAATATTTAAAATAGAGATTTTTAATATAATTTTTTTCAATATAATTATTTCCTCGGGCACCAATGAAAATTTTCGTTTTTTTTACGAAAATTAATAAAAAATATTATGTGCACATTGTATGAACGAATATTTAGTTGCTTTTTAAGTATAGTATACTGTGCAGCATAAAAAATATAGTACACCACTGTGCATTTATTTTAAGGTGTATACTTAATGTATATTTTGTTTATTGTAGATAAAAGAAATAAACAGAGTAGAAATTAATAGACTTATTTAATAACTAAATCTACCCTGATCATCCTTTATTAAATACTTTACAGTGACATGAAACTATTTTTTATTTACACATCATAAATAATGAAATTATCAACACGTAATAAAGCTTCTTTAATCAAGCGAAGTAAAATAGTTGAACACATGACATTCTATAGGCAAAAGAGAAATATATTTATTACTTAAATAATATGATGTTAACTAAACTTCAAGTCATTTACATTGTTTTTAAAAGTTAAATTTATTACATATATATATATATATATATATATATATATATATATATATATATATATATATATATATAACAAATGTTTCTATTGAAAGTATTATATTATCTATATAAAAAAAATACAAATGATATATTTAATTACATGATTTGTACACATTGATATCTCAACGAATAGTTGGAATGCATTAATAGAAATGTTCATTCACTATATGTAATAAATATTTTGTGCAACATTGTTACAACATATACACAGAATTCGCAAAAGTTTTCATACCAATAATAGAATTTTCGTCATAAATATTATGACAATTTTATACAACTTTCACTTTATCAAAACTCGGATCTGAAGTAGCATATCGTTTATCACAGGTAAAAGATATAGTCATCGCATAACGGATACCTGAGGTAACTTTTTCAACAGCGTGCAAATTTTCACTACCTGATGTAAATATAGATACCCTACCCTTTCGTGGTTCTACTGTTGTATTTACATTATTTTTATCTATATAAATAAATCTTCCACCTTTAAAATCTCTACCATAATCATTTAGATACAATAAAGATGTATAATGAAATGATTCATAAGTGTTCTGAAATAATTAAATTTTAATTACTTACTAATTTATTTTATAATTTAATTATATAAATTCTTATTTATTTTATAATATTTTCTTTTTGAATTAAAATATAATGTGAAATAAAACTTACTTTATCAACATGTGGATGCCAATATTCATCATGGATAGTTTTAGCTGGAACATCAGTTAGTTCAGAAAAAAAAGTAGGTTTTGTTAAGTAGATTAAATTTTCATCTATTCCAAAATGAGTGGCAATAGCATTCTTTATTTTTGTTTTAACTCTGAAATATAAAATAAATTTTGCATAAGAAAATATTTGAATAAAATATTTTTATTTTTTTACTTGTAAATTCTTACTTGTAAATAGCAAAATCTGCATTTTTAAAAATTTTTTTGGCCTCATCTAGAGCATAAATATTGATAAATTTAGTGCCTTTACTCAAAGCACCACTCTGAAGGTCTAATGTACTTGCACCACCATCGGAACCACCAAATTTTAATCCATTTTTAGCTAATTGTAATAAGACATCAGCTTCAGATGCAGTAACAAGTTTATCAGAAACAATCCTCCCACATTTCTTGGGAATACAATCTGGAAATTTATTTAGCTCGATTTTGTAATCATTAGAACATTCAACGTTTACGTTAAGATTGATTAATACATCCTTTTGACTTGCTAAAGTTACTTCTTTGCCACTTTTACTGTTATACCAGACAACAAACATGACTCCTAAAATTAAAATAGAGCGAGACCAAACTCGTTGATATGGAAAAGTAACTGGAGGTCCATATTTTCTAAAAAGAAATAAAATAGCAAAAAATTAAAAACATTTCCAATATTTAAACTATATTTTGAAGATGCATTATTTATTCACACTATATTCTACTATTTAGGCAAAGAATTTTGTTGAGAATAGCTTTAAAAATTAAAATACATTATAGGAAGAAGTGTTTTTTCAAAAAGAGTAATATATGTATATATTTCTTTATATTCAGTGGCTGTATGAATACTAAAACTTACTATTAGTTTCTAGAATTTAAAATAATTTTATTGACTCAAAGCTGGTTTCTATCTTATTTGCAAATCGAGAAAGGATGTACAGTTTACAAAATCCCAGAGTTATTTTTTTATCAGAATCTAATATCAATTTAGTATTTTATAGTACATTAAACGGACTGAAAAGGAATTGCAATAATTTTGATTTATCCATTAAACAGAATAATTTACAAGCTTACAAAACAAAATATATTAGAATTTGTTATTATTTCAGTTAAATATTATACGGATAAATTACAAATTATACAAAGATGACTGTGATCAAAAGCAATGCACAAATCTACTTCTAAAGGCATTTGTCTATGTATGCTAGAAATAAATAAATAAATAAGTAAATATTTAAATCAAGCTTACAATTTTACTTCTTCATTTGCACCATCTTTAACGCCTTTCTTTTCCTCTATCTGTTCTTTTTCTTTTTGAATATCATTTTTTCTTCTCCTTACTGTTCCCTGTGCCATGATTTCAATATAATAAATTCTTTCACACAGTCAAAAAAACAAAAACCATTGCTTTAAAATGTGTGCAAAATAAACTTAAAAACGTTCCAATATTAGTCAAATAAAAAATATAAATGTGTTATCTATTATTTATATACAGAACGCTAACAAGTAAATTCTGTCGAAATACAGGATATGTTTATATATCCTGACAGGTTTGTGCTTGAAGTGACACTCAGCTTATATATGTATATCTGCTTATATTGCTTACGCTAGCAAAAAGTAAAGAAGAACAGATTCTGAGACATGAGCAGCTAATAAAACAACGCAACTTACAGATATCTAAAATTTATCAGTTAGATATCTATAGGTAAACGATTATTCTTGGTTTATCTTTGAAAGTGCTGACGTCATCAAATAAGTGTCCCTATGGCGTGCCCTAAGGTCCCTATATAATGTGTCATATAGATATACAGGAGAGGGAAGACTAGCATCAGTCTGAGCGCGAACAGCGCCAGGCCGCCAGGTAGCGTCAGGGTAGCGTTCTGATCACATGGTCACGAGTGTTTTGTAATTTTGGGCTTATGTGGTCTTTAGGTGGTGTATTATTTTGAATGGTTTCTATGATAAAGTTTTTATGATAGAAACATATGACGGGTCGATGGGCGGTGAAGTAAGGGTAGAGGGGACTGACGCCCCCCCCCCTCAGCATTCAGCAGAGCAACCCCTTATATTCGTGAATAAGGCAAGATCGTTTAAAGAAAACATAAATCAATTAGTAAGCCTCACAGAGAAAATAATAATAAATTTTGCATCAGAAAAGAATGATCTAGAGAAAGTTAAAGAAATCGTTTTCGAGAAAAACTCGCGCAATTGAAATTTATACACAGTATAATACATCATTTTCCAGTCAAATGAGAAATGCTTTAATCCATATAAGTATTCATCGTACTAGTGAGTATATATAGTTGCGCGAAAATCGAGACCGATTGTTTTCAATCTTTTGAGTGTTCTGTTTCATTCTTTTCTATTAAAATATCTCAAAAAATTTTTACCATCAAAAAAATAAAATAAAAAATAATAAAAACAAATATACTTAATATTAAATTTTGTTTAAAAATATTTTTTGTGTTCTTTGTATATATTCCGATATCTTTATGGTATCGTTTTATATTACACAGAAAACGAATTCAATTCCGATCTGGAAAATGTTAACAAATAAATACAATTCAAGTGAGAAAGCGAACGTAATACATCGCCGTCCCGATATCCAAACTAGCAAAACATAAATTAAAATAACAATGCAATTAAGATGCAGACTGGGCTTTTTTTTCGAAATACTACTTTGCACACGTCGAGAAAAATGAATATAGAAATGTAGGAAAAATCTTAATGAGACATTAATTTTTACTCGTAGATATTTTAATTCGATTCTTAAGAAATTCTACAGGAATAGAAAATTATTCATATCAATTTTATTAATCAATATTTCTGGAAATTTTGAGAAAACTAACAGTCAAGACATAATATGTAATATTAAATAAATCATTTTTTTTTCTATACATCAAGTGTTCTTCTCTCTTTATTAATGTTCTCTGTTTTTAAAAAAGAGATTGGGACAACCTGAAAAATCTTTTTAAACAAATTATTTATAAATTATTAAAATAATAAACACTGATGTGGATTCAAGGCCTACGAGCTGCGTAGGAGATTCGCATTTTGGACGTATATACTTTGTTACGGATTATTTTTTTTTATATTGATTTCTGCCTGTGATTTTGCAGAATTATACAGGAATGTTTTAGTATAAAATTTGAGATATTTTGTTAATTTACAACATATCCTTGCAATACATTTCTTGCAACCTATTCCTTGTAAAACTAAGCTCCGGGTTTCCTGAAATTGCGTCTTAAAGTGACGATTGTATGCCGCGAATTCCTAGATTTAAAATATCTAATTGAAAAGCCTTCAAAAATATATAATTGAAGAATAGTCTATAAAATAAATAGTTATAAATAATGATGCTGACTTTTTAATAATAATTTTAAGTGTGGAAATGTTTGAATCGCCATTATTATACTATTTTCCAACGGTCCAAAAAAAAAAAACAAACCTTGAAGTAATATGCAATTATTATTAGATTGGAAGTTACGGGGGATCCATACGCTGACATCGCACAAATCCAATTTTAGATCGCGAATCTCGCCGCATACGATATGAATTATTAAATAAACAATATTTCAAGCTGCATACTGAACAGTTCTGCATTGTTTAATAATGAGTCGATATGTGTAAGAAAAAATGGAACGAAAGTGCATTTCTAACGTTCATACAACTCTTAGGCGAAACCGTAGTACTTTAAAGGACTAACCTTTTCAGGGGCGGCAAATCAACTAGGATGGAGTTTTCGACTCCCCTGCCTCCGACAAATGTCCCAAAAAATAGTGTAATGAATAATAGAAGCCTCGAACCTTAATTGACTATAATTACGTCATTTAAATAAGAACTGGAAAAAAATACTTATTGAAATAAAAATTGTTATTTATTTGTTTATCGAAGGACAAGTGTAAAAACATTGATATTTGATGTTTTGTTCAATTTTTTAAGAATTTCCGCTTTGAAAAATCGAATACGTATAGTGAATGATTTGTGTCAATATATTTTTAGATTTCATTGACGTAAAGCTACAGCTTTATACTAGAAGCTGAAGATTTTATGAGTATATTATTAGATATAAAGGGGAGTCTTCGTTTCAATCGGAATATGAATTTCAAATACTATGAATGGGAAGGTATCTTTTTCAATGTAATATTTTCTCTTTAATAAATTCCTTTTTAGTTTTTTCCTTGAGTAAAGAAGATTAGTTACTGCAAATTGAAAATCGAAAAAAGGCAATAAAACCTACACAGTGTCAAGTTCAAGTTTTAATGTGTATATATATATATATACAAATCATATTTGGCGATTCTATCTTACAGTTGCCTCCTAAATAATTTTTTTACAATAATCAGCATATTCATTCCAGTATAAATCTAAAGTCATCGTATGGAACAAAATTTTTGCAACTTTATCGACACATACGTTCTACTTATTATTTTCATGAATTCTCAGCTATATATAGATAATATAATAAAAATTGTCAAAAAATGTGTTTCAAGCATCGAGAACGTCAATCGTATACAAAACCGATCTTGCAGTTTCAAACTCGCAATTTATATATACAACAAGTAAATTGCTTATGAAACCATAGCAAAATCCCTAAAACATAGATATTGACGGAACCGGACAAACTTCGCAAAAACGCTCGATTTACGCATGACGTAAGATTCCAGCAGCCCTCGCTGACGGAATTCGCAGCGTAAAATATATTTATATTCATTGAATTTCTTTTCAAATATACTCTCTCTCTCTCTCTCTCTCTCTCTCTCATCGATCCAGTTAATAATTATATATATATATATATATATATATATATATAATTATTAACTTTGACAAAAAAAAAAAAACAAAAATTCCTATTACACGCTCGTTGGATAATACCGTAAAATTTAGCTGAAAAATAAATATTCGTCTTACGTTTATGTATATGAATATATGTGTATATATATCATCATTGGAGTCTATAGATGATGGTTCGTGCGGCGCCGCTACCACCTACTGCCACCGAACCAGTCACCACCACCCCCTTCCCCATGCGCTATTACGCCCACATTATACAGCACCCCGCATTTATCGCAGGTGGAGGGTTAATATATATATATATATATGTGTGTGTGTGTGTGTGTGTGTGTGTGTGTGAGGAAACTTATTGCGCGCGCGTTTGGTATAGTTTGCCCAGCTGGTCGCCAAGACGACGGGCGGAAGCGCATGGGGAGGCCGCAATTTGTGCGTTTCCCAGTTGGACGTTAACAGCTGTTGTCGCTGGATCGCGAGATCGCGGCGCGATCTGCCCTTCTCGACCGAGATATATAACAACTACGTAGGTATATGCATGTGCGCATATGCATATATATCTATACACACATATATATCTATACGCCGAAGAGCTTTTGATCCTCTCCGCAGCCGGCCCGTTGTCTCGCGTATTGTGCGCGCAAGGCATCCTATACGTGTAAAAGAGACTGGCCAATCGTGAGTAAAATACATTACACGCATTTATACTGTTATCGGATTTTATGTACTATATACCCTCGCTTAGTTTTGATTGTTGCAGCCTGCAATGCTGCGCGGTCTTTTGTAATAAACGGTGATTTGGGATCGTTGAAACATCCGTCAGGTGTGTACTTTTAAATAATTTAGGATCTTGGGTGTGATTTTTTTTCTAGACCGACAGTGGCAAATGTCGGTAAAACTGTAAATTTTGCGTTTGTCTGAAAGCTTATTGGAGGTTATTCAGCTGCATTACCGAAACATTATTGTTAATTTAATTTTACTGCTAAGACTAGCTGTTGCGTATTATTCTGATTAGTGGAGGTAATTACGCTGACAATTAAATACGTATAAAATGCAACTTTATTTAAATATTCGCCTGTACCACGCTATTACAAATCATATTTTATGTTGTTCACTAATCACTGTTTATGTTCTCGGTTTAATGTTTCATTTTTAGGGCTTGTGTGCATATAATACGATTGTCCACTTTCTCGAATTTCTCACCAAACTTAATGCCATCTTTTACTTTTAATTAAGTATTAGTATAATAAAAAGTCTTCGTCGGGAAAAAACGAGAATATCTGATGGGTTGTATGAACTTCATCAAAAAGCATGAAATTCGAGATTGTTTGACGTTTTACATTATATCGTTATTCTAAGTCTTAATTTTCATTTTAAAATATGGAATAATAGGTTTACTTTTATTATTAGAAATTCGTTAATCTTGACCCCTTTACAGTTCATTCGGAACTAGTTCATAAATAAATAATAAAGATTGCGCAAACTTTCATTGCCGTTGACAAGTCGTACTAAAGCTTTAATGCATTCAATAAAAACACTTATCGCACAAATCAACCCTGCAAGCTTTCAATTGAAAATGGCACCACTTCTATTTAATTCCAAGCTGAAAGTGATAATTATGTAATAGGAGCTTTCAAGCTCAAGCTTTATTATTTTGCTATTTGGATGTATTAAAGAAAGACATGATAAAACTGCCATGTTGTCTAAAAAATTTGGGACCAGCTATTATCAGATGCATTGCTAATGCTCAGTAAATGAAATATTAAATAAATCACGCTTGTCTCGTGAATTAAATTATTTGCAAGTGAAAATTTCATGATTTTATTACATTTTGATCTTTATTATTTTTATTGTGCGGTATACTCGATAAAAAAAATCGAGAATTCATTTTCAATTCAACATTTTAAGTATACCCAGTAATAGATTCATTTGCTTTTTTTTTAACTTATTATGGAAGGCTCAAATTGAATAGAAACAAAAGAGAGAGAGAGAGAGAGAGAGAGAGAGAGAGAGAGAAAGAGAAAGCGAGAGACCAGTCTGACCCCGAACTCCGGTTTATCGACGATTCATAAAAATTCTCCACGACCGTGCACGACCGCAAGCGCGCGCGTCTATATATATATATATATATATATATATATATATATATATATATATATATATATCAGATGCCGCGTAAATACGTAATAAACCGCTGACGACTTTTACAAAGGCCGACGTCCATATCTATACACGTTTTCTTATATTATTTATAACGCGCCCTGCAGGTGCAAAGAAACATAACCAATACATATGTGTGTATAAGAACGGAAATTTCGTATAGCGAGCTCGCGGCCGCGCGCACGAGGAAAATCCATAAGGCGCGCGCGCTCGCGGCAAGTTCAGATAATGAGTCATGCAAAGTTAATGCTAATTCAAATCCGGCGTCGGCTCGATAATTCTGTGGTGGCCCACTTCTGTCGCCCCCCCCCCACTCGCCCTCCACCCCGGAACACGCCCTCACTCCTCATCGCCCCTTCAACCCCCTTCGACCTCCGTCGGTGGGTTATTGTACTAACTACCCTCAACCCCCCCCCCGGGGGTTCATTCGTATATACGGCACGTATATATAAATATAACGACCAAAACGAATTGGCCCGGCCCGTCGAGCCGTGCGCGCGTGAGAATTCCCCCCCCCCCACCGCCTGGATTCCGGGTCAAAACTGTATCAATTGTTCTTGACTGGGTCGAGGAGCGAATGCTCTACCTTCTCAGAGCCCTCCTCTCCAGCGAGGGCAAAAAATTGAATAATTCTTTTGAAACAAAAACAAAAAAAAAAAAACAACTAAACCGCCCATCAGGCGTGAATTAGAATATAATGCATCGCGAAAGATTTAGCACACGGCCAATCGGTGAATTTATTCGACAGTACGTGTGCCGACCGTTATCAATCGAGGATCGAACGTCGTTTCAAGTCCCGCCGCGGTAATGATCCAAATCGCGCATGCTTGTACAGAAAAGGCAAAGGTACATTTTTTAACTGGAAATTATTTGAGAAAGTTGATACAGTAAAGCTGCCGCTGCTCGCGAACCATTTTGTAATTCTATCAAATGACTGCGGGTTTAAAACCGAGTTTCAATGCCACATTACTATTTCACGGACAATCAAAAATTTCTAATCAATTATATACACAAGTCAGCGCGCAGCGGGTCGATTCAACGATTACGTAACAGTGGATTAATTTCAGTATTTTTTTTTTGTTGTTGCCGCTGTCGCTACTTTCAGTACAAATATTGTCTAATAATATTGATTTTGCCTAAGGTGCAGATACGGTTTAGCCGTCATCGTCTTACACAAAGACATTGAATAATGAGGTTTTTCAAAAGCACTCCATTTGTTATTATCAATCCTGTTTTCATTGTACTGCATTTTTTTTTACATATTTCTGCATTTCAAAATGTTTTAGGATCATTATGTAATATCACGAAAAGTTAGTAACAAAATCGCGATAAAAAATCATTCTTCGTTTAAAAAAGAAAATGTTAATTTTTGCAAACTTTTCTTATTCATGCACATTGCAATGTGACTGTTAAGAAAGTAATCTCATTAAAATTTTATTATTCTACGATAGTAATTAAAATTTTAATATTTCGCAACAATAATAATATCAAAATAGATTTTAGTACAATACGTACATTGTATACAAATTCATTGTGACTAGATCTTGTTTGTTTTCTTCATTTTGAAAAAAAAGAGAATGCTTTACTTGTTCATCGATTTTTATAATAATCAGTACGAGGGCTGAACATACAGCGTTTCGTTTTCATAAAACTGCATGAAATTTTGATCCAGATTAGTTTAATTGAATCAATTCAAAAACAATGTTTCACATTTAAAATTTACGACATTTTTAATAATGAATGAAATGATTTAATTAAACTTAATAGCAGTGAATAACTACCGAAGGTAACTAATTGTTACTTTATCCTTGGGCTCTAGACGTATTGATTTTGGGTATAAAGTCAGCTGTAACGTATATGTACTTTAATAAGTATGGGAAAATGCATTTTGATAATATAACTGAAAGTAGAATTAAGCAGTAAACTTATCAGACTTATATTGTTGTAAATAATTGAAAATCTAACGACGGCCTTACAGCAATTATTAGAATTTCAATAATATTTAAATGTCCTTTATTTATTCATTACATCTATACCAATTAATGATCTACGTGTATAAACCAAGTATATAATATAAAATATACAAATATGATGAATTTCTTATATAATTTAATTAGTAGAGTCGACCACAGGCAAATTATAAGCTCTAAATACGTATGGAAAACTGTACCGAATTTCCAGAATTTTTTTAGTACGCGAAAACACAAGTAATAACAACATTCATGATTGTAGTATATTAAAGATCAGCCGAAGCTCAAAGGCGAGCCAAATAACCAGTTTTTTTTCCGCATATACTTGCACATATCGCGTCTTTGTGTACACGTTTATTATTCGTTGCAGCTGTCGTTAGACTTAAAATCCCTTGTTTCTACGGACCTCGTTGGATCGATAATCCGCCTCGGCTTTGTAATAAAAGGCCTTTGCTTCTTGCGCTTGATCCCGAGCTCCTTAAGGTAGTAAGGCCGTTTTTGTTTTACGCTGATTTGTTCTTCTTTTTTTTTTTTATGAAAACACTGAAATTTACAATACATTTATATGCATTAATTGCACTAGAATTAACATTTATTGAATATATCACGGTTCCAAATGGTATATAGATATAAAATTAGACTTTTGTCAATAGGTTTATTGCTTTTTAAATATATTGCCAGTTGTTTCGTTACTCAAAGCCAATGACTTCTTATAAACTATTATATTAATTTCAACAGTGATTACATTCTAATAGAATATATGAGATTAAATTTAAGACTGTGTTACGACATTTTTCAGCATATGCGATAAAGATTTTTTTCTTTACGTGAAAAATAAATTCTTAATAACTATGGACAACTGTAACTTATTCCCGTTTATATATTGATACTTTGACTGGCTTAAATTACGATATCGAACGTTCAAAAGTTTATAAAAGAATGCGCAATATATATTTTTGTTCTATCTTTCGTATTATCGTTTCTTACTGCAATTGTCAAATGAAATAATAAAATATTTTATTATCCATCGTGTTAAATATTTTTGATCAGAAAATATTTAACACGATTATATACAATAATACAAAATTTCTACTTTTTAAAAATACAATTTGGATCATTCGTTATTCAGATGAACTCGTATATTAGCGGTAGTCCCTATACAAACGTAACAATACATTGTTATACAAAAGGCTTATGATACTTATGAAATTACTATACGCTGAGCTATTATATCCAGATATATAGGGAGTGGGTGACTTGCTTCTCTCTGAACAAACTTCGTGATTCTTTTGGCTTTACTATTGGATAGACGGGAACGATAAATGGGAGGAAATTATGTGAAAATAATAGATACTAATCTGCGTAATTCGTTTAAAGAAAAATTACTGTCAAATTTAACGGGACGAAAATTAACGTTGATTGATGAGGGATTAATTGAGGAAATTAATAACCTACTGTTTATAGGATGTCATTGTTAACTAATCGTCAAGCATTGTTCCTCTATTAGTGGAATTATATTTTATTCCTCTTGCTTGGATCTCTTCTGATGTCTAAAAATGAACACAAGTTACGATGCTGTTTAAAAAGTGTAAAGCAATATTATTTCCGTCAGTTTATCCAATCTTCGTAATACTTTCGCTTTCTCTCAATAATTCTAGCAAAGGTCGTCTATAATCAGTTGCTGAAGAATCTGGTAAAGCTTTACATTTTTATACAGTTCATACAGATATAATATTTACTACAAAACTCTTGCCGGATAAATGTATTTATTTCTTCAGATTACCTTTAAATTGTAAAATTTTATGAAAAAAATTTATATTTAAATACCATATGAAACATTATTGATGATAGATTATGAGGATAGTTTAGATGAATTAAAGTTTTATTTCGATAAGAGTAATTCTTTCATAAATACATACTATATATAAAATATCTTCTTTTCAACTTTTTCAATAAGATACAACATGTTTCAAAAGTATATAATTATTCTCTAAAAAATATATTAGGAGAGGTTGCAATAACGGTGAATAAATAATCTTTGATGAAATAGTGCCAGATCAACCACTGCAAATCAGTGAGTAAACATAAGTATTGAAATAGTAGGTTTTAAATTTACTGAATCATTAATAAAAATTGCTCATTAAAATAGTTTTTTTTTCATCGAATGGAGTCGTTTTCTGTCGATACTCTGACAAAACGGATTCATGTAATTAATTTTAATTCGTTGTTATTAAAATGTCTGCTTATTTCTCACAATTGTAAACGTAATTTATGTTATGTATACGTATGCATAATCCATTAAACTATCGATCGCTGATGATTCATATGTAGGTTAGTCTGGATATTTCGTTTGCCTTATAATTTGATTATAGCATTGATGTCCAACAGTTACCCATTGACAATGGAATATAACTGTTCCAGAGCGAGAAACGAAGTCACTGATCAAGTCGGTGAAAAAGTTCACAGATATGATTTGAAAGAATGCAACGATGAACCCGCGCCGAAATCCGTAATAATTCCATTCGCCAGCACTTGAGATTCACACCGGACTTTTTCTGCCCGAACAGGCTGATCGAATGAACGCCGTAACATGGCCGGGCTCACCGACCGGAAATTCCGCTGCGGCCCGGCGTTAATGAGGAGATCGGGCTCGCGTGAGCCGGCACGCAGCCGCTAGACGAGCCTCCGTCGGATCCCGACCTCGCCACGCGCCCCAGCCCCTTCCCGCCGCCGCGCAACGGTCGATGATGAATCGTTACATCACGCTGAACCAGCTGGGCGACGGCACCTTCGGCTCGGTCGTGCTCGGCGAGCGCGTCGACACCGGCGAGAAGGTCGCCATCAAGCGAATGAAGCGCAAGTACTACTCGTGGGAGGAGGCGATGAATCTGCGGGAGGTGAAGTCGCTGAAGAAGCTCAGCCACATCAACGTGGTCAAGCTCAAGGAGGTCATCAGGGAGAACGACGTGCTCTACTTCGTTTTCGAGTACATGAAGGAGAATCTGTACCAGCTCATGAAGGACAGGTTCGCCGATCGGTTTATTATCTTGGAATCTTATTCCATTTTTTCCAGAAAGCCGTTATCGGAGCCCCGGTGCCAATTTCGAGTTCCAATGGCGAGAAGTGCTTTTGGGCCCTGGATTTGGATGCAACTCACGGAATATTTACTAATATATATTCGAATAGAAAATCTTTGCGTTTATTCTTGCTAATAGCTCACTGGTCCTAAGATATTGAGAATTAAACTCTTGAGCGAATACGATTAACTAACCTTTTTTTAATAAATAATTTAACAAATAATTAAACTTTTCTCATGCATACTCTTCATCTCATAATAGAGTATAGTGCGATTAAAAATTCTAGTTTTTTAAATAAAAATTTATAAAAAATATGTAAAGCATAACATTACTTTAATTTCGTGCATTATTTGCAATGTGTAAAAGCCATTATTTAATAAGAAGTAAAAATCGCCACGGTTCAGGTTAATATTAAAAAGAATCAATTCATATGAAAATAATACTATCATCTTCGTAGTAAATCATAGGTATAAAGACAATGGAATAGATGTAATACACTGTAATTACTCATTCATTTAATACCATTTTCATGTATTTTGTTTCTATACATATTTCTTGAATCGTAAGGACTTTTAATTCTTGTTTAAAATGATTTAAATTATGTTTTATATTTTTTTATACCTCTTAATAAAAATAATGTAATTACTCCAGTGCGACAAAAACTGTGTGGAAATTGGAATTATTTATTGAAGTACATATTCGCTCAAAATTTGAATTCTAGAAATCTATGTATCATAAGGTTATTGAAACTAATGACTGCACATATATTCTATTTAGATACATTAGAATGCATTGTTTGAGTTCCAGCCAAATACAGGACATAAAGACGTGACTCTTTTTCTAAGCCTTAATTTTACTTTATTGTCAATATTTCTAGATTTTGATTTTATCTAACTGCACAAGTTATTGACAAACTTCAAATTTTATTCCATTTTTGTCGGATTCCTTTTTATAAACTTTAGTTGGAATACATGATTTACTTGCACGAATTTCTATTTTGATCTTTGATATATAATAAATAATTTTCTCTTCATATTCTTTCATCAAATTTTCATTAAAATAAAGAATAGCTTAAGTTAATCAACTGCTCAAAAATGTAATTATTATTATCGACTTTTATTGTATGCTATGTAAAAAATCTGCTTCTTGAATTATAGTCCGGGCTTAAAATTTTTTAGCGTTTAAAATCTTCCTTTCAACACAATGTTGTTTTTTATTGGTTTAACAAGAATAGGCTATCAGATATGGATGATCTAATTGATAATAACTCAGAAACCATACATTTGCGGTCTATAGATTAAGTAGAAGTTTTTTGTTTCTTATACATGTTAATCTTAATTCCGTAGCTCATTTAATTACAGGAGAAGTGCGATAATTGTAAATAAAATAATACAATAAATGTCGAAGCTCAGAACGTAATATTTAAAAACTTTAAAGGACCGATTGTGAAATTAATCAGAGTTACTTCGCTGAATCTATATAAAATCTGTTCTCCATATCTGGCAGCCTCTCAGAAATCTTTTGCTCAGTGATTTGAAATTTGAATAGAAATTTCTTATATTAAATAGTTGCACAAGTAAAGTTATGTCATTTTCGATCATAAATGACTTATATACAATTATGTATAATGAATTGTATAAAATACAAAATAAAATTAAAATGAAAATTAAAATGTCACCTGCTAGCATGATCTGTAATGTACTAATATTCCCCTATTGAAGACTACATTATTATTATTATATGTTATGCTTTATATTTTTTACTTTTTTACAATTGTCTAAAACAAGGAAATTTATGTTATCAATATCTTTGATACGTGTAGAGACAAACTATTTCCTGAATCAGTAATAAAGAATATGGTATATCAAGTCCTCCAAGGCTTGGCGTTCATGCATAAACATGGCTTTTTTCATCGAGACATGAAACCGGAAAATCTGCTCTGCATGGGCCCAGAGTTGATAAAAATAGCCGATTTTGGTTTAGCGCGGGAAATCAGATCGAGACCACCTTACACGGACTACGTTTCCACGAGATGGTACAAAATCGTATTTATAATATGAATAATATATTTTAACGTTTGATCTCATTTATTTTACTTGGATCTGTCTATATAGAAAATTGAATTTACATATATCAGACGCGGTTTATTCAATTTTTATTTACTCATATTAGCTCCTTATTACATTTTCTCAATTTAATAATTAAACGGGTGATTATATTATTTTCTTTAGTTACTTATTACGATAAAGTAAAACTTGCATAAGCTGCAAACATTTTTTCTCCGGTTTTTAAAATTAAATTAAATGAAAAACACTTATTGATCAGTTGTATTTTTAGTCGTAAGCAAAATTAAGTTCATTATTAATTTTCACGATAGAGCAAAAAGCTACGACTATTATGATTTTTCGTTACATTTTTAATCATTACAGTATAAAACTGACTAATGCTTGTCTATAATAAACAGAGTAGCAGCTGACCTGAATACATTACGTATAGCCTGTTTTATTTACCAGGTAATCTAAAACTTATATATCCACACTTATTCTTAAATGCACTTCGCTAGGTATCGAGCACCGGAGGTGTTGCTTCACTCGACGACCTACAACAGTCCAATCGATATTTGGGCTGTTGGATGTATAATGGCCGAGCTCTATACATTCAGACCCCTGTTTCCGGGCAAGAGCGAAATAGACGAGATTTTCAAGATTTGCTCCGTGATTGGGACTCCGGATAAAACGGACTGGCCGGAAGGTTATCAGCTCGCGGCTGCTATGAACTTCCGTTTTCCTAACTTCAGTCGCACCTCTCTTAGCGTTCTCATACCCAACGCCAGTATGGAAGCAGTCTTGCTCATGGAAGATATGATGAATTGGAATCCCATTAAGAGGCCCACTGCTCAGCAGTCCCTGAGGTGGATGATAATTCTTATTTCAAGCTATAATTATTGACTAGAATAAAATTTACTTTTCAATCAAGTCACGAGTTCCCATAACATTAAAATATCTTGGTGTGATTATGTTTTTTTTTTTTTTTTAACTTTTAAAACAAAAGTAAAGAAGAGGTATACCGATAGTTCCCTTGGCCTCGAGCTCAAGTATCAAGCTCATTTAAAAGTCTACTTTCTTTTTGTTGATCGACGTATTTCGAAGTGGAAGATTTTACATAATGGGTCCAATGTATCCATTTCGGAATGCGCAGTTTTAAGTTACAAGTCAATTGAAGTTGCATACGTTGGTATAGACAGGCATTAAAGATGGAGGGATAAATTACGTCGAAAATTATTATATATCGACTACACGTATAACTTTTATCGACAGTGTATAACAAGATAACGCATGTCTCTTTCAGATTCAGAGGTCGTCAGTAGGAATTTACGTTTGAAAAAGAACACAATGTCATTTGCAAGGTCATTATCAGATAGGTTCCTTCCCACCCTATCAATTTTTTTTGTAACTTATTCCGAATAATTGAAATCCTATCAAAATATTATTTTAGTTCAAGATAAATGATAAATTCTAGAATAATTTATTAGTCCTATCTCAGGCTAACAAACTGTCAAGTACATTAAACGAACTGAAATAAATACAAATGACTCGCCCATCTAAACAAACCCATATAAATTCTAATAAAATAAATCACACTCGCAGATATCCCTATTTTCAAATATCTGGACAGCGGCTAGTGAACAGCAAAAAAATCGGGGTTAATTCACAGCGTGAACTAATCATGAATAAGGTTAATTTACCGTCTGCGATTATGCAAACTGGTGGTTTACCAGTTTGCTACACCAATGGGCATCACTCGCAGCAGTCGCAGGGCATGGCTAATCCGACAATACCCAGGTTTGTATTTTCTTTTGACTATAATGCTTTCGATGTCTGTTCACATTATTTGGCTGTTGATCTTAACGACATTTATCGGTTTAAATTTTATTAAAATTTTTTAATGTCAAAAGGGTTTCCGATAGTTTTGGTTATGAGCTGCGAAATGATGTTTTTTCTATTGTTCACACTTTATTTTGCTGTAGTAATTCATGGCTTTCACATATATACATATTTAAAATACTAAGTTTGAAATGTTTGAATTGAATTTGAAAATTATTATAATTGCAAACAGTTTCATGAGAAAATCAGAATATTTATAGTATATTTACTCAAATTTTAGAACATAATAACTCTTACACTCTAACTTATAAAAGAATTTCCTTTGTTTACATACTGCATATAACTTGGATCAAATTCCCATTGTGTTGTTGCTCTATAATAAGTAAATTAGTTCATTTTCTTTAATTAATCGGTTCAATTTAATTGATGTATAGAATTTAATGCTCCATTTAACGATAGATTATATGAAATATGCACTGTCGATATAATTTAAAAAATATTTTCTGTGTAATCAGAGCAATTGGAAAAATATTTAAAATTATAGTTGACAAAAAAAATTTAAGAGCCACTGCATACATAGCTTTTACACAAAATTCATGCATGATAAAGTGTGTTGGTTTTTAAAGCATTTTTTTCTCCTCTTAGCTGAGACATTAATGAGGAGACCTGTCGTTAAGTGCGACGCAGAAAATTTGCAACAGCCATGCGCCAAATTAGCCGCTACTGCAGAGTACGTTCCTCAACTCTTTTCATTGCAGAATGCTGTCGGAGAAGCTGCAGACGGTGAAGGCCCAACCAGACCAACAACCCGTACTCCCACTTCTCAACCAGAATAACCGAAAAAGAGATAACAGCGCCAATGTTAAGAAGTGGGACGATGATGATATAACCAGCGAGATATTAGGGTGAGATTGGCTTTAATACTTTTGTAGAGAAAAATAAGGATTTCGGTTGGCTTTGCATAGATGAATAATGATTGGAAATAGTCCCAAATTTTCACAGACATGGTTTACCTAAAGTACAATATTTGCAGACACATCTTGAAACCGGACGAGAGCAAGTCCCGATTGCTGCCGGAGCGAGTGTACAAGGAGAACCGAGCGAACTGGAACGGCAATTACCTAACGAACCATCTACCTGATCTCCAGCGAACGACGGGCCAGAAGCAATCGAGCGGATCCTGGATGATACCGTCCCTGTACGAACAAATGCCGCACGTGAACCGCGCTTGGAACAACGTTGCCAAAATCAACAACAATACCACTGTCAATCCTCTCATTAACCTGCCGGGCCACAAACAGTCCGCTAATAGCGGTCGGATTTCAGCCAAGTTGCCTGCAAATTACGAAGTGGCGCATACACCCAGGCAATTGCCGTCTAGGTATGCATTTTATAATCTAAAATTGCTCGTATATTATTAACCATTTGCACGGTGTTTTGGCTTACTGGTATGAAATTATAGAATTAAATTAAACAATTAAATTGGGTAACGTGCAAGAAAAGTTTTTATAATTTTCTTCATTCTTTCGAGGTACAAAAAGGAGTAGTTAAAGCTTAAAAATAAATAAGAAAATATAGATAATTATAACCAACGGTTATAATATGCATTTTTTGAACATATATAGATTTGATTAGTATCAATGATAATTTAAAAATCGTAAATGAGCCTAAATCGTTCTTAAATTATAAAAGAAATAAAGTCCAAGAAAAGCATAAATTCTTTAAAGTATTGGATAGGCCATTTGACATTAGAATTACGAATGTAATGCAATCCTAGAATCTTTCACTCCCATCCTATTCAGCAGCCCAAAGTTCGAGTACGAGCCTATGAAGATTCGCACCTCGCATTTGATATTCCTGGTGATCTGTGCATTCTGCCTGATCACCGCCTCGATGTGGGAGAAGATGAACAAATTACCCTTCGATAGCGCGGACGAGGATTTGAACGAATCGAAACCTTTTCTAGAAATGGTCCAAGTTCGCGAGCTCCTACTGTTGATCGTAGAATTCATTATGATGCTTGTGAGAAAAGTCACCGGGAGCCTGAAAATGTCGATGAGTTTTCTAGCTAAGTTAACAATCAATCCAGTCCTCCTAGCTAATTACGTATGGATGAACAGTACGCAGCTTAAAGTCGCGGATGAAAAGCCCGCTGTATCTGTAGTTACGTGGGGTCGTGATTTTCTGGAATGCCTAGGAAAGCTCGAAAGTGTCTTACACTATATTTCATCGATCTTCCAAATATATTTTTTAGTCAGGGTACTGCTAGGCCAAGTTAAATTTGTAGAATATATGTGCGTCTCTGCCGTATTCTCATTTGTATACTTCAGTTATTACTTATATATTTATTGTATTAACTAATTACTAGAGCTTCGAAAAGTATATGCATTTTCAATTGTATATGTATAAATTTTAATAAGTTAATAAAAAAAAGCAACTTTGAAAATGATTCTAAATGTATTAATGAATATAATGTATTGCAAATACAATGCAAATCTGATAATCCGAATCATTCGTCTTCCATGAAGCCAAGCGCTTTTTAGCATTGAAAGCATTTCCATAAAGTATTTATTTTATTTCACAAAACAAAAAACATAAAAAACAACTTTTCAGAACGAACAGCGACGTGCGTTCACGTACCGAAAATCAGATGCCGCCTACCGGACTTGCACATGCGAACAATGGAGGAGTCGGTCGTTTCGCGCCACCGAGCGGTGACAAATTTGAGAACCTCATCGAATCCTACTGGGCTTCCAAGACCGGCAAAGAGCAACAAGAGAGTCAGCTACAACAACGCCAGTTCTTCCCTGCTAGAAGTCGATACAATACCGAACAGAGCGCTAGGCTACCCTATCCAAATCTCTTCGCTGCCCAAAATATCAGTAAGTACAGAAAATGCTCGCGATGTTTTTTTTTTTGTTTGAATAAGCTTATATAGCTACGCTATTAACGAAATACTGAATCCTTGAAAGGATTTAAATTAGAATAATCTTGGGAAACTTTGGATTCTGGAAATATTACAAAAATTAGTATTTAAGATATCATTAACCGAATGAATTGGGTATACATTAAGTATATAACTATTAATTATTACTATTAAGTGTAATCTTCATTACATATATTGAAATATGAGCAAGAACGCTACAATAATTTTATAAATAAACTAATCTATTTACAAGCTGATGATAGCTCGAATTCTGATACTTACCAATTAATACCAATAGGTATACAGTATATACAAAAATAAGTACGTTCAGGTGAAGATCGTTGAATATGCCTTAGTTCATAGACTTCACAACGATCGAAAGCAAATTTCCAGTTGTATATTTGACTTTTCTTAATGCTTTCAAACAAAACTTGGAATTTTAGCTTGTATGCATGGTATAAAAACGTAAAATTACGAATCCTGCTAGTTTGCTGCCACATTGAATCGGTGTTTTTATAATGAACATCACGATTTAGCAACAATTAATCTGAAAATCCTTTGATTTTAGAATTGGGTAACAAGGCCTTGTTCAATGGTGTGCTGAATACCCGAGCGAGTGGCGGAATTCAGAATCGTGCCGACTGGTCAGCAAAATACTCAAAATGATCTGAGTAACAAGAAAATGAAGAATATTGAGTATAATTCGTCTGTGATAGCTTTAAACGCGCTGCATACAAAAACTCATGGATATAAATGAAAAAGTTGCTCAAAGAAGATAAAGCTGATCCCAAGGCTGGTGTATATAGATTTTACTTTCGTCAAATATTTAATGCAATGAATATTTTTTTGAGAATAAGAAAGCTTTGAAAGGGTTTTATAATTAATTGACGTCCTAATTTACGATGGACATATATCAGTACGCTTAATAGTGTTATTATTTGATGATCAGAATTTGAAAATATCAATAATACATTGTATAGACAGCAACTCAAACTCTTGTACATATATTATACTACAAACTTTTATATAAAAAGATCTTTCTGATAAAAATGTATTTAATATATTGAGATTGATTAATAACAAGTGTAATTTTATTTATTTATGGCTATATGTGTATATAATTTGTCTGTATTTATGTATGTATATATATAAATATATATATATATATATATATATATATATATATATATATATAATTTTCCTTTTTCTTAATTTAGTTCGGTATAAATATCTGGCTAAACATAAGAATAATTTTAATAAAGTCATGTAAGCTAAACGATGCATCTGTAAAAATATTATATATAAACATCAAGTATAAAATAAAATATTTAATAAATTAATGCAAATTGGTGTGTTTATTAATTTTCATAGTCTCCTTTAAAACATACTAAATTATACTATTCAGAACGAAAAATTTGTTTTAGGAATTTTCTGTCATCAATCATTCTTTTCTATTCAATTTTATTATTGTGAATCGTGTACTTTGAATATTTACAAAAATTATTTTTAAAAAAATCATTTCAATTGTTATTTTGCGTCGTTTACAATCCGTATTTATGTACTATCGTATTCAATATGAAAACGATCAATTATAATAATTGAGGAAAAATAGAAAATAAGATAAACACATGTAAAATGTAATCTATTATATATTGTTATAATATATACATATTTTTATTAACTGTACAGATTCAACTATTATGCTCTGCAAAAAGAATTAAATTACTTACATAGTAGAATTAATTTTCTTAAAAAGATATATTTTAATTTATTTAAGAACATTTATTTTTTTGTAGATTTCTTCTAATAGCTCAAGGCCTTATTAAAAATCTATCGAGAATCTCAGAAAAATTTTGATGTCTACATCATACATAAATTCAATTTCTTTATTTATCGACATTTTATCGGCATTGTTATTTTAGAAGTAAATCAGTTCTTTAAATTAAAATTACATGTTGTTTATTCGAGGCCAACATTACGCGACACATCCATTCACTGTCCCTTTAATACACATATTAAACATTTTTTTTATTGTATGCATGAAAGTGATATAGTAGTTGACCTAACAATAGTAGATAAAAACTACATGTACTCGACAGGCACATAGAAAATTAAGCATTCGCTCATCAGTCACCTATATAGAATTACTTCTCAATTCTTGTATAACGAGTATAAGTGATGTCTGTCTTTATTAAAAGATATGTTAAACGTACGTCCATTAAATCTTTTCATTCTTGTAAATTAATGCGGCCACACAAATTTGTAATTACATTAAAGCATATTTAACGACGGATTGATAAAATTTAATCCTATTATAACTGAGTTCTATTTATAACTATTATAAAAGAATGTGAAGTAACTACTAAAAACATTAATAAATAATAAAAAATATCTATTATAAAAAAATAATTAATTTGTATTTCTTTAAATGGTCTATAGTCTTAAAATTTTAACATTCAACACAAAGAGTAAAAATTTACATTGTATTTCATTTATAATTTCAAATCAAATCAATTTTATCTCGAAATTAATTTTTCATTATACATCAAGTATTATTATATACTTAAGTTTCATATTTCCATGTACTATAATAATAATATTTAACGCATGTTTGATATGAAAGGCGAACATCTATTATTCACAATTTGCATAGTTTAATTTATTTAAACATATTTCATGTAAAAATAGTTGCCAGAGAAAAACAATTAAAATTTAAACATGTACTAAGTAATGTTAATTTTGAATTGTAATATTCATTGAAAATATTTATTTTATATTTATCTCATGTAATTATATATATAACTAAACCGTCAACTGTAGTAAATATCCTATAATCATATAGTTCCACAAAAATTAAGTAATATAGTTATTATTAATGCCAATCAAAGTAAATGGTTTACTACTTGGTATTTGTTATCCTCTAACAGCACAAAAATATTTCTAAAATATTTTGTTTGATAAAAAAATATTTCTGTCATTATTACAGGAATATTTTAAAAAAGGGCATATAAAAAAAGATCCATATTATTTTCGTCACATTGGGTAGATTGAAGGATCCTTACAAAAACTACACTGACTGTACGACAAAGAACGTGTTCGCCACCTGACGATCAGCAACTTGGATTGAAATATTTCATAGTATAGTAAATAAATATTTTAAAAGCTTTTTTAATGCTTTAAATTTTTTATTTAAATATTTGACAAATCTCTAAAGAAACACACTTTAAAATTATGTCTAATCCTATTTAGAACTTATTAAAGAATAAAACTGACTTGACTAGCCACGATTCCCGTCCACCGATTTTCAGCAGACCCGCGTGTTTCTACGGAGGTTGCGCTTTTTGGCGCTTAAAATTGGCACTCTATATCTGAACATATACGTACTAACCGATCTGATTTGTATATTGAAGACGCGTATAAAGCACGTTACATTCTGTTCTAATGCACTTTATTTCAAAAGAATTTTTACCCAGGTCGATAATACGCCCATACTTTGATCCCACGTAACGCTTATTGAAAGATTTTATTGTAATATTTTATAAAGATTTTAAAATACTACATAAAATTTTTTTAGATCTAGAAAAACATATTTTATGAAAATATATTCCCATTTTTTAAAAATATTTTCAAAATATGTTTAGAAAATTGCTTGAAAAATGTTTTGTGAATATTTTGTGAATTTTTTTAAAAATATTCACAAAATATTCTCGAAATATTTAGAAATATTTTGGGCTGCCAGGGTCAATACGAAGCACTTACTGTTGTAGAATTATAATATTATTTATGCATTATTACAAACTGTAGAAAATAATATACATTCCAGAAATATCAAAGTATATCTGTATATTTACTTCATTTTCACCGTATCGTTAAGGTTCGGTAAAATTTAATTTTATGTCAAAAATATTTTGTAATGTTGAATTTCCAAATTTAATTACATTAAATAAATTTTAGCTTTCTATTCTGAATTTGACACTCATAATTCGAAACTAAATATTCTTTAGTGTTATATATTTATATTTGTGCAGAATATTAAAAATTATTCAAATTATCTAAATCTAGTACATTTTTAAAGCTAAAATGCCCTTTCATTATTTAATTATATTTTGGAGCAAATAATTATTAATATAAATAAATACTGTACATATTGTATGGGTTCAAAATTAAAAAAAAATCTTAATTATATATCAGTGATAATAGTTAAGGATTATTAAGTGTAATAAACAATAAGAAAAGAACTAAATATAATCTGACTAGCTTGTGATTGGCTTTCTTTTTACTGACTTTTACAATAATATTCGATAGTTGTATCAGCGAATGATATCTGACTTGGGTATATTTAAATTTTCATACTGCATCTATACTTTAGTTCTTTGAACAAATTTGTACGTCCCAATAATTTAACTATACATTTTTGTAAACATTTTTTGGGAGAAACAAAGAACGAAGAACTGACCGCATTTAAAATTATGCTTTAGAGTTCCATTTTACAAAGTTAAGAGTCATTTCATATCAGTATAGAAACACGATAAAACATTTAACACTTTTCAACACTTTTTAAGAACAGTGTCTTTTATATTTAACATACATAAGCTGTCTTTTGATACAAAAAAAGACCATTATAAATATAGGAATTAATATACATTTTAAAATTAATGTTGAATATTCGCTCAATAGAAGGTTTGTTGTGAAGCACCTGCGCCAGCCATCTTATCTTGGATAATGCTCTTCGTTAGTTTTTTCTAATACAAATAACGAGGCCAAGATGGATTTGTAAGCATATGAGAATTTGACAAATGTTTACTTCAGATTCCGAAGACGATACTATTTGTCTTTTTTTTTTAAGATTGTAATTTAGAGAAAACAAAATGTGTCAAAAATTCAGAGCATACTTGTTTTTTTCTCTTGTAAGTATGGAAAAATATTTTCCAGACAATATAGCAATTAAGACGTTTAATTACAAGATTTACAATTATGATTAAAAATATCGCCAAAATCTTACTTTATGAAATCGATTGTTAACAGATCACTGGATGTGGATATGAAAAGTAGCATTGACATCATGTCAATTAGTAATTTAATGTATGGCTAATTTGCATTTCGTGCGTGTCGAATATTGAGATTTACATAAAAGATCTATCACTATACGTAAAATTTTAGATTTTTCTTGAATATTTTTCTTTTTGTTCTTTTTTTCCTTTTAACTTCTAGCTGGAGTTGCACCCAGGAGGCCTCTAAGCTATTTCGAAGTTTTTACTTAATTCACAGTAAAAATTCGTAATATTATAAATTATACATATTCTTTTCACTCATTTTCTTCGCTTATTCTGCTTTGAAATTGAAAAATTCCAGTTCAATTATTATGAAAAATCTTGATATTTCCAATCGAAAAGCTTCATTTACTGCTTTTATAATTGAAACAATTTTTAATTTATTTTCATAAGTTCTCAGACTCCTATTTATTCTAGATCAGCTTTTTTTGAGTAAATCTAGACATTCTTACTGGTTAATTAAATAGAAAAGAACAATATTCTTTAACAAAATGTAGATAATCGCTTCTATAATGATTATATAAATTACAGAAAAATATTTTTTTATAATAGATATCTCATTAACTCCGGGGTTTGTTTGCATTATTGTTGAAGCAAAAAATATAAGTTACCTGGATGAGTTATTAATTTTGTAAGCGTTTCTGTTCATAAATCACATATTAAAATTATTTTAGATAATATGCCTCGATCTCTGCACAGTTTTTTTCTACCATTTCTATTGCATAACAGCTGCTTCATAATTCCTATATTTTTTACATTTTATACGTAATTTAAAAGGATTATGTATACATAATTTCGCCTCATTCTTCTTTACAAACATGTATTTTGTAAAATATATAGCTTTAGTTAATTGGGAAATCAAAAGTTAATTAAGTACATATACGTGTGTGTGTATATATAATCAAACATTACCGTTAAATATATGATGAATTCAATTCTCAACAAATAATAATATACATATATTTTTTTTATTCTCGATTACACGAAAATTCCTTAATGCCGTATTAATGAAAAGCTCAAATTATATTTTCAATGCTACGCGAAGATTATTTACCAACAGCTTTTGAACGCTCAATAGACAACATTATCAAAACCTTCTTGAAAACTGTAGTAAAATTAGTTTATAAGAAAAAAACTATGTGTAAAATTTATGTCAATTGACGTACCAATTAGTGACAAATGTTTACTACATCCTCGGTGATTTAAAATGAATTGCAATGATTTGCAAAATGAATTCTTTTACATTAGAAATTATAAAATAATTATAATTTATGGTTCAACTAACTAAATTTCCACAAAATTTAAATAAGTTTTACAAATAAAATATATAGATTATAAATAAATAAGCAATATTGTCTTAATTAACACAGACCTTTACATATATGAAAGATACTTTTAAAATTTTTTGTATAACGTTTTGCCTCACTTTGCTCATGTGTTTTTCATGTGAATAATCGAACTTTAAATCCTCTACTTTTCGTTTATCGAATAGATTATTTAGCAATAGTTTGATAGTCAATTTAAAATAGACATAGGAATTGAATCCATTGAATTTTACCGATCTGATGGGTTATTGTAGAAAACATGTATGAAAAATGAGTGTCATATACTTGATTTCGTCAAAATTGCGTTGCACTACTATTGACTTAATTGAAGATTTGCCAACATAACAAATTTCATGTAAATTTTATAATTGATTTATCGACGCTCTCCACGAAGACTAGCGCTATTTGTTTCGCGATGAAAAGTAACACAACATATACGCTTATCGGCGAAAAGTAGCACAACTTATTTCCCGCGACGCAAACCATAGTGGTACATTTCCAGATGCCGGGTGAGAAACTTACACATTTCAATTAGTCTAAATGAAAATCCTTAGGTTCTGCACGATTATGCGATGCCCAACTAACAATTCTGTGAATTCCAGTTTTCGAAAAGAAATCGCGAAAACAAATGTGCTATAACGCCTTCTGACTCGGAAAAACATGAAATGTGCCAGATTTCCCTACGAATTTACAAATCGTGCTAGTTTCCTACGCCATAATGCGAAATTAACGTTATTTTTCAATGCAAAAGTTGGAATGTGCCATAGCTCTCGTTGTACCTATTTGGGATATCCTAGTTTACTTTGCAAGCGTAGATATGATAATTAGTGTATAATGTATTTTTATCCATGTTATTAAATCATTTGATTATTAATATAATAAGGTTTTTTTTGCAAATAAAAACTTATTTATACATATAGTTTTTTAAAAACCAATAACTGAAGCATATGTATACATAGCTAACCGATCTTCTATACACTTCACTGCGGAATCATTCGGTATTCTATATGCGCCTCTAACAATTCTTCAATATTATTTTCGCGACCACATATACCAGCAGTTGTTGAAAAATTTAATCAAGGTCGGCTTTGAAATTTAAACTATAGCTATATATATGTATACCCACGCCTCCCATCCCCTACCACCCACCCCCCACAGGCCCCCGGCCATTATCGGTCAGACCGACCCCTAATGGAAAATCACGTTGTTAATGGACGCGCTGGCGTTGGCGTACATCAATCGCGGCATCGCGCTGCTGCCCAGCGCGGCGCTCGCGTTGCTCGCCAGCGTCGTCTGGCGATGGAGCTCGTCCAGGGCGCCGGGCGCGCCGCCGATCCCGGCGACGAGCGCCGTCGACAGCAGGCTCGCCAGGGTGCTGGCGGTCGCGCGCAGCTTGGGCGCCTTGGTCGCGCGCTTGATCGCCCCGCCGGCCTTCTTGCTCGCCCGCTCGAGCGTCGCCAGGGTGCTGGCGATCGTCGCCAGGGTCGTCGCGGCGGTGGCGGTGGCGCTCGCGCCCGCAGCCGCGGCCGTCGCCGTCGTCGCCATCGCCGCCGCGGCGGTCGTCGTCGTCGTCGTCGTCGTCGCCGCCGTCGCCGCCGTCGCCGCGGCCGCGGTCGTCGAGGTCAGCAGGGCCCTCAACGCGGTGCTGGCCACGAGGCTGACGGTGGCGTTGCCGACGCCGGCAGGCGTGACGGCGATCATAGCCGGTGGCGTTGGCTTCGGGCAGATCTCCTTGGCGGAGAGGGTCGGGCCGAGGAAGGCGTCGAGCATGTAGGCCAGGATCGAGCCGAAGGAGAGGCCCATCGTGTAGGAAAGCGTCATTATGTTGCCTGTACAGACGCACATATGAGTGGAAGGGAGAGTTTGAAAGTAAGGCAGTAAATGCATTGCGTGATATATATATATATACTATATATAAATGAAAGCGACCTGTTAAAATTTCTCGATTAACATTGTGTCGATTTAATGCCTTCAAGCGTCATACTTATGCACAAGTGTAGCGTCATCCTTTTTAATTAATGTTACTTGAGAAATCTCATTGAATAACCGATAGTTTTCCTTCACACTTTAATTCGATATTAATTAACAGACTATATACTATATGGCAATTCCGTAAACCGATCTTATATTACAGTTCGATATATTAAATATATCATAAAAGGGCACGAATGATCGAAGCAATAGATATGTTTCTTATAATACGTTTAAATAAAGTTACTATGCTTTATTTCCTAAACTAGAAGATAAATTTTTTACGCTCATTCGAAATTCTATAAACAATAATAATTCTGTCACTGGATACATTCCTGTTGGGAATAAAGTGTCCTCGGATAAAAAAAAATTTTACTATATATTTGTACTTATAGTTATTTAAATAATTAGGAAAAAATTAATATTTTACATGATACAAATTGTTTCTGAAAATATAGATCATTTTTTAAAATCGCATCCCAATGTCCATTCTCTAAAAATGCAAACGTAAAAATTATGACGTTTGAAATATAGAGTGTGTTGCATTATCTAAAAAGTTTCTATGCGAAAAAATTCAATTAAATAAAAACCCACTTCCTGTAGAAATCATAATTAATCATATTGAATGATTTAAAGCCAGAAACTTCAACTCAATGGTGAAGGTATCAAAACAAATTTTAACATTATAATAGTAGGGATTAAGTATTTATTATTCGTTTTCAAAAAAATTTCTTTTATTGATATTATTAAAAATTATTTGTTTAAGGTTAGAACTAGAAGTTTCATTTTGAATTATTCACAGAGCTTAATTAAATGCGACGTTACGAGTATAATCAAACTTGCTTAAACATGACAAAATTTATAAATTTTAAAATATCATAATTTTTTAAATAGACATTTTTAGAGGACGGGCTTTGGAAGCTTCATTCGTTAAAGCGGTCTATATTTTCGGAGAAATTTTCTTGATATAATAAATTACTGAGTGTTTTTTCCAATAAGAAATTAAAGAAACAACAATTTCAATTTTTGACATAGAACTAAAGAGAATATGAAGTTAAATTACAAAAGTAAAAATATCGATGCAACTGCAAATTGAACAACAATGAATATACGTTTGAAATACGAAATACCGAATTCTCGCGTTAATTTAGAATCAAAATCTCGCCACATGAGCAAACGACGCTCGGGTCATGTGGCGATGAGCTGCAGTAAATGCGGTGCATTATATAGCTAGTGTAATAATTTAAACTGAACTCATCAACGCTTTTAACCTTCGCTACGCCTGCAATGCACAGATTTCCTCCTCCGAATTGTAAAGGAGGTAATACACAGGCTCAATTCGACCAGTAAATTCGAAGGCCGTTTAAACTTTCATCGGGGTCTATCGCCGTTATATAATATAATTTATTTTCTTGTTCCAATATACCGTATACATTATTCTTTTATCGTCCCATAACGTTCCTTAATTATTCTTTCCTAACCAAAATTTATTGCTTTCAAAAAAGAACGGAAAAAATTTGCCTCCCCCTAATTTACTCATAACAGATATTTTGCAATATATTTTATTAAATTGTCAATTAAAAATATAAAAAAGGCAATTTATTATTATTCTTAGTATTAATATTATATTATTATTATTATTATTATTATTATTATTATTATTATTATTAATAAAAAACAGTCATAATCAAAACTCGGTTAACTGCAATAATTACACTGTTATGAAAATATTGTTAAAGTATAGTATTTGCGCCTTGAATAAAGAAACTTCGCGGCCTCATAAAATGACTGAAGCCTCGTCATTTATTTTTAGAAATATATACCAAGGAATATTATGAATTTACGAACCGTTGGCATCAAATTATTATTTAAGATAACTTACAGCTCAAAAATAGCAACGATATTATAGAATGATCGAACATGAGCGCGTGAATAGTTTATATAATAATTGTCATAAAAATGTATTGAACGATACCGAAACATAAAATTTTCGATAATCATCCTCGAAAGCTGGTGAAATGGCATTGATATTTTTACAAATTCTCGTATGAATAGGTTTTTTTTTTTTTTTTAATTAATAAAAATAAGAAATTATTGTAACAAACGTATGAAAATTACCAGCCAGCTCCCGATATTCCTCAGAGACTCTGCTCGGTGCCTGAACCATCGGCACGCTGCCTACAATGCCATTCGTAATTCCGAGAAAAACAGACAAGATGACGGGAAATAATTCATTGGAGAGTACCGGCGCGTGCCTTGGAATCGCGCACATCAGAAATAATGGAATAAGCAATGTCCTTGCGCATGAGAAATTGAGCAGCTGAGTTCGCGTCCACTGGCACGGCAGTGTTGCCAGCATCTGCGAATTAAATTATTCATTTAAATCCAAATAAATTTTGATCTGAAAATAGGTTTACGATAAAGTAAATTCGTTGATTTTAGGCATTAAGTATGCGTGAGTAGTTATTGGAGTATACGATTTGCTTGTGAATAAAGTCTCCATATTCACAAAGTTTTAAATTATCTATCAATAATTTATATTTAAATTTTAAATTATACAGAATTAGAAGTCCATTTGTCTAGACCAACAGAGACGTCCCATATCTCTAACAACATGGACATAATATAATATATATAATATATATAATATATATAATATATAATATATATATATATATAATATATATCGAAAGAAATGTTAAATGTTTTTACCGAATTCTAGACTATCTTTTATCATTTTTTATGATACTTTTTAATCAATACCTGGATTGTAAAATTCATTTATTTACCTTTCCAATTAAATCAGCACCGTTGAAGGAAGTCATAAGGATTACCGGCATCCAAGAACCAAATTTGCACGATATTATTTCCGAAATAATACCAGGATACAGGCATAGTGTTACGAAATAAGCGATTCCAATACTCGCCATGTAAGGATAAATTAGTTTGGCTACCTCTAATCTGGCGACAAGTCCTCCTAAAAGTGAAAACTATTAATAGCATACAATTTATTTATACAAAATATTTTCACTATGTTATGAAAAGCTATTACTAGTTGCAAGAACAGATAGAAAAATAGTCCTTATTATAGGCAAATTGTAAAGGACCGTATATGTAAACAATCCATTTCATTTGAGTAGCGGTATACCTAGATATCGCTGATGTTTATTTGTTTTAGGATAATTACAGTATTTGTGATAAAGTAAAGAACTCTTTTAAATTTCTGAAGTATCGTATAAAAAAAATTCAAAATATTTCGCCAAGAAGGCTTTCTCTGACGATTTTTTTTAATACAATGAGTTCCGCTCTTATAACATTCAGACGACTACACAGCCACACAGTTTATAGTGGAAAGGAAATATTGGCTCTTACTACCTTTGTTAATTTAATGATATGAATAATACATCGTTTAATTAAAATCCCTTCTAACTCAAATCAAATTATAGAATTTTTCACGCGTGCAGGTCTGTGCTCGGTCTGACTAAACTACGCGTAAAACTGGAATAAGGTACTCAAGTCTCCTTCATTACACTCAAAACTCCTGCCACTTCGATTCTGTTTGAACCTGAAGTACTCCATACAATTGCAATGCAGTTAGCGCATTAAGTAAGTAAAGTCAGAAAGCTCACTCCATATGGAACCACCGAAAGAGCAAATTTTATATCAAAATCAGATTTGTTAATAAATCTTATTATTGAAACCAAAATATCTCTTCTTCATTCGTTTATAAAAATAAATGCATGCCATATAATCCTAAATCTCACCAAAGTGATTTATTATTGTACCTAATCATATATCGCAAGGTATACACAAATACTACAAGAATTATCCAGTACGGATGAATGTACGTAACATTAATCATCGTATGATACTATGATGAGTATAGGTACATTCTGATGAGCTCATCAATCGGATGAAGAAGACTGTGTTTATCAGTTGTATCAAAGAAATAAATAAGACGATACATTTAAAAAGTTTCGTTCACCTATCAGCTACAACACGAAGACGTAAGTACCAGCAATCTAATCATACTGATGCATGGTTTATTCATTACAATAAGTCAACACGTCCACTCTCGAATTTAAGTACTTCACAATCAGAATTGTGACGAAGATTTTTGTATTACGGCCTCATTTATCAGATCATTTAAACATATTCCAAATTTGGTCAACTTTAAAATGATAGTCTTAATATAGATTTAGATGCCTTTAATACCTTCCATGAACTGGAAAAGAGATCTTTTTCCTTTAAGAGCGTATAGCGAAACCGGTTAAGTCACATCCACTGTCCTTCAGGTTTAAATTAGAATATAGTGTTCATATATACTTTAGATAGAAAATTGGCACCTAATTCATGAATTGGTATTGCTACAACTTATCGAAAAAGTACAGTTGTCATGAAATTTGTAATTATAGCTAGATAGGTCCCATAAGGTTTGCCTCTCATTGATGAAGAGACTATGGTTTCCGATATAATGATCGAATAATTATGCAATGCAATTGCAATAATTATGAAAGTTAGGCTATAAATAAGTCTGAAGCCAAAATTCAGCTATATAGGTTATTGGGAAAATTCTGTCGATATGGTCATAATATTATCGGAGCGTATTTGAAACAGATAGAACGATACCTTAGATTTGAATCCATGGACAATATAGATAGGTACAAGTCCCTTTTTTTTTAAATAAAACTTACGCTTAATACCGGACCATCTTTTGCTCGTAGCCGTTTGTGTATTTCCATAACTACCCCTCATCACTACGATGTCTTCCACTTTGTAAGTAGGACCAGCACTACCCGGAGGATTACCTGAAGGAGCGCTTGGGTCATATACCGGATTACTGAACGAAAACTCAAAAAATTGTCCCGTGGCTATAGAAAATAATTATTATTAGTATAGAATAAATTAACCGATTATTAATAAATTATAACTTTCATGTATTAATACGTACTGCTTGTCATATCAACGCTACCATTAGCCGAATCTGTTCCCAAGGGACTAGTTTGCAATTTTAACACTCCATATTGTCCCCTCGATGGATCGGCATTTTGATCTAGAGGATCCATCTAATCCATAATGATTGTTTAGTATACGAATAGATAAGAATATAAATATCATTTCATTACACAATCTCATTATACAGAGTTATTAGAAAAAAAGTCAAGCAATGTATACTTACTAAACCAGCGTCTTCGTGAGGCTCGAGAGTTATTTTATTTCTTTCTTGACACATAGTGATATAGTACTGAACGAACTCAGTTTTATAAATAATTTGTTGCATGACGAAACAAATAACGATTGTAAAAATGGACAGAGCAAAAAACATAGAGGTATTTCCTCGCTCATCGTCCACCAGTGACTTAGTTATTATCCGATTTATTGACACCCAAAATCCAGCTGCACCTGAAAATCAAAAAATCGTCCATAAATGATCCCGTCTTTTTAATAGAGTTTGATTTTGTAAAAAGTGAGCATAAAACAATTACTTTCGCCAGCCATGACTGCTTGAGTATAACGACTAGGAAGCATAGATGTATACCCATAAAAACTGGATTGTTGAACTGCAAAAATGAAAAAAAAATACCATCAGTTTAATTTGAATCAACAATAATGAAAATAGAGATATTGTATCTAAACGATGCATTTATATGATATCATCAAAATTATTATGGAAGAAATTATTTTTCAAATTTTTTTCGAGTAAAATAAATCAGACTTTTATTTAATTATCTACTGGTTGGTTCATCAAAAAAAATGTAGAAATAATATTTTAAAAATAAGAAATGAAAACTATAAATATAATTAAATAATCAAATTAAGGATCTTGCCTTTTAAATTTTTAAGTTTTCTAAAGACAAATATATTGAAGGCACGTATAAACTATAATTTTAAAAAGTATAAAAATTTGCAATTACCTGTACAACCAAGAGATACTATGGCTACAGCTATTAAATTAATTGTGTATGATGTTGCAACTTTAAAAACCTCCCACCAAACTTCACAAATAACGACGAAATTCAATGTTAAGAAAGAAACCAAATATCCTAAAATAGAAATAGACGTATTATTTGTTTTAAAAAATTGTTTCTTCGTAAATATAACAAATAATAAACAACATTAACGATTGAATTTTAATCTCACCAAAAGTTATTCTTGTTCCTAGAGAAAGAGTTTCGACTAGAACGTTATTAACTAAAACAGCGAAGAAAGCCATTGTGATATAAACGACAGACATATCGAATATAACTGTCGTTCCAGGATACCTTGCTTGGAAGTAATCCACGGCAATGACAAAACTAAAATATAAAAAATACGATTTGTGTATCAAATTTATTGATAGACGAGCTTAACGCTTATTTTCGCAGTAGTTTATGAACTACGCGTAAATGTTTAGAACTACTAAAAAAACACATATGTTTACTACTTTTCTGTATATTATTTGCGCAGAATTTGCACAACAATCATAGAATTACGGAAAAGTAAGAGCTCAAATAGTAAATAAGAAAAAATCTCTAAACCTGTTGCAAAGGAATGATCTTTTAATACTATTATCATCAATCAACAGCAGTTATGATCTACATCTTTTCAATCTAACTTGAAGTATATATATATATATATATGTGTGTGTGTGTAACAAATTCAATAAAAAAGAAGTTAGCAAATTCTTTTGAGAATTTTCAGGTCCAAAAACTATATCGTTGCCCATCGGATATATCGGGCATCCCCTTCCATATTGCTATAAAATAATATGTATGCCAATCGAATAAATAAAATATTTGTGTAAACTAAGATGTAGCCTATTATTATTTTTACTACATTTATAAAGATACTATGATGTATACGTTAAAGGATTTTAATTAAGCGTACATATCTCACTGTTAATAAATTTGGAGCTTTTATTATTGTACATCTCTACGAAGATATATACATATATATTTCTGAGCTAATGGTATTGGAAACTACGAGCACACATAGGTGAAAAAACAAGCTCAAACCTATTGTACGGCAGAAGAAAGCCCGCCCCGGCCAGTACGAGCGACAGGTAAATAAGATTCCACTTGTCGACCGGGGGCGACAGCCTCGCGAAGCCGTTCTCATTGAACTTAAATTCGTTCATCCTCCTGGCCTTTCCCAACTGAACGTAACCCCGACTGAGATTCTCGTCCATCTTATGTATATATATATATTTCTCGCACAACCCCCTCACGAGCACTGTATGCGATCTTCTTCCACTTTTTTTCCCAATGGGCACTGTATGTGCGGATGTCACCCTTCGGATTTCACTTTTCCTTTACCCCCCGCCCCCCGCCCCTATGTCCCGCGGATCGTCCTGCCCAGGAACTGGAACTACGCGTTATTTAAGCTCCGGACGACGCTCAGCTGTGCCGTGAATTTCATTAGGCATTATACAGACTCGCGTGTTGTTGTTATATATATATATATATATATATATATATATATATATATATATATATTTATATATATACGCCGTACACGGTATTATTTGGACGAACGCTTCATGATTCGATGCGCGTGATGACGGAATAAGGTTCAAAGATACGATAAATCGAGACCTGCGTTTGGTACTGCCGCAGGCTGGCTCCGATCCCCGGGATTTTCATCGAACTGACGTTATAAACATAATATCGTACATTTATATATATATATATATATATATATATATATATATATATATATATACGCGGGTGGGTGTGTGTGCCGCGCGCGCACATATGTCGCGCGCGAGGGGCGCATGCACCTTTGATGAATATCGCCGCATCGATTTCTGCGCGCGCAACGTGTTTAGATGCACCACTAGCCGAAAGCCCAATAATATGTACATGTATATATATATATATAACTTACTGGGAAACTTCCATAGGGAAAATTTCGTGTTTACTCGGAGCATTGGTAAGGTCCGAAGGTTTCGACAGGCGGACGAGAAGGTTCGGACAAATCCATTATGTGTCCGACTCACAAGTGTCATTTCGTTAATCGATCGGTGCAGTTTTTGAAATAATCTAGATCAAAATTATGCTTGGCGCTCGTGAACAGTGCTGCACAGCCCGCCGAGCATTTGACTTGGATTTAATTGCTACAGTTGCTTTTTAATCGAGTACAAAAGTTTATGCGCAATTTACAAGCTGCTACAGAATTAGATAACGCTGAAAATTCGTTTATACGAAAATATATAAATAATGCTATTCCAATCTTTCTAACGTTCACGGTAATAATGTTGTAAATTAACCAAACTGCTTTGGAATTATTAAATCGTTGGAGCTATTAAAGAGTAAAGTACTTAAAAGCGATGCAAGAAAAATGAGTATTTTTAGAAAAACGATTCAAAGAAGAGTGCTCGGAAACTTTGTCAAACATGTAGAAATGACTATATTATTATACATATTATTATAATATATTACAATAATTAGCAATATTATTGTAAAAATAATAAAACTTGTACATAGGGGCATCATTCAATATTTTCCTGTGTCTGGTCTTTTGGTCGCCCTCCTTCAAGAATTTTCCAAGTTAAACTCAAAAATTCAAATTTTCTAATTCTATAATTGTTTCAAAAACATAGTATCTTTAGTAATAATATCTAAAAAAGGCCTCTCTCATTTTTCATCCTTCCACTATGAAACTCTTCTAAAATATATCTTTCACTTTCTGGTCTTTAAATTATAAAAATTCCTATTTTCCGCAGACTTTTCTTCTTTAACCATAATAACATTGTCACATCGCATTCAATATTCATGGTAATGTATGGACAGTAGTATAAGTTCATAAAATTACATATCCTTATTTATAATAGAATTTAATTCGAAAAGATTATGGTTTAGTATTGAAGTTTGGAATCGACAAGATTTTGTATGAGTCTTTATGTCTGCTTTTCCATACACTCAATTTGGTTATATCGAGAATCACTGGAGACACCAGGTACTTTTCGACGTCCCTGCACTTGTACACTTTATTTTACATTATTTGTATTTATTTACCAATAGCTACATATATATACATATATCATTGACTATATAGATTAGAATACGATATTATGAAATTATAAAATTTTAAATAACTATATATTACAGTTTCTAAATAATTTAAATTTTATATTGATACAAAAATTTATACACAGTTATACAACGGCTATTTAGTCAATTTTGAAATACACACAATGAAAATTAATGGAATAATATGAAAATACATTTTAGTTTTCGTATGAAATAATTTCCTCAACTAAAATAAATGTAACGTTCGAAATATCACTTTTATAACTTAAAATAATATAAAAAGTAGATGAGGTAAATGCGCTTTTGCTTTTTGTACAAATCGAAAATACATTGATTATGGTTTTTAATTTACATAAGTGATTGAAAAATTACACTATAATACTTGGTGATACTAAATGTAAATTAGATATATATATTTCAATACTTAAGAATTTCGCGAAAGCGATGGTTCATATCGACTAGCCTTCGGGCTAAAAAATCCTTTACTCTGTAAGGTGCATGTGATGAAATTTTGAATTATTAAATTATATGAGAATAGAATTCATTGCAATGGAAAATCTAAGAATTTAAGTTAAAACATTGATTTGAAAGTGCTTTTCTCCCTATACTGCAAGATCGAGCTTTTTGGTCGATGTCCAACAGAGAAAATAAAAGACGTTTACGCGAATTTTGAACCATAATTTGTTTTTCAATTTTTCTTACAATTCTTCCAAATGTAAAAATAAATTGTATACAATGTTATGAATAGCTGAAAACGAATAGATTCAATCCTAAAACAATATTTCAATGTAACCGCACGAAAATTTTTAACAAATGTCGATAATCGTGATATTAAATATATGTCATATCTTTTTTAACTTTTTTGTAAACTCTAACTTTTGTAGCTGTTGCGCTAGAATAGCAATGAATCAAATGAACAAATGAAAACTTTTTTTTTGGCAATTGCAAATAGCATTTACAGACGGTATTTAGATGCTTTGTGCACGAAAATGCAGCAGTATATAGCTTTCATCTGCTTCCATTCTGTCATCAAATTTATTCCGAAAATATCACTGTGGAGACTGGCGTATATATATTTATGCGCTGACAATTATCTCGAGGTGCATTGACTTGTATAACAGGTGTTTCCTCGCGCGATGGTATTTTATTATGTCTTATATTGAAATAGACGATCGACTTGTTTGTGGTGCAGTCATCTTATCATTACGCGTATAAAAGAGATTTCAATTCAATATTATATTTTTATAGTAGAGCTATCAATACTTATTTACAAAAAAATTAATTATAAAATATAGATACAAATTGCAAAATTAAACTGTCGAATGATTTTTTTTTATTTGACCATAAGATATTGTTTAATGATAGAATTAAAAATGGATAATTTATTTTCCAAAGGAAAGTTTGATTAATTTTCAAGAAACCATATTGTGCGCTTTACATATAGAATTTTTATTGATGTTTAAAAATGTTCATGACGACCATATATTATTCGTAAATTATTATTTATAAAAACTGTTTTTCTATAAATACATATATAAATATAATTATGCGCAAAATTCCATAATTAGTCTATTATACATTATATGTGCGTATCATCAAACGTGCACTATTATAATTTATATATATTCAATTTCTCTGATCAATTGTCTTTACTTAGATTCTTATTAAGTTATTTAAAAGTCACTTTTATTATAATTCTAAAAAAGTTAATCTACTGCAAATTTGTTACATTTAATGTTGTTATTATTAGTATAATTCACAGATTATGGGTTATTGTGTAGGTTTTTCTGTCTTTTTTTACCCTATATACGAATTAGTCAACTAACGTTTATAACTGTCGGAATTCACAATAAATTCTATACCATATCTAGAGGTATATAAAGTTATTGAGCTACTATAAATTAACTGGTATATAATCGGTTCCGAAATCGGATATATCATACGATATCTTCGTTCGTGAAAACGCGGCTGCGCGTGCGCACTTGTCAGTTCTTATCATTTATGAATCAGCTGATCCTCCAACTCAACACAAAGTAGTACAATATAGTCCTCCCACCATTTGTTTGTCTTTAGCGATCAGTTGCTTAAGCGCTTTTCTCAGTGTTAGATTTATATTTCGAGGATTTACGAAATTAGATATTTTTCAATATTAAAAAACTTTAGAACATTTGTTACAGCGAAGATGTCTTTAAACACGGCGCACGCCAACGGTGGCGTACTTATTCACGCCGGCGAGAGGTAAAGATATTACCTGTTTCTGGACTTGAATTCATTTGTACGATGTTTCTTTGTTGCTATCTATTCAAAGTGCACAATTTCTATCCCGATATTTTATATTTAATTTGATTTTGGAAGGTCATGTCCATTAATTCTTGAAAAAAATTCATATCTGTATTGCGTCATTTGATGCAATTATGAAGAACACTTAAGTACATGTATGACCTTGACGCTTACTTTTAAAAGGCTTTACATCCTTACTTTTTATTTACATTTATCTATCACAATTATACGTTATGGTTTTTGGATTTTCTTCTACGTATTCTAAAATAGAATGAAATTTTACAAGTTACTATTCTATCATAAGAGGTTATATGAGTAGATCGCGCAATTGCGACTGACATCTTTGACAAGACGTAAATAATAATTGTATAGCTCCATTTTCTTATACTATAATCTCATATATGAAAACTATAACTCATTATTTTAGTTGTTGATGCTACGTAATTATAAAAGATTTATATCAGTACAAAAACTTTATTTTGAAATTTGTGTATAGTTCTTAAGTGAATTATATTGTACAAACCATATCGTTTAATTCTAATATTAAATTTTACTTTCTATATTAACTAAAAGAAGAATGATTTTGGTTGTTTTTTATAATTATATGAATTTTATTAAGAAACTGATTTTTACTTTGATACAAATATTAAATTTTTTATATTATTATAAATGTGGCTTCCTAATAATCACTAAATAATTTGTACTTTCAGTATATTATTATTTAGCGACAATGTGACAATGGAATTCCATGGTCAAGAACAACCAGAATTTTTAGGTTCTAAGAAAGGACGATTGTACCTGACAACACATAGAATGATATTCAATGCGAAAGACCATAAAGAAAGAATGCAGTCTTTTAGTTTTCCATTTATCACACTTAGAGAGGTAGAAGTTGAACAGCCTTTGTTTGGAAGTAATTACATTAAGGGTAAATGTAGAGCTCAACCAAATGGAAACTGGATTGGAGAATGCAAATTTAAACTTCAATTTAAAAGTGGAGGAGCAATTGAATTTGGTTCAGCTATGTTGAGAGCAGCACAATTAGGTAATAGGTCAAACTAATTTTTTTTTTTTTTTTTTTTTCTGTAACGAGTCATAAACGTTTATATAAATTGTGTTAAACTATTTACTACAGAACTAAGTCAAATTATTTTATAGCTCAAAGAAATGGTCCTGATTTTGATGCTCCTCCACCTTACCAACCACCTTCATCAAGCTGGTATGCAGCTCCACCACCAGCTTATCAAGCTGCACCAGCTGGATATTACGGCTGGGTGCCACCGACAAATGTTTTCCCAGAACAACCACCAGGTTATATTATACATATACTGAACTTTAACTTTTATATTTTTATTACCTAATTATATTTATTTAACAATATTTTGCACAATAATGTTTAAATTAAAGTTTTTGTTTATGTTTTATAAAGTTGGGTAAATTTTGAATAAAAAATTTTAGGTATTAATTCTGAATTCACCAAACTTAGGACGTGCATAATGACAATTTATACCATATTGTACATAAAAACAAAATGTGCAACTTTTAATTTATTTAAAAGAATTATAATTAAATTGCAATACAATGCATATTAATAATAAAATAATAGTAAAACAAATTGTAATATAGTATTGTTTCTTCTCAAATAAACATTAATGAATTATAATTTCATTTATTTTTTACAGTAAATAGTGTATACATGACAGATATGCCACCACCTTACCCAGGTATAAACGCACAGTATCAAGGCTATGCAAGCGGTGGAGCAGCCCAGCAGCCAGGGGCATGGGGTTTACCAACTCAGCATCCACAACAACATATGCAACAGAATGGAGCACCTGGATGGGCAAATCCAAATTACAATGGGCAACAGATGTCCCAAGCAGGTGTGTACCCCAATTATGGACAACCTGCACAACAATCTTATTCACAGAATCCTCCGCCGTACCCCCACCATGGACAACCTCAAAGCGTCAGTGCTTCACAAGGTCCTTATGCAAACTCTCAGCAGGGATCTTATCCTTATCAATATGGGCAACCTGTAACTGGACCATATGGTCAATCAACAGCCTATCCTCACCAATATCCTTATTAAAAACAATGCACAAGGCGAGCCAAAATATTTCTCCATTTTAACTATTTTTAGTCGAATTCTTTATGATAATTATTTTATTTTATTACACAGTTCTTTATTATAATTGTTTTGTTTATTTTTAATTTTTGCTTATGACTAGTGTACTTGAAATATCTTCATGAATTTGGTAAGGTCATTGAAGTCGTTATTTATGAGATGATCAGACTGATTTACTAAAAATTACGAAGTATATATAACTATTAATATTTAAAACTATTATGATTACACTGTATAATATTGTAATAAATCAGTTTTCATTATAGTATGCACCTCGCTAGTTCTTTACAGTAATAATACTTTTAAAAAATTTCTCTAATATGTATAGTTATGATAATTGATAAAGATGAAATTTTTTAGCAATCTCTAATGTCAAAACTATTAAAAGTCTCATTAGTATTTGGCTTATTCATTAATGTTATAACTCAATATTTAACTATTTTCATGTAATAAACAACTCAAAAGTTATAATATTCCAGTAAAATTTGCATATATCCTACCGCAGTATTTATAAGATATTTTTAAGAAAATTGTATTTCACGTTTTCTGATATATAGTTGAAATTTTTGAAAATCTTTTAAAGAATTCACGTTTACTGTAAAGCAACAAACTACAATGTAGTTAAATATTCGTAAATAAATTGTTACCGTTCTATTATTGTGATTAAATTTTTATAATATAATAATAAACGTAAGAAAAAGCTGTCATAATTAAATATTGTACGATACCATATAATGTTTTTTTATTTCCGAACCTTTCAAAGTTTTGAAAATTTTTCGTTATTTACATAATAATGCTTTTTTGTTTGTTTGTTTGTTTGTTTTTTTTTTTTATATTTGCACACATTATTCGTATACGGAATATTATAATAAAACAAAGCTTTTTAAGAAATCAAGCGAGTGCCGCACTGCGATCGGCAGTGCGCGCATATTACAACATCGAAATTTAGCAATTTCACCAGTGCCACACGCATACAGAAATGTTTTGAATATTATGCAATAACGAGGGATTGCATAAGACTTAGGCGGTGAGCCGTATGTATCCGTGGCTTTCACTGAGCTCCAGACTCGCCGCGCTTATTATCTCATAGTTTAGTCACAGTCGATCTACTCTTGGACGGATGCCACCTTCACCGATTCTACCTGTCTTTCCTTCGTTTTTGCGCGATAAACACCTGTGGAAGTAGTGCAGTTGAAAATTACGTGCGTGCGTCTCGCCCATATTTCGCCATAGTACACATTAAATACAAGCGCATTAACCGCGAAGTGTTGGGAACTTTAAATTATCCGTTTTGCCTTTTTCCTCGAGCCCCGTGATGTACTTTGTTCACGCAGAATGCGAATTGGAGGAGAGACATTTTTAACGGACCGAAGGACTCATTTCCACTTAATTATGCCGTCGAAAAGTAATTTTAGCGCAACGAAGGTGGCTCCTTGTATGTGGTATTTTGTTCTAGTGTAATATTTTTTATTTTAATCGTTTCTGAAAAAAAAAGTTTAATCGATGATTTGAAAAAATTTTTCATGTTCAAGCTTTCTATTCATTTACAAATATCGTAAAATTATATTTCCACATTGTTACATGCATTTCATATAATTTACGCGTGTTATTAAATATTGTAGTACCAATTACAGAACTTAATATGGTTGGCAAATTACATATTATATTAAATGAAACATTTAAATTTTTTTAGCATTGTTATCAAAAATAGAATATTTTTAAATACCTACCTGCTGATAATATCTTATAACTTATAAAAAATAAAATACCATTTTTATATTTTAATCTTCCATGTTATGTGTGTTTCATAACATTACCTATTGCAGTTTTTATCATTTAGAAAGCTGATCATTCAAATTGGCTCAATATCTTATAGCAGTTTATATTTATGTTTCATATGAATTAAATCTTATGCAATATACTTATTATTTTTATGTGACTGTTATTTTTCATTTTATACATAGATAAAATTTTACTAATTTATTTCATAGACTTTTATTTTCACGATTTTATTAAATATTAATTAATAACAAAATTATATTTTTATCATAGTTTAATATATTAATAATAAAATATGTAATTTTTCATTCTGCAAATTATATTATAGTTTTTCATAATTTGTTATAATGTTAATAATTCAATTCTTTTTATTTCGTTATTAAAAAATAATAAATTTGTTTTTGTTTTAAACAGATGCTAAGGCTGCAGAAGCTGCTCAAAGTGCTTACTATGATCCCAACAGACCACAGTGTGCTTATGTACCACCACCTGCATATTATGTGAGCTGAATATATTTTTAAATCAAATGTTAACTTAATAAGCAATAAAAATGAATTGTAAAATTTTTTATTGATATCATTCTAGGAAAGCCCTCCAAGTTTTCAACAAGCAACAGAGAAAAAAGATCAATGAAGATACTAGTTATTTGAGGCAAGACTTCAATTTATCTCTTAAGGGATATCTTATATATTAAGCAAAAAAAAGGAAAGCATCGATGTTGTTATTTTTGTAGTGCTATACTTTTTAATGCATAGAAAAGTTATATACTTTAGCATTCCAGCATACTTTAACACATTTGATTCTGATACTTTGCATTTACCTTGCATCAAGTAGCATAATACTTTGCATACTTCTTACAAAAAAAAATAATTAATAATTGTTTTAGTCTATTAGGTTCTTTGTTTCTTTTATCTGTAACAGTATTGCGAAATTTTTTTCGTTTTTGTTTCATATCACTTCTTTATTGATTTTAAATAAAATAAATTCTTTTGAAAATTTATAAGTATATCTCGTTATTTGTTATATATAAAATTATGAATTTACCTTTGTATTACGGGCTATATGTTGTATCTTTTAGACAATGTTAAAGTCTGATGTATGTGAAGAAATAAAAGTGAAATGTATAAAATTAACAAGTTTAATTTGTCAGGTATTATCATGAGAAAATAAATAATAAAAAATTTTCTATTTTCAACAATTTTTATTGAACAAATCTTATTATAAAAATCATTAATACATAATATTATAAAAAGATCTGTAGCAAAGTTTTATATAATGTAAAAAATAAAAAAATAACTATCATGGATATTTTATTTATAATGCTTATGCCTTGAGAAAGAGAGAAGCTCAAAATATTTTATACTTAACAATATTTTCAGTCTTCATTGCATCTATTTACAAATATATATAATATAATTTTAATTATTGACTAGCTAAAATAAGGTTTAAAAGAAGTATTTCTCTTACACAGTAATTATTTTGATCCTCTTTATTTTTAAAGGCAGCATAAAAGTAGAATATTTATCGATTATAAATATTTTTCATAATTTTAGTTTAGTTTTTACTGTTCAAAGCATATAATATGGCATTAAGCAAATAACTTTCCATTTCAATAGTTATTTTATTGCATCTTTTGAATAACTTATGAATGCAAATAACTTTTTGGCACTGATTTAATCCTAATATCAGGATTCATGTTTTATTGTATTTACCTTTTAAAGATTTTTATCGCTCAATAAAGCAAATATTAAAAATTTTAAAATAACTTATTTAAAATAAAGATTTTATAAATAAAATACTTAGATAATAATTCTATTAAAAACTAAAATTTAGGCAATTTCAAGGGAAACATTTTACAGTAAACTAATTTGTATTCCAATTTGTACAAAACATTGTTTTAATTGTTTTGTATGTTAAAATACTGTCTTGATAAGACTTATGATACCTCAAAAAAATTTAGACATTGAAAAATGAAATAAAATTAACTTGCGATATTTTGAAATTGCTTAAATTATCATAAAACAAATATATTTCTACTTTATGAAAAAAATAAAAGCCTAAATTAGAAATAGGAAGATATCTAAGATACACCTCTAAGATTTTATAAAAATGATTAGGTCAGTATAACCAAAAAATTATGGATGTAAATAACTAAACTAAGGATTACTTATCAAATGATTATAGTAATCATAATACTTTCTATGCACATTTCCATGCAAATGACTTTGTATTAGAAAAATTCAGTCTATCCATATTCAGAAGTGATTGTTAAGCTAAACTGTCTATTTTCTACTTGTGTACTATGATACCATATTCTTGTATCAAGTAGTACTACATCTCCAGTATCAACAAAAAAACTAAATTTTTCACAAATATTATCGCATTCTGGTGTTGGTGCAATAGTCCATGTTTTGCTACCAATAATTTGACCTTGCCACATAAGCCTAGAAATGTAGTCCAGCTGAAATAGAGAATAATTATATAAAAAAATATCAATATTTTAATTACTTAATGAAAATTATATCATAAATAGTGTCTACTTACATGCATGACCGCACCCTGTTCATATCCTAAAAATATATAATTTGTATTTGGAATTTCTGCATCATCTGGCAAAAAGTGAGGTGGATCATAAAACTTTCTCATTATATCTAAGATTTGGGGATGACAGTTTTTCCACCCAATATACCATGGTTCTTCCCCTGGTAAATTCAGTGCTCTTCTCTCACTCATAGAAAAAACTTCTCTTAAGTTAGCAAAATTGCTTCGAAAATGTAAGAATTGACATTCTTCATCAACAGATTCATAGGCACCATTTATGTTCTCGTATAAATTACGGAAAAAGTGAAGGCTGAAGACCTTAGAGGCCAACCAGTGGCTAGCAGCTTTTTTAACAATTATTGGTTTTGAAGAGTAGGCATATTTTTTAAATTCTTCTTTTGTTATATTATCTAAAACTAAAGCTGAATTGACACCTCGACAAAAATTACAGTTAGAAACAGGTCGAGTAAATTCCCATACTAAATAATTATTTGGTATTAAACACCTTGTACCTTGAGTGTATTTAATTATAAAATCAATGCCAGATTGCTCAATAAATATACCACATATTAAAGGCAACAGAATAATTAAAATTACTTTCTTATTATATAAAAAATGAAAAATGGATTTACTGTTATTTTCATTCTGTAGATCTACTCCACTTGCTAGTTTTAAATCTGCTAAAGGAACTCCTTGTTCAAGATATTCTTGTGTTATTTGAAGAAATCTTTCTTGGATAACTTGCAATTTTTGAGTCTTTGACATTTTTAAAAACACTATTAAATTTTCTTAACATCTCAAGTGAATTGGCAATAACTTAAAATATATAAGATGATTTACTTGGCAACATAAGCATTTCAATTATATTTTTGATTTTATAGTTTAAGTGTTTCATAGGAAACATTATGCTTTAAAAATTCATACACATATGCATTTATTAAATTTTAATATTATGAAGTTCATATTATAATTTAATGTGTTTATTATGTTTGGTACTATTTTTATATCTAATTCAAAAAATTTTAAAACTATCTTGAATATTTAAAAGTTTATAAAATTTTCTGTCATAAAAACATTAAATATAGATTATAAAATTTTTTGTTATAAAAACATAGAATTTATAAATAAATTAACAAGAAAGTATAAACTTATTATGTAGTAATAAATTAATCAAAAATAAGACTGAATAATCTTATAAAAACTATGTGGTTATTTTCTTGGAATAATTTTTACTGAAATACTGATTAGTTATAAAATTTAATTGTATATAAAAATCTGTCTGGTAATACGAAAAATGCACTGTACACCATTTATACCTACAAAAAGCAAACAAAATAAATTAGATGAACATGCAGGTAAAGACACTATGTAATATCTAGTTAAATACCTGTACACAGTTGAATGGCAGTATTATGTTATAGATAAACAAAATTAGAAGGAATATTAGCTTTTTGTTAAATATAGCAACTGACATTGAAACAATAAGCAGTAGCGTCTGTCTATACTAGTTCATATAATGATTCACTGTACTTATTTACTCTTTCGAGCTGTTTCTGTCTCTCATACATCTTTTACAATATATGCATTGGTGGTTTACACCCATATTGAACTACACAGTTGTAACCATACCAAACAATAACATGTATTCTGATGTATATTTTTATTTTTACCTGGCTTTCACATATTATTGGGCAGTTACAGATATGTATGATTATATGTTATAAACTTATCTATAACATATGTTTTATATTTATCATCATGTATGAAATCAGGGTACAGAATTCCATGTATAGTTTGCTTGTGCAATATATGCAATCCAACATATTTGGCGTAGAATTAGATTTTTTGTATTATAAATATGCCTCTTATGACGTGCTTCTAAAGCAATTTTTCAAACGATGCTTAAATTATTAAAACTTAATAAAGTTTTCATATCTTCATAAATGAGGACAAAGTCTGTTATTAAATTAAATTGATACTGATTCAAAATTATTCCTCGAAAACTGCGTACATCTCTTCACTTTATGCGATATTTGATCGAAAAATTGTTACTACAACCCGATTCCATCTGTTCCAGCAGAAGTGTGCTTACATGGACCTGACTAACCTGACGGCTAACGCCCTCCTGACCAATATCCACTGTGAATACATTTGTAGGGACCAGGGCGGCGCATGCATTTATGCACAAAGCTTAACTGTCACCTGCTATCACCATTTCACCATACCTACTATACTATATCTGAATATGATAGGCAGTAATAGCAATAGCATAGCAGGTAATATGCTAAAAGGCAGTAGTTGGCACTTGCAAGGCATTAGGCAAGCAGAACGAGTTTCCCCTTAATTTCGCTAGGTTTTGCTATTGGACAAAATTTCTCGTAACGATCAGCCAATAAGAACAAATTTATATGGCGCGGAAATTGAGTATGGCGTATTTAAAGTTAAAATAAATGAAAAATTAATAAGGATGGGATTGAAATAAAAACTTCAAACAATTAAAGTAATTAAAATTTAATTTAAATACTAAAGAAAAGTTATAATCAGATGAAAATAATAATAACGCAATAATAATTATATTAAAATAATAATGTTCAAGCACTAAATATTCTAATACTAATATTTTAATTATTTTTCTAAATATACAAGAGACTAAGTGATGCATGCATGTGTAATCTGATACAAGGCGTAAAAACGACGTTATTACATCACAGTGTATAGATGCGGGTTACTCGATGCGGAAATAAAATATCAGCAAGAATAATTGAATAGAACAGGCGAACGTCATTTGGACTTAACGTGCGAAATTTAAAAACAAAAAAATACAGATATATTAATTAACAGTATATTCACGTTTTATACTTGTTCGTATTATTTGGAAGATATATACTAAATATTACAGTGCATTAAATTTTTTTTATAAAAATTAATTTTAGATATCGAAAGATTTATATAACTTTGTGGAACTTTATCTATGAATTTTAAAACAGTTAACTGAATGAAACCTTATCTGTTAATTTGAAATCTTCGTTTAGACCAGCTTGTACAATGTCAGGAAGTAAATACTACTGATTGAAATATTATAAATTGTTAAGTATGACTTGCTTAAAAATTTAGTTTAGTTATTACGAAATACTATATTAAAATATTGATTTTTAAAATTCTACAGTGACATAAAAAATATCTCTCTTATTTTACAAGAAATAGTATAAGAGTAACTATAGTTAAAAGTTAAAACAGAAAAAATGAAAAATATTTCAACTGTATTACTTTAAAATTAGTAAAATATTACTTTAAAATAATTTTCAAAATGTTATTAATTAAATACGAATTACTTTTGCTTTTAATGCATCGTTCGTCGATTTCGCATATAATTATACATTTTATAAGCTGTGTTTATGTTTTAATAAATTTCTTTCTTTTATAAAATACATTGTTCAATACTTGTGTACAGCTAACTATATTGGACTAACGATTTTTAAATTTTACGGTTTACCGCATATTATTTATGTTTTCCAAATCAAATGCACTATATTACATTTTTTATTATTATAATATATTGTTAATACCTATTTAAGGTCTTAATATTTCATATTGAATCAAATTATGGTACTTATCCATGTTATTCAAAAAAAGTAAAATATCAATGAGAATCAAGAGACAAAAATTAATGATTTTCTTATTTGAAATAAATTATTAAAAAAAAGTAAACAATATGAGGATTGAAGGTTTATATTTATATGTTTGGTTATGTTTTTTGAAATTTATTTTTTAGCAATTGAAGATATAAGCTGACAAATTAAAAAAAAATACTACTCTAACATGATTAGGTCAATGCTAAAGCATGTTTACACAACATACAGATATACATAAGCAATTAGTGATAGGCGCTGGTAGTAATATATGAAAATGTATATACAAATACAAGTATTATTATTTAATATAGTTTATAAAGTTGACCTATAATTATATAATAATATAACTACTTGAAATTATAATAAATTTGAATCTATTCTATAAAACACATTTCTTTATACAATCCATATTATAAAATTTTACAATATAATTTATAAGTTAAAAAATGAGTACTAATTTAAATTTATAATCTTTATTTATAACATCAGTTTTAATCATACAGTATATATAAGAATAGTGCATTATTTATAGTGCAAACAATCATTTCATAAAAATATTATAAATTATTATTTGTTTATTTAAATTATTTTAAAAGTGTAATGAACAAAATTGGGTTATTGCAAACATATTTTCAATATATACATGTTTTAAAATTTATTTTGTGCTTTATAGATATTTGTTTGCAATGGAAAAAACGTGCATATAAATCGTAAATATAAATATTTCAATTAAATTTAAGAACCACAATGCAATAGCATAGGTTGGTGTAGCTGCTTTTTACGATTATTTTTATTTTATGAAATCAGACATACTTGTTTTAAGATCATGTTTTTAACGAAATTTGATAATGGATGCTGGCTGTGATCAGTTATAAAGTTATCAAACTTCAGCGGCAGATGATGCTTAGAAATTGTAATTATCCACTTTTAGCATTAAAATTTTCCTAATATATTTTTTAACTAGTATCTTTGCATACTTAATAGATTATACAAAATATTATTACAAATTGTTATAACTATACAAATTAGAGAATTATTTTTTCTTTACATCTATGTTGCTTCTTAATTTGAAATGTATAGTTTACACTTAACAAATGCAAATTGACTTATTTCAATTTTATTCATGTTTTTTGTTTTAAATTAGCTAATTTCATGAACAAAATATGTCTCGTTGATAATGAATGACATTATTACTTTGAGATCTTATATATCTTATAAACCAAAATTTTAATACAATGCATTAACAAGTATGTTATGAATCCACATTTCTTGTCATTTTATATCACAAAGCATTGTTTTAATTTTTATTATTAATTTTTAAGATTGTTGCTACTTTCTTATTCATTATTTTTCACAAAGAATTTCAAATAATATATTTTTAAAACAAGCTTGCAACTGTGGTCATATTTTTATCAAAGCTTATGATAGCAGCTGATGGTAAAAAATGATCAGGCAAAACAAATCCAGCGAGCAATTCATATGCTCGAAAATTGATTTTTTTAATATACACAAGGTATAAAATATACCATTTGAATGCACTCTAATTTGCAATATATGTAAATACATTTAGGGCATCTTAAAATTGGTACTCTTTCATTCTATAATATAGCTTTCTTTCTCTTTTTCTCTCTGGATAAGAATGTAGCATTGAAAACAAATAAAATCTATTAAAAATTTTTTAAAATTGGTAACAAACTAGATTTCTTAAGTTTTAGTATTATTTAATAAGTTTTTATAAAAATTATTTTAAAAATTACAAAAGAATAAATTGTAATTTTTTTATTGTAGATTGCTTTTAATAAGTCAAATAAAAAATTGTTCTCAAAAAAGAGAAAATTAAATATTTCCGTAATACTATTACTTATTAATTTATATTGTTTTCAATCAAATTTTTAATACATACAGTTAGCAAGAGATATTTAAATTATCAAAATAAAAGAAAAGAAAAATAAAGTTCAACTCACATACAAAATTTACTTTTCTGAATAGGTAGTTCAATTGCTTGACATGAGCAATATTCTTGATTTAACTAATATGCATGGTCTTGGCGCTAGAATAAGTTATTTACTTACTGTTAAAAATGCCTGACTAGCAGTCGTTTGTCTTGATGTTCACACCTGATTACACTTAGTTTAAGAAAAAAAAACAAAGAAAATTTCTCACTAAGGCTTGATCAGAAATAACACCATTTACCGAGAACAGCATCTTTGATTGCAGATATATATTGAGAAGGAACCCAATATATCCAATACCTAGATGCTTCAGTGGTACCCAACTGTAAAGCCTATGTAGAAATATTTTATATTAAAAAATTTTGTTACATTAACTAAACTTTAAACTTAAGATAAACAATATTTTTATTGTTGATTTGAATGACTTCATAAGATTTACTCTAATTTCCATTACATGCTACATATAACATTTGATTATTTCTGTTTTTATAAGGTTTTTATTTGAAATATTAATTTATAGCAAATATATATTTTGAAATAATATGATAAATATTTCATTTACATAAAAATTTTATTCATTTTTTACCATAATGTGATATTCCGGATGATCATGGATCGGTTCACTATGCACATCTTTTATGGAATTCATTGGTACTCTTTCAGTTCTTTCTTTAGTTCCTATCCACAATTGATCTTGTTCTAATTTAAAAGTTAGTCTAACTTTTCCTCCAAATTTATTAACCATACCAGCTAATGGACAATCAGGAAGAGGTTCCTATGTGTACAAATATTTTCAATACAATAATTTAAAAGAATTAATTAAAAAATAAAACCAATGCAAAACATAAGTCAATAAAAACGTCTAAAACTAATAGAATTAACATTTATGAAATAGTATAATTTTTTTTAATAAATAAAAATTATAACAAACCTGAGTATTTAAAATTCCTGGCATTACATCTTCTGGGACACCTTTGTCTAAAACTTTACGGTGTATTTTTTGTTGCGATAAAGGTTCTTTACTAGCAGAAGATGCAGTTCCTTCTGCAATTTCTTGTTTTGTTGGAATTGAGACAGCCAAAACATCATCTAGTTTTGAACCAACTATCATAATTTTAGCACCTATTTGGAGAATGAAAAATTATCTTTTACTTTAAACTTTCGATTATTAATAGATAATAACAAAAATTCAATAAAAACCTTTTGTTACTCCTAAACTTCTCAAAGTCTGATCATCTTTGGCTAATCCCTTTATCATAATTTTTTGCATTGCCTGTGGCACTGATATGATATTTTGAAGATGAGCCTTTAATTCAGAAATAGTACCATCTATTGCAAAATTAATATCAATTTTCTTTTTATTATAGATTACTTTAAAATCTATCTTTTCTCGCAAATCTTCATGTCCTGCTTCTAAAACATTATCTTCCTTTTTGCTTAAGTTGCTGGTATCATTTGATGGTATATCATTTGATGCCTCTGTAGAACTTGTATTTGAAGATACATTGCAGCAATTTTCGTTACTATCATTTTTTGGTATTTCTGGAAAAATGTTGACATGATTATATATTAAATGTATATATTTTACTTAAATTAAAGGTGTTTTACTACTTAGTTTCTTACAAAAAGATTATAAATGAAATCATAAACATTACATTATCGTAAAACTAATAAAAAGTCTAAAGTAACATGTTAATAAAAAATGTACGTAAATATGTAAATAAAAAATAGGTTCACAAATACTAAATATTGGTAGCACAGGTTATGTATCATTTAACTACCAAAGAAAAAAATAACCTCCAATCAATTATAAATTTTTTATTATGCTAGATATTAACACAATTAAAAAAAAAAACTAAATAATAAACATTAACAGTTAACACACCAATATCCATTTTCCAAAGTTCTCCACGATTGCAGTATTGGAACTATAACGAGCTATATTATTATAATGTTGTTGTCAGTGTAGCCAGCAACTCCAGTCGAATTTGAGTTCTGATTGTATGGTGATCACGACACTGATACATCTGTTTTGTAATGCTGTTGCTCCTCTGACTTGCACAGTTAATTTTGTAGCATCATCAGTAGAGCGCCCTCTCTCTCCCTCCCTCTCACTCACTCTCTCTCACTCTCTCTCTCTCTCTCTCTCTCTAATATCTCATCTTGCAGCTGCTTGCAACGCGTCGCGCAGGTCGGTCGCAGCCGTGCTCGCCCAGTTTCGTCAGGTTTCGTGCTTCGCAGTATTTCTTAGATGGTAAAACAGCGTAGCAGTGCAAACAATAATGTCATATCACGGAACCAAACCCACTGGGCAATTATATTTATATAAAAGACAAAGCGCATGAATCCACAAAATATCTAACTTTCTAATTTCTTGAAAGTTCCTGAGTTGATTGAGGGACAATAAAACAACCTGTACATTTTGCATTTATTTACGAGGATAAATTAATAAATTAAAAGTACAATAATTTAAAAGATATTTAATTATATACATATAACAGTATACATAATAAACAAAATTCTTATCAGAATTTATCTATATAATAATTTTTATTTTCGCCTGCATATTTTATTTTGTTAAGTATTGTATATTTGAGAATGTCTAAATATCTTTATTTTATTTGTAGTTTAGTTTTAGGATTACACAAGCAATTTTTATACGCCATTCTTTTTAATAGTTATTGTAATAGTTTAATTAGTTATAAATATTCGGTATTTTTAATTTTTTACAGATTGATATAACATTATACAAGTACAAAAATCCTTTATTTTTTATTTTGCATAAAATGTATAATTATTCGATGTATAAAAAAGTTTTTCACATATTTATAAATATAAATAAATACTTGCTTTGAACAAAGTATTGAAATTTTTATTGATATGAATAAATTTTTAATAATATTTTAGTTCTCTTAGATATAATTTTTATAGTTAAATCTGTTAATCTGCATAAGAGCGTTTTTTAAATAAGCGCGAAAAAACTTAACTAATGATAGGTTTGACCAGTGACCAGACTTGGCTGGCTTGACATAGGCAGACGACCTTTCCGTACTCGATTGTTTATGGAATTCAATGCATATAGCATAATTAGAGATTAGGTTCGTAAAATCACATATCACGAAATCATTTAAAATTGTACACGGCTGTACCAGTAAAACTGTAAAATTGTACTGTACCTTGCTGTAACTGTTCGTACATTATTTGTCACAAGACTGTTTTACTAGTATTAGTATCTGCTAATATTAATTTATATCACTGCGAGGTGACATTAATTTTTTTTTATTATAAGTAGCAGCAGCAGAGATGTAGGAATAATAAATGTTATGGCTGTTCAAAATCTTAATTCTTTTTGCTGTTCTTTGTAGCTCACTTAGCAGGGCTTTACCCAGCTGATGTATATATATATATATATATATATATATATATATATATATATATATATATATACACATATCCATTAGCGTTCAACTTCCGGCAACTGTTCCTTAATTCATATTCGTTTCAAACATTTCTTTTTTGCCTTACCAGTCGAGCTCAACCTTAGCTCAACCCAATATATTCTGCGTCTTATTTTGAAATGTTTATATTCATTTTACAATTAATATTAATCATAAACGGCTTTTAAAACAGAGACGTAGAATTTCTGCTTAATACATGAAAGTAATACTAACAGATGCTAAGCTAAACGGCTAACGCTATGTTAAGACAATGCACATCTATATATATATATATATATATATATATATATATATATATATATATATATATATACCAACACAACCTAAATTACAGCCGTACCTGGCCCTGTACCTACTAAACGACACAGTCGCACAGAAAACAGTATGTAAGAAGAAGAGAGAGAGAGAGAGAGAGAGAGAGTAAAGCCGAAACAGACAAGGATAGACATTAGACGATCTCTTTTTTCGCGCGCACAACGGCGCAAGACCGTGCGCAAGACGCAAGACCGCGTATACTCTGCGTATAGACCCGCGCACCGTGAGAGTTTAGTTTTAGTGCTAGTGCTGCGCTGCGGTGCTGCGCTGCTGCTGAACTGTTTCTATATTATACTCTGTGCATTTTTAGTTTATTATAATAAAAAGCTCTTTCCAAAGAAAAACGCGGAGTCGGACTACAGTGGCCGTGGGTAAAGCCGTTGCGTCGTCGTACATGTATACACACTGTCGCATAGTAATGTGTGTTATCGGTTTAGTTTCTGGCGCTCCGCTGCACTCCGCCGAGGCTCCCCAACAATCGTAGGGATCGCGGCAATAATAATAAATATAAAGGCTCCGCGGCGCGCGAGTTGGTCGCCAGCTCTCTTTTTCTCACAAGCTCGCGGGCGACTTGACGCCGTCGACTCAAGAGAAACGGACGCATATTATATCAGATCTATACGCATGGGACATTGTGTGCGGGAATTCTATATATACATACAGGCGCAGCGCATAATATATAATAAAAGAGGAAAGGAGGAGGACGAGTGGAGCGAGAGAGGCGGATAGAGCGCGGAGCGCCGGAGAGTCCGAGGTGCGTTGCTGCCTTGCGGAGAGGACGTGCTAATAGGAAGGAGAAAAATGCCGCCAAAGAAGCGAGACAAGGAGCAAGAGTCCTCGTCCTCGTCGGCAACGGCGATGCAGAAGCAGCAGCAGCAGCAGCAGCCCCCGGCCAGGATGGATCAGATGCAGGCGGACCACGAGCTCTTCCTCCAGGCGTTCGAGAGTAAGTCTCGTATCGTTTTATTATCCGCTTATTATGTATATGGTTTCGTGCCACTCTTCCATTCATCCTTTTACATTACGCGAGGGCATTTTCGGAATTCCCCTGCTTTAATTTGTGGCGAGTAAGGGAGAGTCGATGGAGGGCGGGGATCGAGAGCGCTGCTTCCTGGGTTGGCTCGTGTTCGGGGTACAGAGGTGCAAGGGAGAGGGGAAGCAAACATAACCTGGTTGTCAGAGCCGCGCGCGCGGCTGCTGCGGAGAGCGCGCGTGGTGGCTTTATAGCCTTTATTCCAGCGTTGATTCTATAACGATTCTCTTCTCCGTCTCGTTCGCAGTCCTCCTCGTTCTCGTAACTCTGAATTACGAGATCGGAAAAGTTTCGAAGAACTGGAGCTTCGGTGAAGCGTAGAATTGTTAAATGACTGCACAGACCTCTATTCCGGATATCGGGGCAAGGCTTCGGTTTCGGAGCAGAAAAATTCCAGGATTGTCAATTCGTTCGAACACTGCCATTTTAGATATATACGTATAAGGAGTAAGGATTAGTGATCGGGCTTGTTGAGCTTTATTGTATTGTTGTCAATGCATTTACTGTCAATACGCATTTATGTGGGCATTTGGTAATCCAAAAGGTGGAGGATATTTATCGACCAGGTATGAGGATTTTGACTTTGCGGATTTGCCGAAACGCCTTCGTTTGTAATTTTCGAATAGTAAGAAGGCGACAGAAAACGATGGATGACTACTTGGTTAATAATACAAGTAATTTACGAGCCTACTTTGTTTCATTGCCGGAGCTTTGTAGTTTCAAGGGAGCTCTGTATTACTACAATTTTGATCTGCTGTAGTAAATTATTGTTTTTAAAGTTATAATAATTCAGACAAATAAACTAACCTTATTAATTAAATTTTAAAAGACATACTATAATACTATCATTATAGTAAAAATTTCATCGCGTTTCAAAGAATTCGAATACGATTTCCCGGTTGTTAAATAAAAGAAAAGCGAAGTCGTTTTTCTTAAAATGAAACCGCCGTTTTATCGAAACCAATAGAATCGAAATAGGAAGGCAATAAATGAAATTACGAAACTGCGATCTTTTAACCGTTATCAGTTAATTACAATAAGAAGATTATCAGGTAAAACAGAAAAAAAGTTTCAAAAACGCATAATTTCATCGTGTTTACACTCGTGGCAACTTTTCTGAGCAAGCATCTTAAATTTTAGCTCCTTGCACAGCAAAAATCGATCGGGTCATTTAAAAGAATTAGCGAATAAAATTTCAATGTTTACAGAATCGATATGCATAGCAATCAGCAGACTAACTCGGGAGAAACCTACCTCCATCTGCGGTAGAAAAATTACGTTAATTCTGCGACAAAAGTAATGCAAAATTGTCGTTGCACTTTTTCCAATTAAAAATATCAAACGATTGAACAAAATTTCATAATTTAAACAAAATAAATAAATTAACGAATTCTATTGCGATTTAGTTATTTATTTCAATAAGAATTCGTAAGCGGCCAACAAAATCCTTTGGAGATAGACGGATCTTCGTAATGGAGCCATCTTAAATTTCATTTGGATAGAAGTATATCTCAATCTACAAGATCGCTCGAATATTTGACTCGGTTTTTTTTTTCAATTGCATTCTGGAAAATGACTCGGAATGATCCGTCATAATATGCTAATAGCTATATACTGAACATTTCTACTGCATGTCTCAGGCAGTCATAACTATAGTATAGTTCGTAATAAAATTCAATATTAAACTATGAACGTCGTATATTTTTATCAATTCGATTATCAAATGCAATTGTTTATCGTTTAATTAAATTATCCCCTTAGTTGCAATCATTCAAACGAAAATTTAACATACTTTAAGATTTCATGATAGTTTCATCTACGTTTAACCTGCATTTTTAATACAGGTTTGCGTAATTTAACTAAATTTTTAAACACAGCAGAATTGTTCTGCAATAAATTGGCTTATTCGATCGCTTTCCGATTGAAATCCACGACTGAAAAATGAAATATCGCTATTATAAATGAAAAAATTACAATCGCCACGATACAAATTTCATTTTTGCCTATTTCTGTACAAGTACGACGGAAGTACGTCTAGGAGAATAGTAATAAGTAAGCTCGTATTAAGAAATATGTAATTTTTTACGAATTAATAAATTCTGAGTATACGATGAATGTCTACTGAATGCACATCAGAATTAGAGAGGCGAAAAATGAAGTATTTTCTATTGAACACTTATTTTTTTTTGAAAAAACAAAACGTAGTAAAGTATTTTCTTACTTCGAATCATTGCGTGCTATTAACTTTTAATCGAGGAAATAAATAATCACTCCATAAATCCCTTAATAAATTCATACAGTGCACAGTACTTTAATGGATAAAGAGAATCTAACAAGTGACAAATAATGCCACACTTAATCGTTCGATTTTTTGAGATTATTTAACAATAGAAAAAAAATAGATTAATTCTTGTCATCTAGTTAAAACTTGATATTGGCAATAGCAAAAAAATTTTATTACAATAAATAATGAAATATTAGTAATCAGAAAGACAATTGCGAAGCTTGATCGCTCGACTTGTTTGTGAACGATTTCTTCCTTGATATTTTTTTTAACTCGTATAGCACGTCTGTATATTTTTCCGAATATATTTGTTGTATATAATACATCGCTTACTCCATACTATGTATATAAGCAGTTTATATATTTACCGTTAGAATCAAGAGTGTAGATATATTCTATTATATATAAATTAAACAAGCATCCCTATGGGTAACTATTTTTTATATGAATGTTATCTTAATTTGAAATTTAAGCTATTCCTTTAGTAGAAAAAGATCCAAATTCGCTTCTGTAGATTTAGAAAGAAATATTTAGATTAATAATCTTTATAATTGATTTAAAAGATGGAATAAATAAGCTTTTGGCAAAAGCGATTTTTTTATATCAATCGTTTCGTAAGGAAAATACCATTATAAGTTTTTTATAGTTACACATTTTATACAGCTGCATCTTGTCATTGCCTGCCAAACGGTTACGACTGATTATTATAGTATAGTCCTTACGAATTTATTATAGTATAGTCTATAATTGACACATGTCTATTTCTGCGCTTTTTAAAATTATAAAACTAATGAAAATCATTCTCATATACAAAATATAAAAATATTTTATAAATAAAAAAGCTGTTTTTATGTTAACCAACGAATTTATTCCTAATTATCGTGTTGACGAATGCATACTGTTCATTATAATGTATAACTTTCAAATCATAACATTTTTTTAAATAATTCAAGAAAATGATTTATATAAGAGAATAGTGCCAAATAAATTTTGAAAACTCTATTTATAGTTTGTTTTTATTAGGCATTTCTCATTCTTTTTTCCCTGTATTTTACTATATATTAAAATATCCAATCTAACCTTAAACATTGAAATGTACTACCAAACGTTATTCTCGTTTTAATTATGGTACTGATATGTATGAAATGACGAAAAAAAATACACTCCTTTAGTAGAAATAAAAACTATTTTTAAAGTAAAAAATTACTACTTTTTTTTACAAGTACGAAAAGTATACAAATTATGACTCATTCTAATATAGATCCGACCTATGCAATCTTAAACTCAAATCTCCGTGACTCAAATTAAGGAACTGTTTCTTTTCCTTTCGTTGCATAGCAACGATGTTTTTAAATCTTTCTCTTTTTATAGAATTCTGAACATTTAAAATACAGAAATTAGAAATGAAAATGGTTTTTTACATTCCAAAGTCATAATCGCAATCTGCTAATTGTTGTAATATTTGCTAATGCTGCATTAATAATGGCTCTTACATCATTGATTAAGGAATTGGGGCAAAAATACTTAACAATGCATTTTATATGCTACATAGAACTATATTTAACTTTTCCTTTTGAGTTCAGTTTCGATTATATTTCACTTGTATTACATTGTTATTTTTCAAAATATGGTATATATGGTTTTTCTATAAAGAAACCATTGTTAAAAGAATAATTCACGATTTTTATTCAACTCAAAGACCGAATAGATAAACATTAATTAGATTAGATAATAATAAACAAAAATTAGATTATTTAATTAATAAAAATCTAAAGAATAATTATTTAGTCGATTAATCTTATTTCCGATTATCAATTTTATTGCAATTACAAAAAATATACTAATTTTGTGTATCTGTCTGTGTGCGTGTGTCTTTAGGAAATATATAGATTGAGTATGAGTGTAGAACTTCAAAAAATAAAATCAAAATATATGTTTTAAATCGAATTCCCAAAAATATCTGCATTAACATTCAAAGTAATTTATTTGTAATTAGCTTGAGAACGACGAGGAGTCTCATCGCGACTAGTTGGAAATTGGTCTAATAAGATATTTTTTAACATAAAATATAATAATTAAAGGACTCTCTGAGAAGTTTTAAAGTTAATTCATTTTATTTACTCCATCGAATAGGATTTGATAGTTTCAATACTTCCAGATTTAAGGCTCTATTGATTATGTTATATCTGTTTAGTTATCTGACTGTAGTCTATATGATTCTTACAGTAGTTTTTTCATTAACTCAGAATCCAGATACGATGGCCGAAATCTTGAATTACATTTGAATTTACTCTAAATATTATTTGATTGGAATAGAATATAGTAAAATATTTAACGATTAATCATTGAGCTATTGTTTCATATTCATATAGCATATTATAGACTGTTTAAATTTATATACATTCTAAATATTATGAAGTTTTAAACATTTCATTTTTAACATTTCTATTTCCGTAAATAAATATTCTGTCATTGCAGTTTTAATTAAAAAATGTTAATGTTTACGAAATTATTTGTATACTAATAAAAAGTTATAAAAAATGTTCACACTAACTAATCTAATAACTAGGTAATCTTAAAGAAATGTTTGTTTTTTTGATAATATACTCCGTCAATTTGAAAAGTATTTTTCTATACTTTAGATGCACCAAAATGCCACCATTATTAATTATAAAATAATTCAAATTATCGCGATATTACGATATAGATGAGATGGCATTTCCTTACATTACGAATTATGTTATAATTCTAATTTTGATCAAATTTCATACATAAATCTGTTTATGTATTATTGATAACACTTTTGTATAGTTTTGTAATCGGTTAATTATTTTCGATATGTTGACAAAGTAGAGGAACTTCATTTAAACCGGTAAAAGTATATTAATTTACATAATTTTGATATTTCATTGACAGAATCATTTCTTCAAATAATGAATTCCCCAAAACCTTTAGAGTAAATTCATTGTTTTATCAGTTGTATCGCACACTGTTTCTTCCCGTTTATTATTTTAATAATAAAATCTAAGATTTTATGCATTTCATTATTGCCATATTACGATAATGTAATCAATAAAAAAATTGTATAAAAAAAATTGACAAATAAGGAAGGTATTTCTCAGTTTAGAAGTTTTAATAAATTTAAGTAAATTAATTAACTAAAATAATTAATAAAATAAAACTTTGTTCTATTATCGTTATTTGTTTTTATTAATTGTGAGGACTATACTATTCTATAATATTTGATGAATTAAAATTTCAAAATATAATGTCTAGAAAAGAAAATTAACGTTTAGAAAATTCAACTGTACGTAAAAAGCTGATGCAAAGGATTACACGACAAAAGAAATATCCTAATTACTTGTTTAATTCTTTCTATAGTTATCTTATTTTTAACAATGTTATAAGTATTTATAATCCCCATAGAAATTTGGAGATTTTTATGGAGAAAATCATTTGTAATTGCATAAATATTTTTTTTGTATATGATTACCAAGCGTATTGTTTATTTACTGTGACTATGCATAACTTTTATGCACCCTGTGATTATATCAATAGACGCGAGTAACGTAAACCTAATTCAAATGATGTATAGCAATATAGCAATATGATTTCAATTTCAGTTTTTAAAAAGCAAGATTTTTAATGAAAATCAAAAAAAAAAACACGATTTTGACTGAAAAGTACAATGCTGATTCAAGCTCTATTAAAGATTCTTCCTATTCATCGTATTAAACTGACTCACGAATAGAAATAATATCTAAGAGGTCAGAATAGGATTTTGCTACTAAAGATTTTGTCTCGCATGTTGTAATTGAATTACGTATAAAAACCGAATTAGACTCTCTCCCCTTCCCTTAAACGTTGCGTCTTTAACAAATTGATCAATTGCCCCCATTCTCGAACAATACGTGTAGTGCACTATCTTAAATAAACTACTGAATTACCTCCCGTAGTTGTTTTTTCCATATCGAGTAGTAATCGATCATAAAAAATTCGAGTTAGAATTGTGTTACTACAATATTTGAATTCAATTATGTTATTCGGAGATATCAATAAATGTTTAATTATTGATAGAACGTTATTAATTTTTTTTAATAATAATATACACACAAAGAACGGATTTGTAAAGAAACAATTTTGGTTGCATTGTTTAACAAATCTTTAACACGTTTCTACAAATAAAAGAAAATTATTTATTTCCCTTCACGCTTACTCGTTATTTTTGTTACCTTGAAAAATTGATTGCCCCAATCAATGGGTCGTTTTTTATTTTACATTCACCGACGTACGTGAAATGTTATTGATTGAAATGTAACTAAAAATCAATATTCCGTCAATTCAAATGCGTGTTAAATTTTTCATTTTAAACACCAACAATTCCGTACATTAATTGTTAAACTTTCTTTTGTTCTAACAACATTTAAAATATAAATGATTTTGTAACGTTTTATTGAAATTTAAAAAGCCATTAATTCGTTGGAAACATTCGCTTGAGCTACTTTAACCGATTTACATACAAAATTATAAATTAAGTTTTTAATATTGAAAAGAATTAAAATTACTAACATGTTTCATTTTCATGAGTTCTTATTCGACTTACTAAAAAGTATAATTTTTAAATTATTATCTAGTATAAAATGAATAAATAAGAAATATTACAATTATAATTAATAAAAAAATATTTCTTTATCCCTATTCCATTCATATATTTTAGTGTCTTTAAACAATTATACATAATTTTTATATTGGATTTGAACGGAATCAGAGGATCATGGTCTGCCAAATGCGTAACAAGTGAATGGCGCGCAGACATCTCATATCGAATGAGCTAATCCAATTCATCACTTTCCGTTCTGAATCCCAGAAGGATCTAATGTTTTTAGATTTCATAGTCTTATATGTACCTTTTCGTTCCTCAGTTTCATTGCGTGTGCTATATTTCTGTTTGCCCTCTGGCGGTTAGTTCTTGTATTATAAAATTTGAACGTCCCCGGTAATGGTTGGACTCAAGATCGGAACACAATACGCATTATAGGTATATAGATTTCACGTAAAAAACGTTTTAAACATGTTACAGCTATTCAATAATACAAACATTTTGTAGTGTTCACAACATATTTTTTATAACTTTTCTAAATTAAAAATTATTACTCGTAAAAATATGTATTTTTTATAATTTATATTATGATTTAAAGTTACAAAGTTTTCTTAATGTTTTTTTGAATTTATATAATTTTTTAGTTTAGTTAAGATTGTTATACAATATGTAATTTATATAAACTTTGTTTAGTTAAAAATATTATAAAAATTTTGAAAAAAATAAACATTGTTTTAAAATATCTGTTTTTATGTTTTTAGAGCCAACACAGATATACCGGTTTCTTCGGACCAGAAATCAAATATCGGTAAGTACCAAATTAATATTTTCTATTATTCCAACTTGAATTTATAAAGCATTTCCGTTTAACATGTTAACCACTCATTATTTGCATTCAACATTTCCATTACTTTTACAAGTGTCCTTGCAAACCCTCCTTTACGATAGTTCACCCATCGCTTAATCATAATTGACCCCTTCTTTATTATCATACGTTATTTTGTTGACGGTTGAGCGAGTTTGTTTGTATGTCGAAAATTTTTTTTTAATTTCCTCTCCTCATAACATGGTTAAATTTACTCCGGATTGTTTTGCAACTTACATTTTTATTTATTTTACGGTATGTATTAGTTATCATTTATTAATTTTTGTCTTTTTTTTTTTTAAAATAAAGTACATATTTGAAAATAAAAAAAGTCAGTTCAAATTTACGTCGTTTATTCATCTGTTGCAGCCAATATTTCTGTACAGAAATTTAACTTACATGAGGCAGCGGATGTCTCGAAGTCACAAGTCCCGCCGAGGATTCCGAATCAATTCGATTCTCGAAAAATTGTTAGCCAAAAACGAACAGGAACAGAACTCCGCACTACGCGGTTACATGACATTGACGTTCTTGGGATTTTATGATAAGAAACGTACGTGTAGCCAGCGAATGCTGTTTTATGCTTTTTGACAAAAAGGGCTCTCAATATTCTTGATTTTCGATTTTTTTTGCAGTCGAGGCACCTCAAGATCCCGTTAAAGTAGAAACATTGTTGTTAAAAATATGCCATAAAAAGCGGAAAGATGTCAGCTCGCCGATTATGCAGGTTTGTGTTTGTATAGGCTTTTATTATTAAAATTGAACTTTAAGTGTTTTTAAAAAAACTTCTTAGCAGCATTTTAAAATTAACATAATAGCAGTCTTTTTGAGCTAACAAATAAGTCTCTCGAAGAGCAACAATTTCATTGTCTATTTACAGTGAAAGATTATCATCTATTTCACATAAAAAGATATCAAAGTGGAATTTAAATTTCTAAAAAAAAAATCATATAAGTTATTCTTATATATTTTCTTAATAGTTTTAACTTTTGGTGCAGCAGTTTTTTTTTGAAACTATTCAAAATTTACCTTAAAAAGAATAATAATCATATATGTATGTATAAATTTACATTTATTATTTTACTTTCTTATGTATATGAAATATTCAATAATTATAATTTTGATTGTATTCATATTAATCTTATATATTCTTTTATAGGTTTCTGTTGGCACAAGTGAAGTTCCTATAAATCCTTCTGAAAGCCAACCACCTCCAAAGGCATCGACAGTATCGATACCAAATGAATCTTTTAGTTTAAATAATGGCCATATAGCTAAAACATACATGTTGCTACTTAGGGTGTATAGTGTGTCTAATAATAGTTGCCTTATGCAAAACTGTGATGCAGAAGGTAATTTTTAAATAATATAGAATTTGATTCTTTTACAATCCTAATATTGTGTAGTTTTTTAGTTATAATTTTAATTTTCTAGACTGTAATTCTGTAGCGTTAAGCTGCAAGATTACAGCAGATTATAGATTTTTATATAAAAAATTTTTATACTAAAAGAGTTAAATATTTCAAAGAAAAGTAAGATTTTAGCCTTTGTGATTAAGAGGGGAAAAAAACGCTGTGAATTGACGAATTTTATTCCCACTGTGTCGAAAAGTGCTAATTTTAGCACTATCTTTTATTAACAAATATTAGGATTTTTATTTTAATATAGATAAGATGTAAAGTATTCGCAATTATTTAATTTTTAAAAGAATCAAAATCGTAATTCTTATATATTAGAAGCTCAATATGTAGAGCAGTATGTTGTTTTGTAGCAACCAGAAAGTTTATTTTCATAGAATAATAATAATTATTCATTAAAAAATGATTTATGAATTTTTTATAAATATGGCACTAGATTAATTGTGACTTCAATGTAAAGCTATCATACATTTTGTTAAAGTTAGAAAATTTGGATTTAACAGTAGAATCTGCATAAGCTTTTTGATATTATATATTGCTATTAAACTTTACTTAATTATTACTTGAAGTAAATAAGTGCAATGACTTACCGACTATTACGGTGCAAAAATAAATGTCATAGAGAATTTCGATTAAGTTTGTAGTATAAAGCACATGTTTGAATATAAATAATGTCTAGGAAAATAAATTTTCTGTTGGCTATTTTAAAGCTCACATTAACAATATCAACGCTTTCCCTGTACAAAATCGTCCTGTTTTACAGAACCAGCGCATAAGCGGCGCAAAACTGCGAACGGTAGTGCCATTAAAGCGGGTACCGAGGAGTTCAAGCTCTACGGCTCAGAGCTTGTTGTCTACGATAAGCATAACCGATGCTTGTTGACTGACGGAGATTACGAGCTTGGCTTGCAAGAAGTGCAAGCCAGCGTGAGAGCAAGCCCCAAAAAATATAGTTCCTGGGAGACAATACCCGACGTCAAGGACTGCGGACCCTTCGACGTATTCTCCCGTGGGCCGACGCTTAAATTTAAACTGAGCTGGACCACTGAGCCCAGTAATGGTTGTGTCGACAGGCCGCCATTAATTACTCCGTTACCTAATGGTGACAATAAGGAAAATAGACCCGGAAACAGTAAGGATTTCAATTTTAGCCGTATACGTTGTAATGATATAAATATTTTAGTGAAGCTTTAAGAATGTCTTTGGAAAACATTAGTTATTATTCAAAACATATATAATATTCTTTAATTTTCTAAAAGCATTTTATGGTTTCATGATAAATGCATAATTTTTCAATTATCTTTATTAACCAAAATAAAATTAATGTACAGTGATTTTTAACTACTTATTTTTCAAAGATTATAAATACTTTTCACATGAAGTTCATATTACACATTAATTATAAAATTTATTATTATTTAATAAAAATTTATATTATGTTACAATAATATTTATTTTATATTGAATCCAAAAATTTCCATGCTAATTAGAACAATTTATTTTCAGATGGCTTAGAAAGGTGTTCGACAAATCATAATAATAATAGTACTAATAATAATAATAACACAGCATTGACTACACCTAGTCCACTTGCGCCTTTAAAAATGTCTGTATCAAAATTGGATAAGATAGAGGCATCCAAAGGTAATCAACAAATCGTGTATCAATTTCTTTATAATAATAACAGTCGACAGCAAACAGAAGCGTGCGAAGATCTACATTGTCCATGGTGTTCACTTGATTGCGGTAGACTGTATTCGTTATTAAAACATTTGAAGTTATGCCATTCAAGATTTACATTTACTTATGTGGTGAGTAAACACGTGTTTCACAGGCAGTACATTACGCACTGTAGATTTGATGAAGAAAATTGTTCTAGCTATAATTTTCATTATTGGTGTTCAATCCTTTTTTTTCATTAAAAGTTTATACTATTTTTCAGCCAATACCACAAGGCGCTAGAATAGATGTGGCAATAAATGATTGCTACGATGGTTCATATTCTGGTAGTCCCCATGAATTGATCTCACAGCCTTTGAATGTTTCATATTCTAGAACAGGACCTACAAGGCGCACTAGTGTAACAAATATTGTAGTATGTCGACCAAAAAGATCAAAACCAAGTCTTTCAGAATTTTTAGAATTAGATGAAAATGAATTTGAAAATTCACGACCTTATATTACTGGGCACAATAGGTATATATTATAAATATGCTATGAAAATGATATTTAATTTAAATATTATTTTATAAATTTTATATTTCTTTCTATTAAAGGCTATATCACCACACTGTTACATGTTTACCAATCTATCCGAAAGAGCTAGATGCCGATTCTGAGGGTGAAAACGATCCGAAGTGGTTGCAAACAAAAACCATGATGATGATCGATGATTTTACAGATGTTAATGAAGGAGAAAAAGAGCTTATGAAAATGTGGAATTTACATGTTATGAAGCATGGTTACGTAGGTGATTGCCAAATCCCTCTTGCCTGTCAAATGTTTCTTGAGACGAAGGGCAAAGAACTGCTTATGAAAAATTTGTATCGCAATTTTATTTTGCACATGTGCAGTCTATTTGACTTTGGTCTTGTCAGTCCTGTCGTTCTTTATCAAACTATTCAAAAATTGCAAGATTTAATGAAAGAAGGAGGAGAAGATGGAGATATTCGTAAAATATTACAAAAAGCACATGCTGCTCAAGTTGAACGATGGCTGATGAATGGCAGCCAAAATTCGACAGATTTCGTGAAATTGGGTAAGAATGAAATAATTATTATTTATTTACGAATGCTAATGATATTAAAAAAGAAATCTTATAAAATATACTTTAATTGTTATTTTTAAAAAACAACTTTTTTATTAATATGACATTCACGTTCAAATTTTGTGAGTCTTTTTATTATTTATTATTAATTATTTTTTTAAAATAAGCTTTAAATTTAAAAATAATTTAAGTAATATAAATTTGATTTAAAGAAAAAGATTTCAATATTATTTTATAATAAACTAATAAATGTTTTTATCGCTCTTACAGTATTTTGAACAGTCTACTATAATATAATTATGATGACAGTCAGAATGTCCTTGTTTATAATCTGTAGTAACTAGTATAATATGGTGTGTACTCTTAAAGACTCAAAGACTTAAAGACTCTTCTTACTTTTAAATTCCTGAAGAAGTACCAAAGTGGCTTGAAACATGAGACGTTATGCTGGCGAAAATAATTTTTCGTGAACAGTGAAGTCAGATTATCCTTCACTAAAAAAATTAAATTTGATGTTAATATTTCAGATTCTACGAGGGCGATGATAAGCAAGGACAGTCTGTTATCATAATTATATTATATTAGTTTGCTAAAAAAGTGTAAGAGTGATAAAAATCTTTATTATTTTGAAATATATCAGTCGATAGAAGTACAATTATTAAATTGTACATTAGGTATTAAGTTTAAAATATTTATAAATTAAAATTATTTTAATATATGAAATGTTTATAAATTAGTTTTTATAGTCAGCTGAAAAATGTCTGAAAGAAGTCACTCTGTAACATTGGGATATTTACATTGCTAGCTGGTTAAATATTTATTGTTACTTTTAGTAAATTTAATATATATTAACTGGAGGAATAATGTTTGCGTTAGAATAAAAAAGGACTTGAAAATATTATAACACAATTTCTACATAAATCATGTATTTTTTATATCCATATATTAAGGGTATATTGTTTTTATTGAAATAGCAAACAGCACTCAAGCCAGTAGAGTCAATTTCAATCATCATGAGCTGACAAATTCAAACGCAAGACGAAAGACAACATTACCAATGGGCTCACCTCCTGGAACTAATCTTAATGGGATTAAACATCCAAACATGATGGGCACTAATAAAACTAATAATAATCCTAAGGACAATCAGACAAATGGGGAATTGATTTCTTCTAGACGTAAGAGTACGAATTCAGTTATTGCTGATGCAGCAATTAACACTAATGGAAATTTGGTTTCGGCTCCATTAAGACGAAAATCAATGGTCACTAGTAATGACATTAATAGTCCCGAACTCCATAGACGGAAGTTAGTCTTGGATACAATGCCGAACAATGCTAATTCCAAAAGTACTCAAAATGGCACGGTATTTTAATGTTAAACTCCTTCAGTGGGTTTGCTTGAACATATTCGAGGGATATATTTTTTCTTACTGTAAAAATGATAAACCAGTTAGTAATGATTATATAGGCTGTTTTATTATTGAGGATTACTCAAATTAATATTGTTATTTTTGAATATAAAAATTACAAAAGTCCGTGAATGTTGAATATTTTAAATTTAGATTACTGTTTTTTATAGAAACAGTGTAGAATGAATTTTACTGCATGAGCTATATGAATAAACTTTGCGATTTATTCATATCAAGAAAGTTTTTGCTTTCAATGTTATTTTATGTTAATTGGTTATAAATATAAGAAATTCTTAAAACTTGAGGTAGAATTGTTTATATATTATTTTTCTCTATTAACAAATTAATCACTACTAGCTATATTGTCAATAGATTGCAAATTTATAAAATAATTTTTATTGGGATTTTTTCCACGCTTACAAATACTTCGCATTTTTTATTATTGAGAAAAAAACCATTAAGATTAAATTAATGATTACTTTTTGTATAGATTAATGACTTTGTTATGAGTACTTGCATTCGTTTAGACTCTTACAGATAAATAAAAAAATTTAGTTAAAGTTAAGTTAAAATAATTATGTTTTGAAACGATTTTTTATACCTTTCTGAATTAATGGTAAAATTTGTATAGTTTATGAGTATTGGTTTTATTTGTTCATTAATAAGAATGTACTAGTATGCATATCTAAAAATTAAATATCATAGAAGAATAAAATGTTATAGAAATGTAGTTTTCATTTTGATTTATTTGTAAAAGAATATCATATTAATAATGTAGCAAAATTAATAATTGACTAGGAATGATTTTCAATGTTTTTATGATTAATGAAAACGTATTATTAAGATGCTGAATATCGTGAAACTAAATTTTTTCATGCCAAATTCAGATTCAGTTAGATTATAGTAGGTTTACAATATAAAGTAAGATTTGAGTAAACTTCAATAATAGTACAAGCGTGAATTCGATAGGAATTACAGCGATGGCTTATCACAAAGAAAATTATATCTGTATATACCATCGTTTATCGTGTTTACAATTTTTGTACAGTATTTGTTGCAGATAATATAATTGTGAAAAAATTATATTACTAATTGATTGTGGTAGCCATCTGCATTAGTGTATAAAAGCAGCGTGTTCGTCGCTATTTTATGTAATCTTGTAGGAAGTTTCTTTTATGTTTGCATCAATTATTTGTCAAGATTAATGCAAAGCCTGTCTGTTTATTTATAACTTTTTTTTATGACTACAATAATTTCACAATCTATTACGAAAACCATTGGCATTTTTACTATTTTTCAGTCAATAAAGCTTACCGTTCATGAATTTAATGTCACTGCTTAATTTTGGCATTAAAATGCGTATAATTTACTCTAGTCAACAATATTTGAATACTGGTTTAAACCACGTAAAAATGGAACTACCACCTCTGGTATTAGAATATCAAAAATTCATTAAACACCACCTCAGAGACTGTTGAAGAATTAAGAATGAAACAAATAACTTGATCAATATTGCAAAATTATTTTTTGCTTTATCACTGTTTCAATGCATGCATGCAAAATTCTGGTTGGCTCAAATACTTAGTTTACTAGTTATAATATGAAAATTACCATAACAGAAAAATTACCTAAACTTAATTACTTTTAATGAAATGTTAAAAAATATATGATTCTTGCATAAAGATTTTTTTTAGGTTTAAGTAAAAAACAATCAGATAGCAAAAACATCCTAAAAATTGTGAACTCTTAACTTGTGTATACTGAGAGAAAGCATTTGGCAAATTTACGTGCCAGACACCTTATTTGTGTGTTGGAGTGAATTGCTAAAATGAAAGTGCCTTTAAAATCCGTGAGCAGGCGTCTAATATATACAGGAAATATAATAATGAAATATGACAGTTTCGATATACTGACAGTAATTGTGAATTGAGTCTGTGACTTAATTTTGATAGACTTACTTAGTTAGAATTGCACTGTATAAAAGAATAAGCGTAGAGTTAAGATGTCATATAGTTTTTTTTCTTCACTTGTATTATCGACGAATTCACGATTGCAGTCACTATCAAAACTTAAATCAAATATTGATTATTCTTTAATGGACATTTAATGTTGCTTAAAACAATCGAGTGTAACGTTAATATTGCAATGTATAAGGTTGTAACATACAATTGTTTTTATGAGCAGAGTTGTCTTAAGAAATTGCGTATGAAATATACGTTTATTAATATTTCATAGAAGATCAATATATTTGATAATTTCTTTTTCAAATATACAAAAAGAAAATTATTTTTTAGTTTTGTTTGTTTTTGTTATACTTTGACATTATTGATTAATGATTATTCATAACAAAAACAGCATTTTCTTTTGACAACTGTGATCATTATCCATTAATATTACTGTTACATTAAGATGTACATAGTAAAAATTTTTCAATAAAATTTGTGGTTTCAAAGCCAGAAACGTTGTGTTTTTTATTTAATGGATTTAAATTCGTTTGAAAATCTAGGAAATGGAACATTATCGATTGTAGTTGACGATTTGAAGTTAGCTAAAAAACCCTAAAAATTCATAAACTGTTTACAAAATAAATACACGAATTTTATTTGCATAGAGTGCACTAAAAACATGTATGTGTGTTTTTACAGTTTTTACAAAATTTTGTACTTAATCTTGAAAATTTAAAATACGTTTTTTAAAACGCTATGTCTAAAGAACGTTCGTGTAACAGCGACAATAATTATGACAGCGGAATCGGTGCAGGTAATTTAAACGACTATGAATATTATTGTTTCTTTTTAAATTTACAATAATCGACTATAAATTACGTTTTTTTTTTTAATTAAAAAGTCGAAAAAATCTGTAACAATAATAATCATGCAAGAAAAAAACATTTGTAAAGGTTATAACGCCCAATTTAGACAAAGAAAATTTTTATACTAGCTAGATAAATATTTTTGGTTTCCGCAGTAAAAAGATAATTATATGTATAGATGTATATATACGCATCGTATTTTTTACTTTTGTTACATTAAAATAACTTTGACACATAATGCTAATGGAAATTTACAAGGAAAGGAGGGTTTGTAATGTATAGAAAAAGAATTTTTATTTATAATTCTTAATATTAACTTTATAAAAAATAAGTAGTAAAATGTTCTGTATTTTTAGAACAGAATATCGTTAATCGCAAAATCTTTAAAGATTATAGACTTTAAAAAATAAAATTTGTAAATCTAATTTGAAAATATTAATTTACACTTATAACGGTATATACAAGCTGTACGTTCAAAGTAATGAAGCAGCTGCATGATTGTTTAATTGTTTATCATTTAAAATATTGATTTGTTTTTAAAAGAACAATTAATTATATTTGTCAAAAATGTACGGTTTAATATTTTAGAACGACCGTTTGTATCTAAAAAATCTAAAAATCATGTTTCCCCACGAATAAACTTGTTTCGAATTGCCAGAACGCGTAGCCCCCATAATAACTGCTTTCACGTTTCTTGAACGTTGTGTCGATGAAAACGAATGCATTTTCCCTTCAGCATCTGCCCTTTTTCACCCAAAACCGCGAAAATAAGTTCTGGAAATAACGCAGAGAAGGACAGCGTCGGGGAGGCGAAGAGCGGCAGCTCGCTGTCGTCGTCGTCGTCGTCGTCGTCGTCGTCGAGCACGGCCTCCGCGAAGGAGGCGGCCCAGCTTCAACGCCGCCAGGGCCATCGCCAATACGACAGAGGTAGCTTCAAGTCGCTCACCGCCCTGAGCGCCAAGGACTCGCTGGAGAGCCTGCAGAAGATGCGCCGCCGGGGCGAGATCGTCAAGTCGCCCTCGAAGCGCGAGATACTGCGCCGGGGCTCGGGCAGCGCCGAGAAGCGCGGCCGCAAGAAGCACGCCCGCAAGAAGTTCGAGGGCAAGCCGAACGTCTCGGAGGTCAGCATTCGCAGGATCGCCGACGAGCTGGTCGCGGACGAGAGGGGCAAGCTCGTCAACGTCGTCAGCCCGCGGAAGCTCGGTATATTATAATAAGCTCGTGTTTCCGACATTCGGCCGTGCATGCGTGTACTTGAACTTGAACTCGAACGCGATTTATAAGAAGGCGCGTTCCCGTTCGACACAGCCGAGGCGATGATTTACGTTCGAGCCTTGAAAACTGCTCGAAGCGTTCGGTCATCATACGTTTCAGTCGCTCGAGAAGTTGCGTGGCTCGAACTAGCCAGCCATCGCGTTATTCGAACAACGTGTGCAATGTTCGCGCATACATAACTCATTTTAACGGCTCGAGCGGCTGCGTAACTTTTAGAATAATCCGATCAGCTCGAATAGCGGGCTGGAACGCCCGTGTAACCGAACAGTCGAACTGTGGGAACACCTCGAACTACTCGAACAAAAACGATCGGCTGAATTTGGTCGAAATGTTCAAATAACTTGTCGTCGAGCTATTTTAACCAATTGCTCGAGCAAGTCGGTCGGCTTAGGGGCACTCGAACGGTGGGTGATTTCAAGTACCTCAAACCAAAGTAAACGTACGTGGACATCCATTTGTATATTTTCACGAAACTTGTCTTGGCCAAGAATTGAGCGAACCAAAATACTATATATATATACATATTAAAAAAAAAAAAAACAAAAAAACAACAACACTCTTGCGGCAGAATTTCCAAAATTCCTCATGATCTCCGTGAATAAACGTGTCCGCGTCCACGTCGCAGGCAGGCTCGGCCAGCGATCCAAGGACCCCTCGAGCCTGGGCAAACGCGCCCTCCTGGACGAGAACGGGAACTCCGCCGCAGCCGCCGCCGCCGCCGCCATCGCGGGCCTCTCGGCGCGTCGCCAGCTGGACTCGGCCGACGAGCTGCTCCAGTGCCTCGGGCAGCTGCGGCTCGGCGACGGCGACGAGCCGCCGGTCGAGCGGCTGCTCGGCCGCGACGAGGACCTGCCCGACGGCAAGGCCGGGCCGATCGACTTCAGCTCGGGCGACGCCCACCTCCAGGCCGACGACGATAATCCACACGGGGGCTGCTGCTACGCGGGCATGGCCGCCTGCGGCAGGAGCTGCGGCGGCAGGAGCTGCGGGATGAAGGGCCGGAGCGTGCAGTGGAATCGCGAGGTCGACGTCATTTATTACGCGGGCGACGCCGACGGAGGTACGACAGAGGGGGGGGGGGTTGGAGAAGGGCTTCCGGCGAACTTCGATCAATTTGGCCTAATCCCATATATGCTCGGCTGGGCAATTGTTTCAGCTCTTTTTCAGAGCTCGCACAGGTGGGATAAAGTTAGGCCTCGGATGGCATTTTGAACGATTGTGTAATCGACAGATTTTCCATCCACCTTCTTAACGATGGCGTACAGAATTAGGAAAGAGAGTTTTAAATTGTCCAAAAATGAAGTTTTATCAACTGTATGTTAGGCGAACCTCTCGAAATCTATTGAAGATGTTCTAGAGGAAATGTCTCCAGTTTAATGAAATAATGCTTGTAACATTTATTTTTTCACACAATTAATCAGTAAAGATGCTTTTGAGATTTAACTAAAGCATTATAGGCTTTCCGAGAAAGAAAAACGATCATTACAAATAATTACTTAAAGAGCATAATGGAATTTTTGCATAATTTTAAAAGTACAAAGATTTTCAGCAATTATAAGTGTAACGATAATAAATCAATCAAATTATTTTCTTGAAATAATTATTTAATGTTTCTTTCATGTCGATATTTAATGTTTTTCGTACTAAGTACTTTTTGTAACTATCTTTTTTTTCGGAAGGTTTATAGTTTAGATAGTGCTTGAACATAACCGATTAAAATTATCATCTTGGACCCTATTTTGGATCATCCTAAGAATAAAAAAAAAAAACACGCTTCCCATCTAAATTCGACGCCTCTTACAATTCATTTTTGCATAATAAAGCTTGTCTTTTCTACAGTTGTCGATGGCCATCCCATTAGGAATACCGACGCCTAACATTGTCCCATCTGCTGAAAAAGTGCTCTATACGAAATCCGTTATGACGGGCGAATAAATACATATATCGAACGCCCGTCCGCTGTGTATAAGTCCGAGGGCCAAACGATTCGCGCTTACCTATCTGTATTAATCCCGATGTGCGCAGGTAAAGTCGTGCGCCGCGAGAACGAGCCGCTGCGCGAGGAGGCCGAGCAGCAGGCCCGGCGCAACCGATTCATACAGCTCGCGCTTACCAAGAACTTGCTGTCTAACGTGAGCGCTTGCCAACTGCGCGAACCCCTGCTCGTTGTGCTGCCCAAGTAACTCTCTTTTTAACTTATAAAAAGTGCGCGATATTGTCGTTTATTACTCTGTCTATATATTACACGCCTCCTCCTCCTCCGAGGTGCACGTATATATTTATATACATATAGCTGTCGCTGCGGTCCTGATTTGAAACGAGCAAATTGGCATACCGTTATATATATATATATATATATATATATATATATATATATATATATATATATATGTATATATGTATATGTATGTATGTATATTGTGCGTTTGTATATACATATATATGATATGATATGACTTTTTTTATATAAAATTTTATGAATAAAGTTTCTATAAAAAGAGAATCGTCGAGGGTTTTCGATTTCTTAATTATTCCATTTTTTACTTTATTTATACTATTCGTTGAAGCAAAAAAAAAATTTACCTAACGCGGACGAATTTCAGTGTATATCAGAAATAATAAGGTTCGCATAATTTGTATTGCGAAAGCAACAAAACTATATTCTTTCATAGTACAATAGAAATGTTTCTCTACCTTGTGTTCTGCATTCGAATGAATGGTATACTAGTAAAAGTATTTATAAAAATCGCATAGCCTTGAAAATTACGTTGAATAATTATATTCTACTAATATTTTAAGTAATTGTTTTTCTATAAAATTCCGTTCGTTGCATAACTAAGATGAGCTAGCTGCAAAATATATTTTTTTAAAGAATACTAGGTTCTGTTTACGCGCGCTTCCTTGACAATAATGCAATGTGGAATTTTGTATACAGAATAACTATGACAGACGACTAATGTTTAAAATAGTTCTTGACCGACTATTTTAGGCGAAACAATACTTGTATCTTGTAAATATTTTCGACCCTTCGATGGAGAAAATATTGAAGTATTTTTCATTTCCTTGTAATGTTGTAAGATAAATAGAATTGAGATAAACATCGGAAGGCTTATTTTCAAAATTTGTTAACTTTACACTTTGTTAACTAGAAATATGTTACAAAACTAGGTTATAAGCCCTTGTTACTTTTATATTTAACGTTTTTGACATCTCGTTAATAATTGCTAAATTGGAATAAAATCGGCGCAATTTTTAAGTTTAGTTTCTATAGTAAAAATGATGACGAATAGTAAATGAAAACTTGTAAGTGAATAATATATTAATTATCATGGTGATGTTGAAGGTTACTCTGATTTTATATAAATTTAGCGATAATGAATAATTTGTCTGGCATACAGGTGCAATTTAACATTTGAAATTTAAATTTGAAATTTTCTTACATTATATTTAAAATAACGACAACTTGTTCCTAAAAAAAATTTCATGCTCATATCAATTGTCAGTCAATTATAACTAAATCAATATTTTGAAAAGTATTTGGTATAGGTCAATCTCAAATTTGACACAGATCAATAAAATTTGAATCGTGTTTTATTCATTTTTCAAGAAATTTTCACTTATCAAGAAAGTTGACAACTATCTTAACGTAAATGTTTATTTACATTTTAATCATTATCTTCTTTGTATGTCAAAAAAAAAACCGCGACAATTCATCTTATAGAAGGCAAAACCACGCTTTTCGAAACACTTTCCTTATTCGCCAGTAAAGGCATGTTGCTTTGCTAGAGCATATTCAATCAGTCGTTATTATTTAAAAACATATAAATCTTAATTCGTACGTATATGTATTTTTAAGCAGCATAGATTAAAAACGCACAATAAATGTATGATAAGCACGTTTATTTATAGAAAATCTCTTGTACAAAACATATATATTTAGTAATACTCGTTTTAAGTGGTTAACAAAATATAAATTTATCTGAACGACCTAAAATTTCATACACGAATACGTTCGATCGATGATGTCGAATATGAAGTAATTATAAAAGCTTTCACAGCTTTGCAAATGTACCGTAAACTTATACAAATTTAACTTATCGAGATTCAAATATAGATATATATATATACACAATACATAGCGAAATTCACTTTGCAATTCGACATACGGTTCGTGTTGATGTTTACGCTTGAATCGTAGTCTGGTATGAAAATCTGTGGCGAGCGACATTGGGCCCATATTTATCATCCCTTGCGCTCGATCCTCAACAAGACCAATTGGCTGAGCCTCTGGTAACTAAAGTACTGGGGAAAGCCGAGCTCGAGCTGCTCGACCGACCAGTCGAGATTGTTGCGCCGGATGCAGCGCAAAAACTCCTCGTACATCGGGGCAACGGAGTCGAGATCGGCGATCGTGAACACGTATCGTTTCTCCATGGCCACGTAGGCGCAGCGCGGCCTGGCCGCCGAGCTCAACAGCTTCGCCAAAGTTCTGACGAAGCCCTCGGTTATCTTATCGTCGTATATTACTGGGGGGGGAGAAACAAACAAAAATAAATAAATAAATAAATAAAAGCAATGAAAAAATGAAGAAAAAGGAAATATCTATTTTTGGTTTGTGTGTGTGTGTGTGTGTGTGTGTGTGTACGTGCTACGCAGCATTCTCCCTCGAGTGCAATATTTTTTTTTTACAGCAGAGCTATCTATATGGTTTACTTTCGCGCTGCTTTTCCTGCTATCGAGAACGCGATATTTTCATATTTCGTTTATAAATGCGCGCGCCATATATTCAAATAAGAGATAAAAGCATTTATAAAGGAAAATTTTCCTTATTACCTTTTATCTGCTTTTTGTGCCGGCCGACGGACTCTTACCCGTCAAATTATAAAATAAAAAAAATAAAAAAAAAAACAAAACAAAACAGAAAAAACATTTACTCTTCATGAATTTTAATGATTTATTTTTATCGTATGCTATAATAATGCATTAAAACGAAGCTTATCTTGAAAACGCGGTTAAAAAGTAAAATAGTACGCGCTCTAGTAAAACTTTCTTAGCTCAACTGTGATATATATATATATATATATATATATATATATATATATATATATATATAATACAAAATAAGTTACCATCGGCTGCCATAATAACGTCGACCTCGTTTATCCGTCTTTCTAGGGTTGCATTCCAATTCAGATCTAAAAAATTCAATTCCGTCACCCAAACTGGACACGCGATCAGTGCTTTGTTCCTCTGGAGATTCTTTTCGATCAATCTTAAAATATCTCCCAAATCAATATCTGTTGGAAACTCATTAAAAAGACGTTAGACAATATGTGGATGGTATACCGAGCGCGATTCAAAATGTTTTCGTGATTTCGTTAAAAATTGGAACAAAAATATTATGTTGCTTTTATATCGTAGCTGCGGTTAATATGTCACACCGTGTGAAAATTTCGTCTATATGAGATTCGTCGGAACGAGCGTTCAATAATTATTTATTGTGCTCTGTTGAAATTTATAGGTGGATGCATGAAGGTTCGACTTGGCCTTGAAATTAGAGCAATCTAAATACGGAGTCGAGGGATTTTTAATTTTTTTTTTTTTTTTTTTTTTTTTTTAACTGACTACATATAAAAGTTAAATTATTCATATATTTGTATATAGGGTAGATAAGGCATTATACACGGTCGTAAAGCTTTGAATATTATCCTCGTAAGAAGAACTTAAATTCAGATTTAAAAATAGCGTTTTATCAGACTTTTCTCCGTCCCTCTATATATATATATATATATATATACGTAATATACCCGTGTAAGCCTGTGCCATTGCACACGATCGCGGCGTTGAATTCGCCGGGGAAATTATTGCCTCGGGAGCGTAAAAATTTTTACCTGTACAAATGACATCTTTAGCCAGTGTACCGGCCACAATGCTGTCGAATCCAACTCCGGAGCCCAGCTCTAGAATCGTCTTGTCTTTGAATATTTCCGGGTGGGACAGAATGTAGTCGCCGAGCAATAATGCGCCCCGCCAAATCTGCAGGCCCACCAGTTTCAATTCCGTCGCCACGCTGTGCTCTGGCGCAGAATAAATTATTTATTATATAAAGAGCGTCAAATAATGAATTAACTGTTGCTCGTAAATATCATTATTTATCATTATATATATATATATATATATATATATATATATATATGTTTTATTTATTTATGTCGTAAGAACCGAAAATTATGAATTTAAAAGGAGGAATATCATTTTGCAATCGAAATTGCACCGAGTTTGTTTGAGATTCCTAAAATAGCGTGTATACAAATATGTGTTAAAAGCGCTAATCATTGTTTGCTATTAAAGATGTGTTAAGAGCGCTAATCATTGTTTGCTATTAAAGAGAAAAAAAACATAAAAAATAAACAAATAAATAATTTACCGATTAAAATAGTTCTTTCTTCGTTACGATCCAGAATCAAGTCCCCGTCCTCGTCGTACTCCAAATCTCCGTTTCCCAAGCGACTTTTTCGCATGTGCGGCGGATACTTGAAAAAGAACTTGGACACCGCGTCTGGAGCACGAAACAAGTGAAATTAACTGGAATGCACTTTAAAGCTCAATTATGATACGTAAAAGCGCCGATCAGGAATGGATCAGTAATATCGAACTTATTGCGTACTCACTGTCGCCGTCGATTACCTCCGTCTCGGCTAAGCACTTCTCGGAAAAAATCTCGGACGTCACCTTAGCGGCCGCCATTGCTCTTATCGAACAACCTGTTTATAAATATTATATTTTAAAGGAACATTGTTAACTTCTGATTGTCAAATGTATACGGCTGACTAAGGACTTGTAATAATTTTAAAATCATATACAGTTACACGTCAGGAAATGTATCCTGTTTGTTTTCTTCGTTTGTTCCTTTAATTTGCTCATTATAATCTTAATTATAACCAACGATTGTGTCAATGTATCGTAAACGATGGGCAAACTGTGTAAAAGTCGTCGTCGCTCTTCTGCTCAATTATTTTTATAGAGAGTATATCACGTCCCTCGGTCGTATATAAATTACGTGCGTTAAATAAAGACAAGTATTAAAAATAAAGAAGGTATGAGAAAAAATATTTTTGCATTCTACGTATTATTGAAACGAGCGTGCAGTATGATTTGTTTAAACAATTATATGCCATTTATAATACGATATGTGTATTATTTTGAGAATTATCTTTCAACTTTTTGCTTTGATCTTTTTATCGGCTAAATATTTATTATTGATGAAATAATAAAGCAATTCATGGCCATTGCGAAGGAACAGAAAATATCTATTGAACTATTTACTTGGACGAAATTCGATTATAAAATTATTGTATTTCATATCTTGAAACATTCGTCTCGCATCGAATGCTTTTCGGATTTAATAGACGCGCGTGTGTTTACACACATATATGCATATATGCGCTTTTGTGCAATAATTGCTTCTTGAACGTTACCTCACTGTATTAATAGAAACGGCGCAGGGCCAAGCCCCGCTCCCGTACGCCTCTGTCCCAAGGCTCTCTCCCCCGCTGCAATCGACTAACGGCCGACAGCCGACTGTGTCGCTCGCGCGCGCAAAGGCGCGCGGGGTGGCCGACGCGACGGGATATATTCGCGCGCGCCTCTTACCCTGCTCGAACTGCCCGGCTTCGCGGAAGAGAGATCCCGCGCGAATTAAGGGGCCGCTCTTCGCACGGGGGGGGGGGGGCATAAAGCGGCGCCGCTCGCCTTCGCGCCAAAACTTCTCGAGTCCCCCTCTGTGTATTTATGACGGATGCGCGCGCGCGCGCGCGTTCATAGGCACACCTATGAAATATCGCGGGGCGGTTGGGGTGGACGGCCCAGAGAGGGTGCTTCGGTGCCCACGATTTGCTATTTATTTTCGTCGTTCCCACTCTCGACCGGGATGGCCCCCCCCCCGCGCCTTCTGCAATGCTCCATGATACATAGGTATATTATACCCCGGCCGCGCGTCGTTGGGGGAGGCACACGTGCGCGATAGTCGCGCGCGCGCGCGTTCTATACGCATCAGCTGATCGGGGCGACGCGCGATGTGGGTGAAGGGGAAGCGTGTATTACAATGAAGCTCGGAAAACTCGTTAGTGCGTATTTATTGGGGAAATTTTACGAAATTAAGAT